>VWZK01010177.1:0-131777 GCA_013396935.1 Baryphthengus martii | reverse complement strand
GCACTTCTCCCCCCGCCCCGGCCCTCCGCCGGCGCGCAGACCCCGCGTAGCGAGCGCGGAAACGCAGCGGGCTCTCTTTTACTGACGTGCCTCTCTCCCTTCCCCGCGCATCAGCGGTTGAAGGGCTGAAAACGTCTTAGCACCCCCGCACGCCCCAAGAATGGTTTATTTATTTACTCTTTCCTGGCTTTTTTCCCCCCTCCTGGCGGTGATGGCCTGGGAGGGGACGGGACAATGCGGTAGGGTCCGCGGTGGGGTGGGTGTGATATGAGGGAACATGGGCAGCGCGAGCCCCTTTCCCTTCCTCCCAGTGAAGTCCTTACCCTGTGACTCCTCCTGTCCCTTCTGTGTGCTCCCGATGCAGCCCTGGTCATCGGCAGCGTCCAGGTGTGCAAGTGTGAAAAGAAGGACATACGTATTAAATTCTGGAAGCTTTATAGGGACTTACTCTTATGTTTCATTTTCTTCTTCTTTTTTCTTTCCTCTAAAATACTCTTTTTTTCCTAACTCTAAACATGGAGATAAGCAGATAGACCGATCATATCCTAGTCCTTCCAGCAGCTTGTCACATGGTAGAACGATATAAAGCGAAAAGAAAAGAAGTTGGAGAGAAGGTTAATACTTCTTCAGCTCTTGAAGAAACATTTATCATCTTTGTATTGATTTCTTCTCAATTCCAGCCCTTAGAGTGAAGCCTTTCTCTCTGGTTCTGATATATATTGTACAGTAATTACATCTAGAAGGCAGGCTCCAGGAACGCTTCAGGAAAACAAGCTATGATGTAGGTTTAATATGACAGTACTCTACGAGTTGCTGATTTAGATCAGTGGTGTTTGAACCAGATAATATTTGCATTGCGGTTTGAATAAAAAGAGCAATGCAAGCAGAGAGTCTATGGACGTTTGCTGCGTGTGGGTAAAGTCTCTAATGCTCGACACCTTTGTAATACTTAGGGATGTTACAGGGCTGTTCATTGCTGAAGATTTGCTTGGAAAGCCAACTCTTTTCCAGAAAGCTTTTATGCATTTAGTGTTCGTACAGAGCTATCGTGTTAGAACTCGGTGACTGACTGACTCTTTTATGCCTTCTCCTGAAAATCAGTGCTCCCTCTGTGTGTGTGCACGCGTGCAGGAGAGTGGGAAGCGAAACATCGTGATCAACGGGGACGCTCCACACTCTGATCCGGTACATCAGAGATGCCCGAGGCAGGAAAGCTGCAGGGAGGATCTCAGTGGTCTATAACAGGACGTTGGTGCTGACAGCATCCAATGGCAAATCATCGAAATTTGTGTTGGCGGGGAATCCCGGTCAGATATTAACCGTTTAGTAGCTACCCGAAATGTTTCCGTACCTTTTCATAGTATTTTCTAGAGGGGATTAGAGAATTAAGGTATTTGTTATTTTATGTGTTATTTTACAAGTGTCCGTCTTCCCTCTGCTTCACATCTAGCTCTCTTCAAATGAAAGAGAGGTCACTATTTATTTTTTTCCCCAGCAAATCACTTTACTTTGCGAAGAAACATAAAGGCTATTTTTTCTTTGTTCAGCAACAATAAGTGAACCATGTAGAAAATAAGTCTTTGCAGTATTCCTTTGTTAGGATGATTGTAGTAGATTTTCACTGTTTAAGTAGGTATTTTTGTTGCTGTTTCTTCGGTTGCAATAAGGGAAAGGAGTCATTCTTGCACGAAAAATATGTGGGTAGGGTTTTGCTCTTTCTGAATTGTTAAGTTCAGTGCATTTCTCTGTGGGGTTGTCACTGGTAATTGCATTGCTTAATAAATCAAACTAAGACGAGGTAAGAGAGGTTGTTTCCATGGGGTCTGTTTGCTCATTAATCTAAATTCACAGTACCGAAAGTCAGTAAGACATAAATATTAACGTTAGTGTGATATCCATACTATGGAGTTTCTCAGTGCTTTGCAAGAGAGGATAAATATTTTTTTTCCCAAGGTAAAATGTACACATTTTTTGCAGTTTCTAGATGTTGGTGTGACAATCCTGTCATCTAGGGAGTGACAATTGTTAGCATTCTTTCAGGCTAGATGCATAAATGAAAGTAATTTTCTTGAGTCTAGATTAGCTCTTTGGTAATAGATCAGATTGTTGCCGACCTGGTAACTGCCTGTAAATGCGTTGTGGATTTTGAGTTCTGGATCTTGTGTCTTCATAAGTCGAGAGTTAATTTTGCATGTTACTGTCTTCTACCTGGAGGGGAAAAAATATGCTAGGAGCTTTTCCCTATGAACTAATGAAATGCTACTTCATACATTTTTAAGGATACAGAGAAGACTGGCTTTGTTGATGAAAGATTTTACAGAGGAAGGTGCATTGTGCACGTAGAGAAATACAGAACGTACAGGAGAGGGCCCTCCAAGACTTTATTTAGTCCTGTGGCTTTTATGAAGATGACACTTCTTACATTTTAATTATCCCTTATTTTCAGTGCCTTTTAAAAATATGCTTTATGTTACGGGAAGTTGCTAATGGAGTCCTTGCAGATAAAGAATGTCAAGTGAGCCTTCCCAGGCTGCAATAGCTGAGCTTGCTGGTATGCTTCTGGGGGGAGAACTGTGCTATCCGTTAGCGTGTTTACAGGAGCTGATTGTGATTAGGATCTTAGAGCCTGGACACAGCTTTCAAAAGTCTTCAAGTAGTCACAGGAGCTGTCTGCGCTAGCAGCAAGAGGAAGAGGCAGCACAGAAGGAATTCTAGTATTAAAAAACAAGAAGGAACACAATTTGAGGGTAACTGGAGTTTCCTCGTTCATATTGGGGTGTTTGCAGTGTCTACAAAGCCTGTATTCGGGCTGGGCATGTTGCTCTGCTTGGAAGAGTGAGGAGGATTTTTGCCTGTGTGTGTGAGTTAGGATTTTTAATACTGCTCTCTTATCCCCTATTTCCTTTCCTTTTTTGTCTAGGAAATGGGGATGAAAGGGTTTTTTGATCCTGTTCAGAAAATGGATGTCTTGGTCAGACCTTTGAGGAACATCTGTGAGTCTAGCACAGAGATGTCACATTGTTCAGCTGTCCCTCCTGCATTCACGCGAGAAACCTCTGCTGAAGAGATACATCCAGTCTGGTGCCACAAAAATCACCCAAACTCACCTATAGATTTCAATAGGATGATGGTTTCATCATCCAGTTTCTGGGTCTTTGCTGGGACAAGTGTTGTGTGAAGTTATGTACGTGCACTCGGTTAAAGCTGTACTGTTATCAAGTTGAGTACGTTTAATAGTTGGGATTTGTTTCCAATTACAGAAAAGACAGGTGACGGTGAGGATTCTGTCCATCTTATGATCAGTGCTGAACGACTAACATACTTAAAGAGTTTTCTGAAATAAAATGTTATTAACATTGAGTCTAATTTCAGTGTTCAAGTTTCATGGTTAAATTAAAGAAATGACTTCAAACTATTAATCTCAGCTGTCCTTGGAAAAAATGCTAATCATTTGGTTGCTGCTTTTTAGCAGCCAAATGAATATGGGGCATGATGTGCTCTGAAGCCTAAGGGTATAGTAATAACACTGTACTTTAGCTAATATATAACTTTAATCTGAGAAATTATGAAAAAAATGAGACTAATTTCTGTTTGCCTAAGTTACTGTGCTTCCATTTTTAAAGATGAGAGGTTGCTCCTATGTGTTAACAAAAATGTAATTATTTATATTTATGTGCCATGCTACTTAAAGTGTAATGCTGAACGACTTTTTTGGCATTTTAGGAAGTGAATTCTCATCAGACAAGTGTTCTTAAAAGATACGGCATTATCTGAGGATGCAGTTATGCACCAAATGAGTTAATTTGTTGGTTTTGTAGATCCCTTCTTGGGACTGCTTGCTGCTTTACGTACCTAAATATCTTTACAATTTTTTTCTTTCATGGGGTAAACTCCTGTCAATGTTGCTTCCAAGTAAATACTGTAGACCTGCATCTTCTTGTACCAGGTTGATGGGAATGCGTCTTCATCGATTGCTAGAGTTAACTCCTAGGAAGAACTGGCCTGTATCAGCTTTGTAGAGACAAGCAGGGGTTGGAAGCAAAGCAGAGTAGGAAGATGTAAATTAATGCACACTTTCATACTAAGATGAGGAACCTGAGATGTGGCCAACTGGAGATATCCAACTAGAGAACGGCTTTTGATGAAAGCAGTTAGTTTTTACATTTGTGTGTTAATAAACCTTTAAAGCAAAAAAAAAAAAATCACAGAAAAATGTTGCTCGGTTGCTCTTAACTTTTCCATTACTTAGTATCTTATGGTAGTTCCTGTGATCATATTATCCATTTTGTAGGCTACAGATACCCATCCACATTACTTGCCTTGAAGCAAGTTAAACTGTCTTTCTTTTAATGCTTCTGGCATGTGGTACAGCTCTCCAAAGTGATCTCGCCCCGCTTCAGTGAGGACAGGTGTCCCCTTAAGTGAATCAGGGCTACACTGGTCATGTCTTCAAATGCTTGCCTTTCAATAAACAGTCATGTTGCTGAGGCACAGCTGCCAGGACAGAGTAGATTCCTGGTTTATGCCTTGACCTGTCACAGGTTTGTAGCCTAAGCAGAGGCTCTTCCCACCCAGAAAGCAAACAGATGAATGAGCGTGCAGATTACAAGCACGACAGATACTGCGATACTCCATGGGTATTGCTGTTCTTTAATTTTTGTTTCATTTTTCCTTTTCTGTGATTGCTGGCAGTATTAGTGAGAAGCTGAAGGAAACAGTGGTGGTGAATATCCTCCCCAGCTGACTGAAGGAGGAGGGAGGGAGGACATAAGGCAGTAAGGAAATTAAGAAGTCCTTGCAATCACTGTAAGATATGTTTTTATTACACTGAATGAGTTCACCTTATGGCAATTTGAGTTAGTCTTCAAGTGAACTATGGTTAAAGTAAAATCAGGTAGTACATGGCGCTTTTTTTAATGTGGTTTTATTATGCATCTTTAAGTTTGCTTGGGAGTTGAAGTACTAGCGTTCTTAATTATCAAGTCATTTGAATAATGATGAACCATTTTCTAGAACTTAAAACTTGACCGCATCGTGCTCCTGCCAGCAGTACTGACACATGAAATCTCAATTGACGTGGGTGTTGCAGTTTTTCTGTGCATAAATGCTGCAGTGATGCCTGAATATGTTTATCCTGTGCCAGTGGCTGCTTTGAGGGACTTTGCGTTCATAACATGGAGGCCTTCCTAAAGAAAATCCAGGTGTTTTGAGACTTGGATGCTTAGTTTAGGAAAGCTGCTTTGAAAAATTGTTTTCTCTACTTTGCAGATATGTAATGAATGAGACCTTGAATCTCTACATTGGTACATTGGTATTTAGGAGCTAAATGTGGGATGTTATTTGGTCTTGTGGCAGCTGTTTTGTTCTCTTTTTCTGAAATAAAACGTGCCTGTCTCACTAACAGAGTGCTGTTAAAGTTCCTCTGTTGGGAGTCAGTTTATTCTGCTGACAGTTAAGGAAAGCTATCTGATAACTCCTCCCAGGCAAAAAGGACAGTTGTTTTCCCACACTTCACTCTTTCCATCTTCTGCTCTTGCAGGAATCTTGTAAGAGACATAAAAAAAAAAAAAAAAAAAGCTGTAATACTTGCTTTAAAGCAATGCCTTGCCCTTTCTTTACGCCTTATAAAAACTTCTACAATTTGAATGATTGTTTTTTAGCATTCTGAAGCCTTAGACTTGGACTTCCTTGGGCAGTTGGTCAGACTGTTTGAAAAGCAGTGTTAGCTGTTCTGGAGTGGAAGCGGATTTTGCTATAACATCCTCTTGTGTCCGTCCACCCATCCACTCGCCCCTTACTCACCATCGCCTGGAAACTTTGAGTTGGGACAAGAAATATACCTAGTAGCTTTGAGATAATTAAGTACAGATTACATTGCTATCACAACTGAGTTTAGGGATTAAGTTTTCGATAGACTTCCAGTGGTATTTAGATTCCTAAGGTGCTTTCAGACTTCTGGAGTTTATGGTATAGATCCGCAGCAGTCAAAGTAGAAATGGGGGTTTGTGCTACATGACTCTCAGATGTTACATCCAGTTAGCAGGTAGCAGAGAGAACTAGTCCTATGTTTCTTCTTCTTGGCCTCCATGATACTTGTAACTAGTTTTCTTACTATTCTTACAGTGCAGTAGCTTGTGTATTTTTGTATTTAAATCTTTGCTTAAATACAACTAAAATTTGCCTGTTGACAGCAGTTGCATCATACTTTAATTGGTGAGAATTGCTAATGGAGGTTCTAAAATCAGTTGTTTGTTTTATTCCTTTGCCCAAGGGTTTTGCATCAGATTATATGACTTCTGTATAACTGTTTGTGTTCCAAAGCAACACCTTTGTGCAGTTTTAGCTATTTAAGTAAGTGTTAAAAGTGTAGTCTCAGTGACAGCAGTTTCAAAAACTGTGACTTTTAAAATTGTTTCTTACTACATTGTTTATGCATTGTAAAGTGCTTCTCTTCTGTTTACTGTGAATTAATTCATTGCTATCTTTGTAAACCTGGGGCATAAAAATGTGCAAGTTTGTAGTGTTTTTATCTTGGCATAATGGCAGGTCCTCAGCTGCCGCAAATTGTCATAGCATGATGCTGCTGTTTCTGTCGCAGCTTTCATCAGGTGAGGATTTGCACCATAATACTCATCATGACATTATTCTGAAAAACAACTGTGCGTGTTCTTTCCAATATTTCCATAGGCTGGCTTTATGTCAAAGGTGCACAGTTTTGATAGTGTCTTTATGTTTCTTGGAGAGTTTTTCTTTTGCTGTGTGGTGAAATGCAAAACCCCACCTTTTTGTATGAGTTTGCTTACTGTGAAGCAGACAGAGGTGCCCAGTCCTTTTATTAAAATTGTAGCTTTTTGGAGGACACTTGTCTTGTATGTATCAGTCCTTGGAATTGTGTTGTACCTATTTTTTTGACAGAAGATGTGGCTGTTGCAAAGGTATTTGTGAGGTTTTCTGTCAACTGCTGTCAGTTGTTGTTTTAAAATCAATTATTTGTTTGATGTCCGTTTTGAAGCGATACCCAACTTCTTGTCCTTGAATAAAGTAGTTGCCAAAATAAGACACCAAAAAAGTAGTTGTTTGGATTACTCACTGGAGCTGTGAAGCTCAAACTGCAAATACACAGCTACTTTAACAACTGTCTTTTATCTGTTTCATTTTTTCTTTACTAAAGAACCCTCTGATATTTTGTTACTGTGAAAGTGCTTGCACATTACAATAAAACCACATCACAATGTCCTGATTAACTCAGTGATGTGAACTCCACAAGCCCTTTGCTATCAGATATTATCCAGTCCTTGAATAATTTTTACAGCAATCTTTTTTTGCCTTTTCTCCATTTTTTTTTTTTTGGATTTGTGTTTAGAAAGGTGCACACCAGAACTGAACACTGGTCTTATTCAAAGCGTATTTGCGTGATGTTGCTACCCTTTTTGTTTGTCTAAGGATTTTCAGTGGCCTATTTTTTCTGCCACAGCAAGAAAGCTCGTTGATTGTTTGCCTAGTATGACTTCTAGATCGTTATTGGAGTCAGTGCTGAACAAAGTAGTCTGCTGTTCAGTGGATGTGGCCTGGATTGCTAATTCTTAGGGGTTTTACCTTTATTAAAATAAATGCTTTGAATATGTTTTTTTTTAATGTGACTTGAATAATGCTGTAATTGCAATTTTAGCAATAGAAAGAAAGGCCTCTGACTTAAGTCCTCTGTGATCTTAGTGTCTTAGATGCATCATTTTTTCCCAGTTTTGCTTGCTTCCTTTTGTGGCTCAACAGTTTTTAAGGGAGTAGCAATCAGTGTATCTTATAATAGTCCGGATGCGTGTTTGTGGAGTTATCTAAAATGGCCATCTTAGAGTTTGACTTCTATTAAGCATTGTAAACTGAAAGCTTCACACAGCTCCAGTACATGACTGTGACCTTCTGACAATTATCACCCTTGTATGGTAATTCTGAACAGTTGAAGTTCATCAGAAACTTGGAGTGGGGATTATGATTTGGCTGTGACTCCAAGCAGGCAAGAGAGATCTTAGGAGCGTGGTTCCTCCACCCCTCTCCTCCTTCCCTCACTCTGTTACTATTACTCATGCTGCTGGTTTTGCTAGAAACTGTTCCTTGTAGTGTCCTCACCTTCTGCTGCTGCTGTGTACAGGTTGGGGAGATTGGATATTGAACTAGTTGAAAGAGTTCACAGGATCATCTCTGTTACTGTGGCCTGATTTCCATTAGGATGGCCTCCTTTGGTTTCATTTAGCTTTTACCCCTTGACTGTGTTTGTTTTGGGCAAACCCACACCATGTGTCAAATGAGGAAAAACAATCCCTTCTCTCTGAGCTGGTATTATCCTATCTGGGCAGAGGCTAGTGTCTGTGAAGGTAGACAAGAAGGTGGAGAGTTCCTTATGACTGAAGTAGAGAGGGAGTTTGATCTTCTAAATGAGAGAGCCTTCACCAGAAACCACTGAAAAGACCCGATCCAGATAATACTGGATCAAGATCTGGCATGCTGAAAAGATCATAAACTTAATCATGCTTGATCGATACTGATATTTCTCATGTGCTTCAGGAGGATAGAGTGCAGTATGAGCCAGGCAGGTGCTGGCAGTGCCTGCTGCCTGGAGAGCAGAGAGGAGTGACCAGGCAGTCTGCCAGCAGGGTTTGCACTAACCTTTGAAGTGATGGACTAGATGGCCATCACTGAAAGTCCCTTTCAGCATTATGTGCTATATGTACTCTAACTGTGCACCCGAAGCCCCTGGTTGCCCCTGCTCTCTGTCCACGCTTGCCCTGGAAACTGGAAGAGTAAAGCGTGTCTCCAGCTGCTCCAGCCTACGATAGACTCGTGGTCAAAGAGCCTCTGCTGCGCACAGAAGGGGAGCGTGATGCCCGATGTTATTACTTGCTAGAGCGTGAAGCCTGCAAGTAATGGTAATACAAATGTATTTCAATTTGTAACCTGGTCTTCTGTATCAAGATTGGACTGCTTCTATTCTGTTGCACATGTACATCACTTGGGGAAACATGCTGATAGTACTTAACATTTAATTGCTTCTCTTGATTTTATTTGTAAATTAGAATCTAGAGGATCTGTAAGAAAAAAGCAGTAGAGCTTAATTGGACAACATTTTAGAGCAACTGGAAAAAAAAGACACGTAGCTTTCCAGCTTTTGGATCCAAGACAAATGCAAACTTACTTATTGATCCATATGTATGATATCATATTTTAACTACTGTCTAAACTGGAGGTCATCTCTCCACTAGATTGCTTAAGAATCTGTCTATCTTATCACATCTTGTACTCATTTATAGTTGTTGCCATTTCTGGCTTTGTTGGAGAGACAGCTAGTGTTTCAACCTAAATTAAAATCAATAAGAAGCAATTTTGTTTGTTTTTTAACTACTAGAGCAGGCTTTCTTTTTTTAGTAAGCCTCTGTGTGTTCAACTAAGTCACTTGGTTCTTTCCATCAAGATAATTGCCAGACCTCATTAATTCCTAATTTTTGCATATGTAGGAATGGGCTTATTTTTCAGTGTACCTAACAAAATGTCAAATATGATTTTAAAATAAATATTTCTTTTAAATCATCACTGAGAAATAAATGTAATCAAGAATACTTGGCAGTCAGAAGTAGTTTAAAAGCATCTTGAGGGGAAGCATATACCTGGGGGCTGTGGTGAATCATGTTGATCCAGGAGTCCTACACTGGCAGAGTAGCACAGGCTTCCCCTGGCACATTTGGGCAATGTTCTGCAGACATGACTTCCAGTTGAAAAAGCAGAGTCTGGATCTCTGTGCCTTCAATCCTTGGCTTGGATATTTCCGTATCACACCAATTTGTGTAAGAAGCTGTTGTCATGTTGTCAACTGGCTTTTACCACACAGCCAGCAGATTGCCAGCAATAACAATTAACCTGGGTCAAATTCAACATGGAATTCAGATGGAAGCAATGTTTGTTCTTTCTAGCTATGGCAATAGTGAACTATAACGTAATATTAGAGTAAATATCTGAAGGTAATGCTTTGATGAAGTGTCCAAAATAAGATGTGTTGGTGTTGCTGCTCTGGTGAGTTGATCACAGGGTGCAGGAAATCATCCTCTTTAGTTTGCAGTGCAGGCTGCCCAAGTGGACAGAGATGGACACGTTACTGTGTAAAGTTTGCCCTCTATGTTTACGAAGTTTATAAAGGTTCAGTTCTCACTGGCAAGGCTTCCCGTCACTGATGTAGGTAGCCTGTTGGAAGTAATAGTTTGTGTCGAAAGAAACAGCATTTTTAGAAAGAGTGGACCAGCTGCTGTTGTGGAGAACCTGGCTCTTGCCATGGAAGGTTTTGGTAGGTGTTTGCTCTACCTTTTCAGGGTGAAGTTCAGCATCTAGCAATGTTGGCTCAGTGTCTATAGGAGCATTTACATTTTTCTGCATCTTGTTCCAAATGGTGCAAGGTGAAATGTGAGTCCCTGCCTGGGAAAAAAGAATGCCAGTATTTTTATCAGGTGATTCTTCAGGTTGCTATGATCTTGCCCAGTGCTTAAAATTTCAGAAATGTTTAGGAATTCCTGGAATACTTAATTCCAAATACAAGAACCCTTTGGATGGTCTAAATCTCATTCCCTGTTTAACTTTCCTGTGAAGTTCCTGAGTATTATGAGCTACCTGTTACTTGAATCTCTTGGGTTCAGTTTTCTCTCACTTTTTCTTTTGCATGCGCTTGCTTTGATTCAGATATGCTAATGAATCAAGGAAGAGGGCAAACCGTGGGTAAAAAGAAGCAGATCTGGTTACCCAGGTAATCACAACAAGAGTGTGTTCCCTTGAGTGAACTGCTAAAGGAGAGTTTTATAGCAACAAAACGTAATTAGTAACTAGATGACAGTGAAGTGCACATTTTCTTCATCCTCAGAGGCAACTTAAGACTTGGATGGGAATTTCTTGAATCTGGTATCAAAACAGCAAACCAGTTGTTTTTAACTACTTGCTTAAAACCGCATGGGAATTTATGTGTATGTGACCAGAAGCAAACTGTGTTTGCTTGCTTATATAAGCAGATCTGGTACACAGTGATCCAGGAATGTAAGGTAAAAGTGACTTGTCCACATACTGGTGACATCTATTCCAAGTGAATCTCAAGCTATAGTTCTATGCAAGGAGTAATATGTTACAGGACAAACAGACTCTGTCAAAAAGGTAATTCATGCCTCGTGTCAAACACTACCTGTATGTACTGCATTCTCTATTTCATGTTACTAAGCAGTGTGACCTTTTCTCTTTCAACAATTAGCTTTCAAGGTGAAAACCAACTTGGGAAGAAAATTAACTTTTTTTTTTTTTTCCCCTTGAATCTGAGGAGTCTTACAGTTTTACAGTAGTCTTGATTACACCTTTATGCTTTACAGCTTTGATTGGTGTCTGGATCGATGACTCTTCATGTCTGTATTTAGAGATTGAATTCCCCTATTTGCTTCTGTATTTGGGAGACATCAGCAGGCTGTGTCTGTAGAGCCAGATGAGGCTTGTAAGATGCACGCCTTCAACGAGCAACAACTCTGGCTTGTCTTGTTTGCACTCTATTAGTAACAAATTCACTTGCTAAATAATTCTGTTCTGATCTTCAGTTTTTAATTTACCTGACAGTTGTGCTTTCTGTTGAACTGAGACTGAGAGCACCCACTTGAATGAAGCAGTGCTCCCTTTCTGTGTGAAACTGGATGTTTCTTAACTCCATATGCTGAGTATCATACAGCATGCAGTTTGATTTGCCTTTTTGCTTGTATTTGTGAAACAGAGGCCATCCCGAAGCTTGCTACATTTGGCTGTATTCCTTGGAAATAATGTTGAAGCACATGGATCTTACTGAGAGTATTTTTTTCTTGATGAGCTGGAAATAAAATACGTCATTTTGGTGAACACCGTTTCTGTTCTCGCTGACTGCCTGGGCCATACAATACTGAGCGAAATAAAGGATCAAAGCACAGTCCTGTCTGCCCTGGAAAGCTGATGAATTGTTCAGTGCTTCCCTTGGTGCCTTTCAGTGACTTCTACTGTGATCGATACAAGCAGCATCAACAAAAATTGGACCTTTCTGCTAGCTCTCATGCTTGCAAGTAAAGTGAGGAAAGCTCAATTTGTTTTGCTGCTTAAGCCCTTGCTGCCCTCACATAATGTGCTATATAGGAGACCTGCTTACCTGTTTGTGTTTTATTATGTGACTCTGCTGTCAGACCTTCTGGGATGACACTTCAGTAGTGCCAAGCTACTAGTGAAGGATCCAGTGCTGTGGTTTTGTGTGCGTATATGTATGTGCGGGTGAATGTATGACAGCTCCAGACATCTTTGTGCTGGACTGTAAGGATTATACGCTGTTAGAGAGGCTTTAATATCTGTAGCCTCTCTCAAAAAAAGCTCATGCTGAAGAAATGCCTGTTATTCAGAGCTATCAAAACCCTTAGAAAGCTGCTTTACCATTCCTTTGCTCTTCCATCTTCACTGCCTTCCACTGATGAATGGTTCCAGTGGTCACTGGCCTTTGTGGTTATTCTGGCACGTTCTGTGGGTTCCTGAACCATCCTCCTTGCTGCAAAACCAAAATCCAGCAAGGGCTGCAGTGCTGCCTTCCTCAGCACTCTATTGTGTTTGCTGTAAGTATTTGACTCTCATCTGCACAAATGCTCCCATGTGGACTGGGGGCTCCTTTCTTTGCCCCATCTCTCTGTGGTGTAACTGGGCCCTTACACTTTTCCAGTGTTTGCTGTCTGGGCCTATGTGGTCTTCAAGCAGGACTCTCCAGTGCCTGAGCGCATAAGTTGAGGCTTGTGTGTGATTCTTTCCCTTGCTGCTGAGCAGTCGGAGCAGTCTTCTGTGTTTGATGTCCGAATTTTCACGTATTTCATATGTCATTCTTACCACTAAGGAGAATGCTCTTGGGTCGGTCCTCTGTGCTCTCTGGTCTGTTGAGCATTTTTGAAGTGCTGTTTTGCATTCATGTTGGTAGGGGTTGCTAGATATGTATTTATGTATGAATACTACTGCTTTTAAAACCTGGCATAATAATAATTAGGTTTAGGTATTCTATACTCGAAGAGATTTCTCCCATTAGTAAAGCAGTTAGTACGTGGATTAGAAAGAATATTCAGCAGATACTGTAGTAGTAGAGTAGAACTGACTTCACATTGGGCATTCATAACGTGTATCTGAATCCATGCTTATAGACAAAATTGCAAAACGAGATTTCTTAGAAGAATAGTCTTGTCCAAACAACAGATGAGGCTACTTTGTAGGGCAGGAAACTTCTTCAGTAGGCGATACTGAAGTCAGATGGCCTTGTGATTCCTTTGGCTGAAGTGTGTTTAGCACTTTTTACATAAACTTTTTTGTGTAAACGTTGAAGCTGGAGATGTGTATATGTATATAAAAACTGACAGCACCTGTTAGTTTTGTATTGGAGTTGAAATGGTATGGAGAAAGGCTGCTGCATTACATAGTAACAAGTAATTAATTACACAGGACTGTTGGTTTTGGTCTGGAAAAAACTGTCCCTGTTCAGTTCAGTGAAGATTTCCACCTTGAGCGAAATGATGCAACGTCAGATGAACTCTGACTAGTGAGTGATTTATTGCGATGTTGACAAGAACAAACTACTTACTACAGGGTATGTTGATAGAGGACAATGATACTTCATTGCAGCTTCTTCCCTGAAAAGCTACGGTGCCATTGATATTTTATTGTTTACATGTTCCTTCATCAGTTTGGGCAGTTTATGTCATAGAGGGGAAATGTGTGGAGATTGCTTGTTTTCAGCTACTAAAGCACGCGGACTTTTTTTTTTTTCAATGAGTAAAACCAATGAAGGAGTGAACTATTTGTACAATCATGTTTGCAGTCAGATTGCTCCCTTTTTCTATCTATGCTCCATTTTACCAACCATATATTTTCTTTAATGTTTCAAGAGAAAGACTGAAAAAGCAATAGAAACTGTGGCAATGGGGTCTGCGTAAAATACATATTGGTGTTCTAAAAAAACAGTTTAATTTTAGAATGTATTTTAACGTAAACTTCAACTATATTTTTCTTAGCCACTTATTCCTCATTTCATCTGTTTTCTGTTCCATGCTAAGAGTGTTTGCGAAGCCCAGAATTCTCACTGTGCAACACATGAGAATTCTGCAAATGACAACGATGAGGAAATTGCATGGTGTATCAGATCATAGGTGATTTGCCCGAGGCATAGCATAATTGGTGATGATAATTATCTACTGATAATGTTGAGGGGAAAAATAATCCAAACTGGTTTTGGGGGACTGTGTATTGTAGAATCTTAAACTTGATAGTTTTCAGTGTCCTGGTTTGAACTTTACTTTGAAGAAAAGTAGCCTTTAAGAGCTATGGGGTGTGTGGCTTCTAAAGACCTTTATGTCTCCTGATGTTCAAATATCCCTGTGAAGGGCACCAATGGAGTGGGCTGTAGCTATTTTTGAAATGACAAAACGGGACAAACACGCTAAAAATATCTTCTTTAGGTTGGTTTGTGTGTAACCAGAACTTCTCGGATGACAGTCTGCATTTTCATCACTTCCAGGATGTTGAACCAGGTTGAATTCCTCTAGCTTTTGTGACTAGAGTTGGATTTGACAGCTACAGAAAAGCTGAATCTGGTACCCTGTCTTCCTGGCAATGAAGGCCAGTGTGAACACATCACACCTGTGACTGCAAACTGAACTCTTGTTCTCCTTAGACCAATGTCTCTCCTTGATAGAGAATCATATAAATTTAATTAGACTTGAATAGTTTGAACCATTTTTAGGACGAGAGGGAACAATCTCAAGTTGTGCCAGGGTAGGTTTAGGTTGGATATTAGGGAAACACCCTTAACAGAAAGGGTGGTAAAGCCCAGGAGCAGGCTGCCTAGGGAAGTTGTGGAGTCTCCATTCCCGGAGGCATTTAAAATACATGCAGATAAGGTGCTTCAGGACATGATTTAGTGGTGACCTGGCAGTGCTGGGTTAACAGTTGGACTTGATGATCCTAAAAATCTCTTCCAACCCAAATGATTCTATGTTCATCACAATATACCCATACACAGTCTTTCCTGACACCTTCTGTTCCTGTTTCTTGTGTGATGCTTAAAACATTGCGGTGAAAGGCAACACTGAAGAAGGTATCTGGTTGTTTCCTTGCATTCAGTGATGTGGATTGTTTTGGTCAGAGAAACATTTTGAGATTCCTCATTGGATTCTCCCAGCTGTGCAAGTGTGTCTTGAGGGTTCTGGTTTGGTTAATGTGGGAGCTTGGATAACTGAAGATAGATGTTTGCATGAGAAGCTCTGAGGAGGTGGCTGTGCTTTTTCCCTCCTACTCTCGGTTTCAGCATAGTGCTAACGAAGTTATTGATGGTGTTCTCAAGACTGACTGCACCAGGATGCACAGTTGCATGCCCAGGCCTGTGTGATCAACGCTGACTGAACTAGCTTGCCGAAGCCAGGATTGCCTCTCTCACGGTTGTGGCAAAGGAGAAGGTGAACTCCTGTGCTGCAGTTTGGTGGGTTCCACTTTAATCCCTGTGGAGACAAAAATCAAGAGAGCAACCAGGTACTGTCATTTTTTTGCATCTTGGGAGAGAGAAGCACCTTTCATGTGGGCAGTTGAGGATCTCGGTGGATTGCTGTGCCATCGGCCACCTTGGCCTGGGAGTTTTGCACGCAGGTGTCAGCCTTGCTGACTGCTCTCCTTGGTAATGAAGACGAGAAGTTTATGTTGCAGAGCAGAAGACTGATCTGTTTGAGTGGATCCAAGATGCTTGTGAGAACTCTGTGGTATCTATGTGGGCACTGCTTATCAAGCTAGGAGACATCGTTAAGAATCTTAGTGTCTGACAGTGCTAAGTATTGAGTACCTTGACAATGAGAAAGGGATGATGTATAATCCCCCAGAGAAATTTTTGCCTTTAATGGCTCAAATTACTTTTGGATGCACCTGTCTATTAGATGACCCTCCACTCCAGAAAAAAGGAACTCTTACCTCAGTGTTATCTGACTTCCTCTGACCCAGAGGACATTGCAGCTACACCTTCACCCTTTGAGCTTCTGTAAGGCTGTTTTCAGGATGAATCTGGTTTGCGCAAGCTTCATAGTCATGAAATCGGTGTTGATACTGAGCTGGTGGAATTTCTCAAAGCAGACAAATAGCAGTAGTCTTTCCATTTCTCTTTAATCAGATAGATGTCTTCTGAGAGAGGCTTAGGAGTTGTTAAACTGATGTGCTGTGACTGAAACAGATAGTGATACACCTGCTAATTATTGAACAGTTTCTGAAAAAGCCATTTTTATTGGGGGGCAAAATAAATTGTCTCTGGGTGATGGTATTGGTATGTTGGTGATCATGCAACAACCCTCTTTGCAAGCCTGAGTTTTCATGTAAAAAAGGCATCATCATCTGTTAAATATTTGGGCACTCATGCTCCCCCTGGATTGATCAACTGTTTGAACTGAATTGTCTCACAGCGCTGTCACAATTAAAGAATGGCAGGCTCAGGTGAAAGGGTTTGTCTGTTTCATAGATTGGAGTGATATGCTCAGTGAAAATGAACATCCTCCCAAGGTTAAATTATCTATTTAAAGCTCCTCCAATTACAATGTTGGATAGAAGGAGGTTTTTTTTTTTTTTGAAGTGGATAAGAGTTAGTAGAGGACAAATGATATAATTGGAGGGGGAGAGAGAGACTTCATACGTGCTTGCTTCTAAGAGAGTGAGAGGTATAAGGAGAAGACAATGCCAGGGAACTGCCTTCAGACACCTTAGTCCTTTCTGGTTGCCGTAATCTCAAGCAGTCTTTGCAGGTTGTGGAAGAAAGGAGTTCATATTTGTGTAAAAGCTTCCTGAGACTTTTCCCAGGTGTGTTCAGTGGGGCTCAATACCATCTGGCCTTTTTATAGGAAAAAGTGAAAAAGGTTACCCTCATATTGACGTGTATAAATAGTATATTTTTTGCCTTTGTTTAGCACAGAATGTATTGGCTGGTGAGTTGAATTGACATATTCCTTTGTGCACAAGTTATAGCAACTTAAATGAAAATTACACTCATAGCAAGGGAATGCACTCTGTTTAAATTAGATAAGGAGATTATGACAGAAAAAGATCATTGAATAAAGGCGTTTTAAAACTAGCCAGCGAAATAAATGTATGACTTCAAAGTTTGTCTTGCCAGAATTTATTAATAAAACACAATGAGGTTTTTGGAATACAGTGGAAGACCTCTTCCTTTGAAGGTTACGGTGTAATTTGTGTAATTGCGTTAGTGTAATTTGACTGCAAGATCTGTCCTTGCAATTTGGTAAGCTGCACATCTTGCTCTGTTATATTGCTTTTTTCTTGTGCCTTATATTGACACATTTAATTGCCTCATAAGTATATACTCAGTTTAAAGCCATTGCACTGCCCTCTGGACCTTGAGAAATTCACCTTGCAGTCTGTAATGATAATCTCGGTATGGATCTTATCTGGGAGGCAGCTGGCCACCTTTGCTTACTTCCTTACTAAGTATACACAGCTCATTACTGTTCTGAATAACCTTGTTTTGCTGTCATACAGCTGAAGAATAGTTACTGTATGATGCCTTCATTTTTCCCAGCTGCCCTCTTTTTTTGTCTGGGAAGCCACAACACAGCAGTCATAGGCACCCGCTTTGTCAGGAGCTGGTTGATCCTCACTGAGAAAATCCCCTCCTAGCATTGGACGTGTCCAGCACTATTTCATCTGGTCCTGTACTGAAAGTGTGTTTCCTGATGGAATGGATTAGAAGAGTAGCTTTGGGTAAGGCAGTGATCAGTATTGAGAAGATGTGTATGTAATTATGAGTATATTACCTGAATAACACCGTCTTATCAAATGGATTTTCTCAGTATAAAATGGGTGCTGAAACATCTACGCAAACTTAGAAAAAAGTTACCATTTTAGTGCTACTCCTTTGAAATCAACAGAAAACGTGGGCAAATGATTGATAATCTAAGGCATTAAGCATTGAGTTAGTTCACCTAGGCAGTGTGAGGTGAGACTGCTCTTGGCTGACACAGCAGGGAGAAATTTTAAGTCTGGCACTCAAAACACTGCTAAGAGAGGTAAAACCAAACCGGATAAGCGATGCCTGTGGGAGGGGTGAGGGCAGAGTCATGTTGAGGAGTCCAGTCACTGCAATTCTAGATGTAGACAAAGCTGATGTACAGATGCTTTTTTGTTTTTTGTGTTGCGGTAATTTTTCCATTGGTTTTACACAGCAGAGCCTGAGGAAATGGCTACTGGAAAAAACATTAAAAATGTAATGTCTCTTTAAATCTTAAAACTGCACAGCGTTTGTTTTGTTTTGTTTTTTTTAAAAAAAGAAGTGTTTAGGAAAGATACCTCTTCACATATGTATTGTTTCTTAAATGAATGGTAGGAGACTTAAAAAGAAGTTGTGCCATTTAAAACTTATTCCTACATCCTTGGGTTGAAATATTATGTATACAGTTCAGAGCAGAAGATGTTGAGTGAAGTTAGACAAGCTTAATAAAAATAAACCTACACATGACTTTGCATAAAGGGGGGAAAGAATCAAAGGACTCACAAATTTGCATAGATAACATTTGAATTGTTAATTCGTATTGCACTTCATTGCAAGGATGTCATTTTTAATTAAGAATAAAATGTGGTAGATATTTTAAATGGGAAATGATTATAATTGCAGATGGAAATTGAAGTAATGAGAACTGTTTTAATTAATTGTTAAAACTTAACTTTTTTTTTTGTTGTTTATAAGCTCGTAGTCTGTGGACACTGACTCTTGTTTTGTAGATGTATATACTTAAACATACAATGATTAAGGAGTGAAATACTGACAGCAGACATGGTTTTAGTCTGAGTTGTATCAGTTACTCGCAAGGGTCTGCTTGTATGGATGGACTCTTGAGCAACTTTGGTAGACAGACAGTATCGTATTGACCTGTATTTGACTCTGCAAGATTTTGTTGATCTGTTGTGCTCTGTCTGTGGTTAACCAACCTGGCCCTTCAGGAAGCTGTGGGCAGCTCTTCGTACCACTGAGCAGATCCATGCCTGCAGAGGAGGGAAGGAGAAACGGGTGTGCAGCTCCTAAAATCAAACCCCGTGTGTATGTCTGGGAGGGTTCCGGTAGCTCCACGGAGCATTGTGTCTGCAAAAATCTGTCAGGGAATAATATGGTGATACTGGAGGGGAAGAAACTCCGGGTCTGTGCTGAAGCAGCCCTGCTATTTTGCTGTGCTCCAAGGGTATTTTGGACACAGCCTGTTCTGAGCAGCATTGAATGCTGACACTGTTGAAGGCCTATGGAGCCTATATATGGAATTTGAGAGGAGGGAGCTGTGGGGTGTCACGTAACTTCTCGGTATGCACTTTATAATTTTTCTCTTGTTAAAACTTTTAGCTCTCTTAAGATTTGCAGTCTTGTGTTGAGGAAAATGCATCATGAAAACCTACAAAACAACCATTTCCTATTCAGGTAGCTATGACACCTGAGGTAAGAGTATTTGTGTAGAAGTCTTAGAAATAGAGGGTACTTCTGCCATTTGAAAGCTTGGCAAACTTATTTACCAAGCTTAGAGCTTTGCGTCGAGAAAGGATTTTGACGTGAACAAATTAGTGTTGCCACTTGTGTTAAGAACCATGTATGAAGTCTCTGTCATCTCTGGCTTCAGAGGGACTTGGAGAGAACTACAATTAGCACTAATTGGAGTTGCATCTGCATCTTCTGTCTGTTGGTATGAGAATGGACCCTTTAAGTGATTGGCAGGAGCTACCTGCCTACTCTAATTCCCTGAAGAGCTGCTCTGTTGCATTGCAGCACATCACAAATGAAACGAGTGTTTACCAGAAGCGACCAAGCCCCAATTATCCATTCAGCACAGGTGCTGAAATTTAATGCAAGTTACTCAGTGTGATAGGTACTTGTAGCTGTAATAAAGATGTACTAGAATTTATTTCTGCAAAATCTAAAGTTTTGATTTCTGCTTTCACTGCTCTGCGGTGTCCTGCAGGATAGGTGGAAAAGAATGTTTGGCATATCAAGGAGTTGTCTAACCTTTTCAGTATGTATGTGTGGTTGTTTTGTTGGGTTTGGTTTTTGTTGTTGTTGGTTTTGTTTGGGGTTTTTTTTGATTTGGATTTTTGTCTTGTTACATCAAAAGCAGTGCTTCAGCTGAAATCTAGCTTGTGTTATCCATGTTGGTCATGGGACAAAAATTTGCCAAAGTAGATAAAAACTATCTATGCAGAAAGACACATCTCTGGTTGGTTTTGTTGCCCCTGGGTAAATAAAACAGAAACCTAAGAAGTATACTAATATTCAGTGAAATGATAAAAGAATTTGCTTGAATGACAACATAGTGTATTTTTTGGTGGTGTTTTTTCCTCTGAAGTATGCAACCAGAGATATGAAGTATGGTAATGTCACTAGGGTAATATACAGCTGATAGCAGTGCATTCATTTGCATTTCTTCCTCTTACCTTGTGTTTCTCTTTTTCCCTGAAGCACATGTGTTGGGAATTGAAAATGCAGTTTGCCTATTATACACTGGCAGTAATCTTTCAATTTTTTAATGTAAAAAATGAGGCCACAAACATGAGCAGCCACTGATGTATGGGGCTATTGATGGGAATTGAATTTGCAAAGGGAAAATGGGATTTGGTTGTAGTCTGAAATGATAATGATGTAGCCCAAATGGATTTGTAATGGTCATTCATTCTTTTTTTTTTCTTGCAATTTTGTGGTTTGGCAAAACATATTTATGCAGGTGACTATGAAAGTAACGTGGGTTCACTCTGAGTGGGAGTTAATAGCTAATGGCAAATAATAAGTATGCAAAGTCTGAGCTTGAGCCTGTTCCCACAGACTTCATTAGGTGAAGGAAGGGGTGCTGTGATTTATTTTGCTAAGAAGGAAAAAAGATTGGGGTAGTGCTCTTTGTGAGATTTAAGAAATTATAAAATGGAAATGTACCTTGACATGGATTCTTAAAAATGCATGGATTTGTAGTATCAAGCTAGTGAATGCTTTATGCAGCACAACGAACATATGAGATGCTTTGCACAGTGTCTAGATAAACAAAGACTTTGTCCTGAAGAGTTTCCTATCTAACTGCGATCAAACTAATGTGCATTACATTGAGGTGCAGTGTTAGATATTTGTGTCCCTGTAGCTGTACCTGTGTGACAATCACCCCCCCAGCCTGTAGTATGAACTTGCAATTTGGGCTGTCAAGGGACTACAGAATTTTCTCAATGTCCCGGGTGTAGTTTTTTGTACCCTGTGGTAATTTTCATGTTGGTCCAATTTCAGTGGAGCTCTGTCTTCCCTACCATGAAAATGAAGGGAGAATGACATGCTAGTGTTCATATAGTCAGAACAAACTGGTGGTGACAGAAAAATGATAATTTAATGGTGTGGATGGGTATTTGGCTTTGTTTTTCTCTTGTTTCTATTTTTTTTTCTTCTAGTTTCTGGGTTTTTTTCTTTCTTTTTTTGGACCAGCGAACGTCACACTTGTAAACTGCCTTCCATTTTAGCTGGAGTATAGTCCTTGTTAAATGCCATATAATTTAAAAATATGAATAGAAGTAATTATGGAGTAGAGGAAAAGTGCTTCTGGTTTTATAAATATATTCCTTGTTATAAATTTTTCTATTTAAAATCAATACAGCCAGTGTTTCAGCTGCAAATGCTGAAACACAAACCCATGTAAAGGAATCTGCTCTCAAACTGTAGAAGACAAAAAAGAAGCATGTGGGGGAAAAACGGCGCTGATTTACATGTAGTTAATATTGCCCCTATTTTTCCTCTTGCCGCTGATTAAAGCCTGAGCTTTTGGAAAAAGAGCTTGGCTTAATGCTCTGAAGCCAAGCTGTGATGCAATCCTTGTGGGGCCTTCCCGGGGGAGAGCAGAGCAGGCAGTGCTGGGATTGCCAGTGCGCCGCAGGAAACCGCCTGGTGTGAGCAGAACCGCTCAAGTATTTCCTGCAATGTAACTCCAGCTATTTTGGCTACAGGCCTTACTGCTATTCTATTATTTTTTTTCTTTTTTTTTTTTATGTGCATTCCATGAATGATCCTGATGCTTCGAGGCTGTGAGCATCATAAGAGCATCATAAGTCTGTTTATTTTAATTGGCTTTGCTATCCTGATAAGCTAAAGGCAGAAAGAGCCAGGCGGCTCAGAGAGCTGTGGGTGGGGTTTCGTTTGTTTAAATATCAGCCTTTGGAAACTGCTGGTTCGATTTATAACTGAGCGAGACTAACGTGGGCTGGGTTAGTCTGACATCCCGTGTGTGAACCGTTTGGGGCAGAGACCGTTTCTTTGTACAGTGTTCAACATGCTGCAGACCTCTTCAGAGCTTTGGAGTGTTGCAGCAGTATAAATAGCAGTAAGGGACAGTACTTTTCTGTCTCCTTCCTTTGTGGAAGACGGCAGTTTCCTGTTCTGGTCCATTGTTTTGGTCCATTTTGCACAATGATAAAGAAAAAACTGCCAAATACCAAGATGTGCCTGTTGCTCTTTAATAGTAACCTTTGAATCCAGGAAGCCTGTGCCGGGATTGTCCTTATAAGAGTGCTTAAAAGATAAGTACTGAAAGAACCCAAGAATTTTGTTTTGACTATGAAATTTCTAAACATTTCCCCTCCAAATTTTCAAGTGTTGAAGTAAAACTGGATTTGCTAATGGTTACTTTAAAAAGACACGATAGTATTTTTAGTCTCTTGCATTGGTTCTAATGGAATATATTTTCTGTGAGATATTTAATCTTATTTCTTGTCTATTTAAAACTGGCTGCTAAACAAGCCAATTCCTTCTTATTTTATAGTAATTCATGTTTGTGAAGCAGTGGTCTTAGAACTGTCTGGGCTGTGATGTAATTTGCCCTTTTAACAAATACCGTTGTAGGGGAAGGTGGACCCCATAAAAGTTACACTGCAGCTTCACCTCAGTGCAGAGTGTTGTGAAAGGTCAGGTGCCAGCATTTGTAAGGCTTGGCTGACACAGGGTTTGTGGATACTGCTTCACAAGTATCATAGTTGGAAGCCTAGATGGAAGCCATGAGAGCTCACAGATAAGCCTATAGATAGCCTGTGTGAGGCTTTGCCTTTGTGCTCAAGGTGCAGCCAAATAACGGTGGATTAAATCATTTTGGTGTTGACTGTTGGAGCAGGAGCTCGTAGCTAATGCAGGAGAGACTCATACTTCAGAATAATATTTAATTTCCTACTCTGTGCGTACCTGGCTAGGTGTGTTATGTTGCAGTCGTCAGGACCTTTGGATTAAGGCTGCATTCCTTCTACATTGGTGGAACTGTCCATTTTCAGCTCTTGGCTTTAACTTAGGAGCATACTTAAAAATGAACTTAACTTGAATTCTTTAAGTGTGTTACTGAATTGAAGCCAAAATGGGTGAAAGTGAGAAGTTTCTCACTAAACAAATATATCATTGTTCTTTTACATTTCTTTACAAAAACTAAGTAAATTCTGAAGCCGTATAGATGATTGTACTGCTTGATGCTTCCTTTCTATTTTGGCAAAATAAATATTTGTTGCTCTAATTATCTGCCACAAGCACACCACAAAGGCCCTTTCACACGCTGCCAGGGAAGAAAATTATTGTGCCACTGCAACCAAGTTTGCTTGGATAGAACTCTTGTGAAGTCTCTCTTGTGTTCTGAGGTGGGTTCTGTCTCTAAGTTTCTTACAATTTAGTAGAGATTTTCACTGCTAAAGCTCCATTACGAAGTGTGGGGATATGATATTAATAAGATGGAATTGTCAAGTGTAACCCAGTAATGTTCTGGTTTATCAGCAAAAGTATTTTTTACAGTGTATCTGTGTATGTGGAGACACTTCTTCTGAATCCTTTTATTCAGTGGCTCAGAGTTGAGTTGTTTTACTGGAAGTAGCAAGTATTTTTTGTCTTTTCCTTACTTAGCACCCGCATAAAACATTACGCTCATGAAACATTTATGGTAGCAATCCATTAGCAGGAAGACAAAGATTTTTCTCTAAAGAGAATCGCCAAAGTGTCTTGCTGAAATGAAACCTGTTCTCCAGCTGTTTTGTATGCATTATCGCTGCCTCTTACTGAAAGTTTAAAAGGTCCGTGTGATGTAATGCGATGATACCTTTGTGTGCAAAGCTGCTTGGAAGCAATCTGAGTCAACAGGAAAGCAATATCTTCTTAAAGCTTGTGACTTATATTAGTTTTGTGATTTCAGGTATGAAGGAGATAAAAAGGGCAAGGGTTTGCTGTAGATTCTCTTGAAGGCATGTAGAGTTCTTGAAGTAGTAATAAATGGCAGATTAAAATTGATCTCAGTGAGACTTCCAATGTTAACCAGTGTTATGGAAGTGAATGACTTCAGTGTTTTGGCCGCTTCATCAAACAGATCATGTTGTATTGTGCTGTCAAGAAACTGCTTTACCTGAAAATTTCAGCTATGGAAGGAACCTTTCTGGAATGTCTCTAGAATAGTAAGCTTAAAACTATGATAAATGATCGAATGACTATTTGTGTGTATATCCACACACATCATTTTAATAGAAGAGATGATGTTCTTGACGAGAAGATTAAGGATTCAGAGAAGCATTAAAAGTAGAAATATTATTTCTAAGTGAAGGGGAGATGAGAATTTATTAATAAAATAATAAGACTGCTAAGAACTGGTAGGAGAAAAAAACCTGTCTGGTTAGCTGGTATAGACGAGCAATTTAAAAACCACAATATGCCATGAATCACTTCCTCCAAGTGACAGGATTGCTTGGTGTATTGTTACCAGCGATAATTCTGTTGGCTTGCTGCTTTCAATGTAAGAAAATAAATGTATGTATAATGTTCTTTTACGGTGGAGAGCAACTGACTTCGCAACTGCTGGATGAATTTGGTGATAGGCCTAAAATCAGTAGCTGTTTGAATACAGAACCTGCACACAGAGCCTTGATCAAATGTACCACCAGACAAAATAAGCACATTCCTGCTGCAGTCAGTGGAGTCATGCCTGTTTTCACTACTGAAGATGCTGGCAGGTGGTTTGCTTCTGATGTTCAGGTGTGAACTGTACTAAATGTCTGGCACTGTATGGAAAGTATGGGGGGACATTCTTGGTCTTCTCTGCTGCTGAAACACCACTTAATTGCACTGTGGGTTTCCATGAACCCATACACACTAAAATAGTTACATGGAGAAGGGAAGTTTTTAAGAAATAAACATGGAAGGTTTTTATAAACATTTTTTTTGGTGTTTATTTTAAATTTCTTTTGTATTAGAACTTTAGGAGATGGTCTAATAGTCATGCCTGACACAGCTGTAACCTCAAGATCTGTTTCCAGCACTTCTGTCCTTCACAGGAACACTGAAAGGTTTTATCTTGTTGTCCTGGCAATTGTTCAGAGAGCCCTGAATGCAAGCTTTTTATAAAAAGTATGATATACTAAGTAGGTTATGTGTTTTGCTAGGCTCTATAGTTCCCAGAGGAAAGAATCACCATTTTGTGAGTTCCCAAGTGCTTAAAATGTCCAAAATGCAGTAGAGAAGTGATTGGTTTTCTAGGGAAGGCTAGAATTTAGTATATTGTTTTCCATGGACGAATAAAGCTATTCTATTTTTGTTCTGCCACACTAGTGTTAAATTTATGAAATGCAGATCTGAAGTGTATGTACTGTGCATATTTGCCTTAACTCTAGGAAGGAATAGAGGTTTATTACTAAGTACAGAACAATTTTTCAAGGTGTCAGTTTACATTCCTTTTGCTTACTAATGAACTATGGAAATTGCTTACTAATGAGCTATGGAAATGGAGGTTCTGCCTTCTTCCAAGTATGAAAGTGTTCTCTATGTAGTAAGTAAAACGACTTGTTATAGGTTGTTGGGTGTATTGCTCTTTTGTTCTATGGGGCCAAACCTTCACCAGCTCCCAATTTTGCTATTGCTGCCTGTAGTTTTGTTTTAGTAATTCTGAAAATAAAAGTTTGTTTGTCATCAATGCATACATGTGCAGTAAGCAGAGTAATAGCAAGCCAAGAGATACTGAATCAGAACTGAACTTTGGCAATTTAGGTTTGCTTGGAAATGCTGCATTTCCCAACATTGAACGTTGTATATTGATCCTGGTGTGCTGCATGGTGTTTGAGATCAGCTGGGATGCTCTAATGTCTAGTTTCTTTTTTTAGTCCTTGAGCACAAAAGAACTAGGGAAACAGGACCTGTGAAATCTGTAGGAGGAGGTAGAATGCAGATTTTTCCAGATGTTTGCAAATCTGCTGGAGATACAGAAGACCTTTCAAAAGAAATTAAATAAGAGCACATCCAGTTCTCTGTATGCATTTCAAGTCTCATGAGCTTGAAGCCAGTAAGTTTATATGCAAATAAAATATTAACCCAAGTTAGAGATGTTGAGTATGTGTTTGTATACACATACGCGTCTAGTAATATGTAGAGCCTTTAGAAGGGTTGTTATTTCTTACTTAAGCACTGTGAAGAATATACTGATTGCAAAGAAAATGTAAACAGAAATAGTTGGAAACCATTTAAAATGTCTTTTTATACACCCTTCAAAACAAACGTGATGGGTTTTTTTGAGAAACAATAATGTATGTTTTCAAAATAAAAGTCCTGGTTAGAGGGCCTAGGAAGTATAAGCAATAAAAAAGGGAAACTTACAGGAAAAAATACAAACAAGGCAGTAGCAGTAAAAGCAGCTGATTAAGGAAGGAAAGTGTCAGTGAAGAATTACTGGTTTATGTTTAGTGAGAAATATTTTGAATGAGTGAGACAAACCAAATACGAAATGTTATGAACAAGGATGGAGACTTGCTAATATTCGCTTGTCTGTATCATACTCAATTGAATGTCTGTTTTGTAGTTAAAGGGAACCAGGTGCTGTGTTCCCATTTTGCAAGAATAATAACAACTTTTCTCCAGAAAGTAAAGAGAATGTTAAACAACCAGTATTAAGGATAAACATTTTTAGATAGCAGTTTACACTGCCAAAATATTTAAGATTTCTAGTACATTTCTAGGACACTGAAAAGCACTCAGGGATTAAAGAACAACCATTATTTTCAGGTGGTTAAAATATGGATGAACTGGCGACAGTGTGTCGGCGTGAGATCCATTCCAGGCAAAATGAGAAGAAAACGGATGTGGGAAGCAATGAGTAGCGTGAATAAAAGACAGTAACGTAATTCATGCTGGTCATCACTGTTTCATGGGAACCAGTCAGGCTTTCTGCAATGGAACTTCAAGTCTGACTGAAACACAATGTGATATACTTTGATTTCTGTAAGACATTTGATTTAGTTTTGTGCGACAGCTTAACTTGATAAAGAGAGTAGGGTAGAAAGGGAACAATAACTAAAATTGGGAAAATTCAGTCTTGCAATAAAGCAAAAATGTTCTAGTCTGTATAACCCCACTGGGTTGTGAGTTTGGATGCTGGCCCAACAGCACTCTGGTGCAGTATTGCTGTGGTAGTAGGATCACATTCTTTCTCTAAAAATGACAATTAGCAGATGCTTTTCCCCCCCTTACGTGAGCAGAAAGAGCCAGTGCAACAGGAAGCTGTGTCCATTGCGAATGCCATCGGTTTGTTTGTTTTGCCAGTGTAATACTGTCAAAGCTTTGTTGAATGAGCTGACTTCAAGCTGTTGATATAGTTCAGACCTTGGCAGCTCTCTAATCTCCTTGAAGCTTTAGTGTTTGATTGCATTCGTTTGCCCTGCAAATAGTCAACTGTGGAAGTTATCTCAAAGTGAGAATATATCTAAAGCCTGTATTTATAATGGACAAGGTTCACAGGAGTGCAGAGACCTTGTAAAACACACATGAGCTCTTTTTTGAAGATGCAGTGAAATATTGAGTTCTGCTTCCTGAAACCTGTCAACCCATGTGGCTAGAAGAATCCTTTGGACACTTAGCTTTAATTATTTAATGGTGTGTGAAATCACTGTCTGCCTGTTGTTGGCAGGTCACTGCTTAGTTTTATGTTAATATTGCTTGGTGGTACCCTACCTGCTGTATAGATGCGAAACAGCAGTTTTGTCATTGTTGGGGGAAAGTGTGATGAGATACATGAAGTGATATTTTTATTTATTTATTTTATTAGCTGTTTATATTTTGTTGTGATTTTTTTTTCATGTTTCGTCATCTGTATCTAAGAAGCATTCCTTCACAGGTTTTGTTAGGGTAAGGAGTTCATGGAAGCAAGTGCACATAATCTGTTCCTCGTTGAGCTGTTTGGTTTCAAATACATGGTAGCCCAGGAACAATGCAACTACTGCAGTTGAGTCTCTGTAAATTGTTTCATTCTAAACGGCCCCTCCTAGGGCATTATATCTTTTTTTGGGTGCCAATGTGACAAATCTGTGCTTAGTGTAGAATAACATTGCTGAGAATTTGAGTAAAAATATATTGGCTGCTTTTTAAGACTATAGAAAAAGAGAGTGTATGTTTTCAGATATGCCAACTTTTTTGCATCCTTTGTGTTTTGGATGTTTTTTATGCATATGTAAGCTCAGTGCATGGTTTTTTTTAAGGGGAGAGAAAATGATATGAAAAGCTCCTTCCTACTTCATGGGAAACTGTTCAAGCAAGGGTGTCTGTCCATGTCATCTCTTCCCCCCACCCCACTTTCCTGCCCCCACTGTATCTTTTGTGGGGATTGTGGGTGGGTGGGTTTTTTTCTTTTTAAACAGTTGTCATTCTGGAAGTAGCAGGTGAACAATGAACACTTGAAAGCTTGTTCTTGAACCAGTGACAAATAGCAGTAGTCTGAGAGGAAAGTAATGTAGCTATTAAGTCCATCGCTTATGCCTTCTTAGGACTATTAGGAACCAAGAAGACAATTAAAACCAACCCAACAAAACCCCATAGATGTTGACTGTCCAGGAGTTTCGAAGTTGGTTACCTTGTATCTGATGAACACAGACTCCAGTGGTTACTACTGCAAATTTGTGGTTTTGTGTCTTGAAGGAGGGGAGCAGATGGATAGTCTTTCCTTAGTGTTTGTCAGCCTGTTGTTCAGTGCAGTTTTGGTGGAGACTTTGCTGCTCTGACTACTGCTGGCTATTCACCGTTAGCTGTGTGGATTCTTCCATGCTGTGTTGGCACAAGTGTTCTTTCTCCATGACAGGGCCAGTGATCGGATTTTGGGAGGAAGCACCAAAACCTCTAGAAATGCGTCCTTTTCCAGATGGATCTATTTCTCTCTGGTGCATTTCACAGCTGCTGAAGCCACTGTGCTAAAACAGTGGGGGGATTAACTACTGGAAAGGCGTGGGAGGGTGTCTGCTTCCAAAAGCCTAA
This sequence comes from Baryphthengus martii, assembly GCA_013396935.1. Taxonomy (NCBI): domain Eukaryota; kingdom Metazoa; phylum Chordata; class Aves; order Coraciiformes; family Momotidae; genus Baryphthengus; species Baryphthengus martii. Next base: position 102,442 of record VWZK01010177.1, on the reverse strand, counting down.
ATGTAGCATGCTGTTAAATTTCTGCGGTTGTTTCTCATTCAGCTGTAGTAGGTTGTAAAAGCTGCTGATCAATAGTACAAGCAGGTGATTAGCAGTTTGAGTTCTGAACACTTACTTTTAATTTATTTGTTGCAGTATGCTGAAAATGGAAGGATTCAGTAAAAGGCTAGTGGTAGAATGGAAGAAGGAAGGAAAGCAGAACTGAATGTAGTGTCAAGGGCTGGTAACTTGTCGAATGGGAACTTGTTGCAAGTTTTAGAACCAAAGGCAAATCACTTGGTTACTCAGGATCATTGGATCTGCTAAGATCACTCCATGTGCCATTAAAGGAAATAGTGTTTGAAGTGTGGTTCACTGCATCGGATTGTACAGAGGAATTGTTTTCCCACTGAAGACATTTTCATCAAACACCGAGGATTGAAGTTCTTCCTTCATGCCTCCTGATAGCGCCTCTAGAAATTCCTTCGTTTCAGGCAATATGTAAGTATGTCAAAATTCAACTGATAAGGTTATAAAACTGACTGAAAATCAGAAATGTAAGATCTGTCAAGAATGAGCTTTCTAGCATGCAGCACAACATGAAACAGCATCGGAATGCTCTGCTAGAACATTTTGATTCTACACGTGTGAAACTCATAGGTTAGTTTAGGGCACGGTGGTGTGTTCATCAGTGCTCCCTTTCCACTTGTGCATAGGTTGTGGCATGAATCTTTGGAAAATATATCATTTAATAATTAATCTAAAGACTACAGTATCATGCACATACAGCAGGCTAAAAAGTCCCTTTTGTCCATATCACTTTAATGTTGCCACTTGAAGATTTCAATTTGCAGCCTTAAAATAGCTTTCAAATATAGCTTTCTGAATGGAATATATAAATAAATGCACTCTTCCTTTCCCAGAGAGGCAGGAAGGGTGTGTATGAGTTTAACTATTTCATAATTCGTTCTCAGATGAGTTATTAATGCAAAACAATACTCTTCCCCTCCCACCCTATACCAGGTTTGAAAGAAACACTTGTTTCTTGGTGGAACATATGGTTGTATCCTGATGATTAAAGACTTATTTTAAAATTCGTGTGTTTTCCCCCCAAGCAAGTAGAAGTTTAAGACTAAAAGTTTGAAATGGCAAGTAGAGAAATGCAGAAAGCCCTCTGCAGAGTGGTTAATCTAGTTCAGAATTGCAGTCCCATCCGTACCTCTAAGAGACCCTTCAGTTATCAGTTTGAGGCATACATGCAGGCCTCTCTATTGCACGGCTCTTCTCTCATGGCATTTTCAATACTTCAATCTGCAGAAGTAAGTTGGCTTCAGAACATGTGAATTTCTGCTGCCTAAAAATAAACTTAGCAAACATGAAACCTTTATTTCAGTTTTGTAGCCTCAATTTATCTGGGAAGTTTCTTTTTTCTTCCTTTCTCTCTTTTTCTGAATGTTCCATGTTTGGTGTTACAGACAATTTAAATTCCTCTTCCTCCTAATAATCTCCTGCTTGCATATGCAAGATAACAGTCACGTATATGGTTTTGCTGGATTACTAAATTGACAGAGCACCAGAATAAACAGCACTGTGTCGCAAGTAGAATTAGCTGATGTTTAACCTGCTGTTTAATTTATTCAGGTTCTGTAACTCTGCTTGACTCTACTAAAAGCAGCCCAATTGCTTGCTTCAGATCATTCTGTGGCATGCAAACTGATTACACTAACCTATCAAGATGAATGCTGAGTGTAACCAGGAGGGCCTAGAGCCAGAATACTTGCAGGATTTTTTCGGCAGACATCTAGGAAGAACCTGCTCAGTAATCTGTAAACGTGTAATCCTTTTAAGGCGTCAACTTTGTTAGAACACATTAGTGTCAACTGTTAAACATAATATTTTAGTCTATGAATATTGTTGTTGAAACAAAATTGAACTGAAAATATAATGTGCTGATGATGGGGGAAAAAAGACCCTACTGAATCTTTTGGAATTGAATCTGGATTAGCTTCATTAGATGTTCTTCATCAGCTTCCAAATTCTGCTGGCATTACATTTGCATGTGTCTGGATTGAAGGTGTTTGACCTTGAACCTAGTGCAGGCCAGAGGAGACCATCTGGTTTGAACCAACTGAAGACGAGACTGTGTTGCCATCTAAATTTTATTGTATTGGATTTTCTTGTTAATCTGTTAATCCATATTTACAGTGTGTCCTGATATATTTCTAGTGGTAACTAACTAGTTTATGGAGGTGCTTTGTTCTAAAAGCTTCAGTTAAAGGAATATCCCTTTCAAGTGGGTGCAAGGAAGCTTGTGGAGTTCAAGCTATTATGAAACTTTTGAGCTGTATACTTTGATGAGTTCTTTGGAAGGGGAGGAAAAAAAAGCGTTCTTCTCGGCCTGCAGACCTTTCCTTCCTCTGTAATTTTAAACCCATTTCCTCCCCTTGTCTTTATGAACAATCTAATGTGCCGAATGGGATGTGGTGGTGTTTTGTTTAGTTCGATTTTTTTGTGGTGTGTGGGGTTTTTTTCTAGTTATGGGATGGAGGAAAGCCTGTGATAAGCATCAGAGCAAGAATCATGCAGCCAGTGGCTGTGGCCACCTGGGTGGATAGTCATTGTTCTGTACTTTTGTTGTACTCGTTTCTTTCCTTCATTGATCTACTTAATAGTACCCAACCTGTGTCTGGGCTGAATAATTGACAAGTTTCCCAAGCTTTATGTAGGTTGAGGGTAGCTGTCCCCACCATGACATCCTCCCAGCTTGTAGTGTCTTCTCAATGAGTTAACCAGTTAGTATATTAATGGGCATTAGATGGGCACAGAATCCTTAAAATCAGAAGGAACTAATATAAATCAAAGCTTACTTGGATTTAAGCAGCATATCAGATTGAGCTTCTTTATCCTTAATGCTACATCCCTCAGCTCTGGCCAGACAGAATCTGCAAGTTGCTCCAACTGCCTTATGCAGATACAGAAACATCCCAACCTTTTCTCTTAAATTTATCACTGCCTTGACATTAAATATTTCAAGTGGGTTTTCTTGAACTGAGTGCAGTTTTTTTTTTTTGTGTGCGTGTGTTCTTCTTAAAGGTTACTTCTTGTTGGAATGGAATTGAAGGCTGGGAGTTCTTAGCAGATGTTATGATTAAATCTGACTGGTTGTAGGCTCCTTCCTCCCTCAGCTCCCAAATGTAACATTTGGGATGATGAATAGCAGAATTTATAAGTGATGTTGGTAGCTCTAATTGTTCAGGTTTTTGTGTATGTGTGTGTGTGCACATGAGTAAACTCTGTGAGCAAAGCTGTGCTGCAAAACTGATGGTTCTTACCTGGCTTGTAACTGAGTATTTGTCAGTAAGTCTCCTTCATATGGGAGTGTCCTGATAATTGTAAATGAAAGCTTTGATGCATTATTTCAGTAGCCTCAGCTAAAGACAAATCACATCAAGGACCTGATGCGTGTTAAATCTTTTCTGTATTTCTGGTGGACAAATTTTATGTGCTAACACATTTCATATAGGTTTTGTCCTTTTCTAAGTGCAGGAACTAGATGTTACTAAATCTTACCTCCAAAACACTTCTTCTGATTTCTTTTCCTTTTTACAGTGAAATTGCCCGCTATCAGGCTAGCGTTGACCCAGTCATCTAATATGTGCCTTTTTTGCCTCTGGCTCTTCAGCCTTCGATTTGTAAAAGCATTGTTAAATCGAGCTCACGCTGTTCATTCAGTTTCTCTCATTGTGCAGTTTGTCGGTTCTGTGTTCGCTGCCCTTGTGTAAGGACCTTTCTCAGCTTACCTCAGGGGAAGGCTGTATGTTTTCCTCAGATGCCTTTTGGGGATTGTGTTGAGATTGTCTAGCAGTGAAAGGCCAGGCAGAGGAGTCTCTCTCAATCACTGCACCAGAATTGAGAGTGTTGTTGTGGAGCACCTGCAGTACAAAGCCCTTGTTTTTCACGGAGACTCATTATTCAGTAGTTGAATGGCAGCTCTTCTGCCAGCAGAAGAGGAATGCACCTTTCACATCTGAGTTGACAGAGTAACTCCTTTACCTGAGTTAGACTTCTGCATCAGTGGGGTAAAATAAACCATGCATGATATTTAGATATATCAGGTATTTAATGTGACTTAGGCGTATCTACTTTTGCAGTTGGTTTGGACTAGATGATCTGCAGAGGTCCCTTCCAACCCTTACTGTTCTGTGATTTATAAAATTTCTGTTCGGCTGCTAGTTACTTATTTTATCTTTAGTGTTGTTATTTTCAAATGAAAACATTTTGGTGAATTCAAACAGATGCTTTATTTCCATAGCAAAGAGAACTACCTGGAAACTGAAGTCCCACTCCATTTGAATTTTTCTTTCTCCACACAGGCAGTATCTGTATCTCACCAGCACTGGGACAAAGACAATAGAAGTGGATTGTTGTGATAGTGCTGGTATGATGAGTCTGTGTTTAACACCTTCTGGGTGTTAAAACCAGGATTTAGCTACTGGAAATGTGACTACTGGAGATGTACTGAGGAAGAGTATCTAAGAACAGCCCAAGAGCCCTCCTCTTCCTCAGTTTACTACTGACAATGAGGAGTTCACTTCTTTGCACCGTATTTCATAGATGTGTCATGAAAGTCTGAGTAGTCTACCATGTACTAAGGAATTTGTTCATCTTCCATGTACATAAATGTCTGAAGTCTGCAGGATATTGTGGAAAATATTTTTTTCTTCTCTGATACAATATTTAACTTTAGATTTTAGTGGCAGTGCCATGTAATGAAAATGAAATCAATGCCCCTGTGTCTGAGCTTTAAATGTTATTAATATACTTAAAACCAGACTTCATAGACTTCTGAATGTGTATAAAGGCTTGTATGTTCAGATTGAGTGAAAACTGGGCTGCCCTTCCAAATGAAGCCCAGAACTTCCAAATCTAAATTCTCAAAATTGACTCAGACTCTGCCCCATGCGTTCACAATATCTAGGCCTACGTAGGCTTATTTGCCCCAACTATTTTGTGTCTTTTTTTTAGTTCTTAAATTTTTAAGATCTGTTTTCAACGATAATTGCACTTCTTTTTTCATGTGATCACAAGATCCTACCAGTATTGCCCATATGAGGATAGTGTTCTGAATGACAGGAAGTGATCACAGAAGATAGTCAGCAAAGTGCTTCTCCCTTCCTGAGATCCCTGACCTTCTCCTGCCGTACATGTCAGGGGGGTGAGCAGGGCAACAAGTATAATTATTGTACCTCATCAGGTTTTTTTAATTGGCTTTATGTAGAACCAGCTAAGCTGTTTGCAGCTGCTACAGTGAGTTTCTAGTGCCAGCAGAGGTTTTTTAGGTGACCTCTGTGGAGCAGAAACCTTAAGGTATATGCACAATACTATGCCCTTGCAGTGAAAGGAATGATTTGGGGCAAAAGTCCATTATTTCTGGACTGATTTAGTCTAAAGTTACTAGTTCACCTTTGAACTGCTGTTCATTGTCTGGTGGCTTTACAAAGGAGAAGCTAAGACTTATTGAAACTTTAAAATCAATTAAAAAAAATAAAATCCCCATATCCATTTGTGACCTTAAAGTGGAGAAGGCACACAAATGCCAGATTGGTGCCATTTTCATCTTGCATAAATATCGATACTGCAGTATGTTTTACAAAGGTCTGCTGAAATTCCTAGAAATAGTATCTATATACAAGAGATTGTTAGTGCCGTGATGTATCTGAAGATAAAGTATATTAAGGTATTATTAATATAGGGAAGAGATAACTATCTGAGTACAGTAGGTTCCAGCGTCATCTCTTTGGAGGAGCACTGAGAAGGCTGTTAATGTGTCTTAAATACTGCTGCTGATACAGTTCTGGGTCTGACAGTCCAAACTAAGGAGGATGTTTTCCGTTGTCAGAATGACAGTAGACTCAACATTTCATTGTGTCTGTCTATACAGTCTATATTTAGTAATCTTGAATCCTAGTTAATAAACAATACTATTTAAAAGAGAAAGCTGTTCGACAAATGCAATAGGCGATAGTGCCTTCTCGAACTCTAGGTTGAGGCCTGTGCAGCTGGAGCCGGTCAGACCCAGTAATCAGTGTTCTGTTTCAGGTAGAGATGAAATAGCACACAAGACCCTGCATTACAAATTGGGATTCCTAGCTAGGATTTGTCATACTGTTGCTTTTACTTACCACTCGATTATTTGTCTACTTACTACTTTTCATGATCCTAGGAGAGTAATAGGTTAGTCATCAAGTATTTATTAGATTAAAAATATAAAAAGGAGGTTTTGTTATTGCCTTCAATGAATTCAGGATTTGATTTGTTTCTTGGTTAAAAAGCTGTAAAGGAGTGGTCTCTACTGATAGACATGAATCTCCCTTGTACTTTCACACATGCAGCCTCAAAGCACGCTGCATTTTAGTGAGACAAAACCACTTGATTCTTGGTAAAAGTATGGCTACAACCTTTCTGACTTAATACTTCAGTGGGTGCTGCATAAAATGCTTCTAGTCTTTAGGATGCAAAGGACGTGTGCTTCTGAGAGCGTCTTGCTGACTGTTTAGAAGATGCCAGTGATACAAGAGTTTGAATGAGATGTCCTTTTGGGTGAATCTGTACTCATTATTTCTTTAATATTAATAGAATGAGACAATTTATGAAATCCTGGCTCCAGCAAACTAGATGGCAGAACTCCCACTGATTTCAATATGCCTGTGTCTTGGTTGCTATGACTTTTTTCCTCCTATCAATGTTGCAACGAAGTATTCAAGGAAAGGAGAAGAGCAGGCAAACTCCATGTAATTTAAACTGTCACTCCGCAGTTGTCCTGCACAGCAACTGAAGGAATGTGACACTCTGGTCACATGCCTTGACGGTGAACTTGGACCCATAGAGACCTCTCCAAGAGTACACTTAATCAGTCTTCCTCCAGAGAGTTTTGTCATTCTTGCTTATGCCACTGTAAATTAGAAGTTACTCTACTGAAATTGAAGTAACTCAATCAGCATTAAATGAGGGGAATTAGGCTTCTGCCTCTTGATTTGAAACAAATAAAAATGATAAGACCTTAGGTGTTTGACTCTTTTAAATATGGTTCTTTGACAAATAGCAAGTCTGGCAATTTGCAATTGAAAACTGACATTATCCTGCTAAATGGAATGACAGGCTTAACTTCACCTCCCTCAGACTATGAAGTATTGTCAAAACTGAAGGTCAAGGACCAGTGACATTGGGGTTTTTGGGGTTGATTTGGTCCCTTTGTTGCTGTTGCCCTGCACTTCCTGGTGAAACTTTCAAAAAAAAAATAAAATAAAAAGGGTTAAGTCACATGTTCATAAGATATGTTCGGGAACAGACCTTTTTAAGGAGCATCTTTACTGGTGGCCTTGTTAAACATACTGTGAGTGGATGTTGACTTGCTGTCTCCTGTAGAATTCACCTTCCTTACCTTCAGGGAACCTAAAAAAGAGTTTTCTAATACGTAGTAGTAAAGAGTATATAGAGGCTGTATTAATGAGAAAATATACTCCAAGCCTTTTTTTTTTGTTGTTTTTTTTTTTTTGTAGTGACTATGTGTGAAGTATCTGGCCATGCTTGAGAGTTACTGCTGTGGATACAAAGCTAAATAGTTTAAGGTCTTTGGTGTCATGTGTTGTGCCATTGAGTTAATGTATTCTTGGCTAGACCTGCTGGGCTTTCTACGGTTGTGCAGTTTTTGGAATTGCATATTGCTGAATGAAAGTAAATGTAAGCTGGCTGAAAAAATAAACGTATATTAACTTAGCACTGTTGAAAATCATGCAAGGTGCAAGGATTATTTGACCTCTGTTTTCTCTTGGAGTATAAATTCAGGAGCCTATACAGTCTGCTGCTTGCTGTTTCTGTATGAACCATGCACATCTAAGCTTCTAATCTTTGCTGTGAACTGTATTAAAATACCAGTACAAGTGTTTTTAAAACTCATTCACATATGAACAGTGATTCAGCAGTCTAAAGTTTCTTTTTTTGTGTGAGGGACATGGTGGCAGTCACTCAATGGTAACACTTACTCTAATGATGCAGATAAATTGTGCTTGCTCTTCTCTCTGTATATACATTTATATTTCTTCCCTGCTGTGCACAATTTTAGCGCCTGATTTATCAACCTCAATTACAGGGCTAGAGCTTGATCTCTTTTCCTCCGTCACTTCTATATGCAGCCAGATGGGTGCATTGGCTGCCATGTTTTTTAAAAACCAAAAACACTCAGCAGCCCATCTGGAATCTCGGTTGGCGTTGGCTAAAGCCAGCATCAAGCAGAGATTCCAGAGAAGTGCCAGCAGCAACACATTTCTCACTTAAAAAAAACCCAAGTAATTTCTTTCAGTTCTTGAGTTGAAATTTAAGATGGAAACAAAAATTATGTTAGTTTCAAGAATACAAAAGCATTGCATTGTTAATATAGATGCTTTCTGAAATATTTGGGAACCGCTCTGCAAATGTTCTGAAAATCCTGCAGCTACTTAAAGAGGTTGTGGTTATGCTGCACTTGAAAACTGGATTGCAGTATATATACAGGCATTTACATTGTTCAGGCGCCATGTGGAAATATATTAGCCTAGCAGGAAATCTGATTACAACTTTGCTAACTTTTCCGAAGTAAAAATGATTATTTTCAAGTGAGGTGAAGTGTGTTTGAAAAATCTGACCTTCCCATTTAGCTATATAAGTACTTGTTCAGCGTGGAGCTAGAAATCTTTCTGTTCCCCAAGTTACTGATAGCATACGCACAATTTTTTTAAGTTGATATAATAAGCTGTGTGTGCATATGAAGTAAGAATATAGAGGAAAAACAGAAACAACAATCTTCTCCAATACGTTGCATTTCAGAGTAGATACCTTGTGCTTGTCTTGGACTCTGCCTATGTGAATGCAAAGGAAAAAAGACATCCCTAGATTTAAAAAAAAATAAATTTAAGGGAATACTCTTTGATTATGGTTAATTGCCACAAAAAGATGTGTGAAGAATGAGAAACACTCCAGGATCTAGTTTTGAATTTTTTTCTGAGGGTTTTACTCTTAAGTGTGAAGTAAAATGGGAAGATTTATTTTGTGACTCTGCAGCAAACCTGACCCATCTGAGAAGCAGCTCTGCCTAGCAATAGAATGAATGCAAGGCAATTCTGTCCTATCCAAAGTGTAATTGCTGCTGTAATTACTGTTCTTATTTTAATTCTGCTGTTGGACCTTACCAGACTACTTCAGTATGATTTTGAGAAGAAAGAGATAGTAGAACAATTTAGATCAGTAAAGAAATGTATAATATGAATTCAGATTCTTTGGTAGAGTTCTACCTTTAAAAAAATATTTTTTCTTTATCTGAACTTAAACTTTGCTTTTGGACACTAATACCTCTTTTTTCTTTCTTTCTTTTCTTTTTTTTTTAAATTATAACGAAAAAGCTCAGCCCCAAACCAAACAAAAAAGCTAAATGAGAATGATGATTTTTTCTATCCTCCTTAAAACTTGGTGATTAATTCTAAGTTGTTCCAGCTTTATATCAGATTTTTCACGAAGGAGTTTAAATCTGTGAATATGTATTCTTGAGTACATGGCAAAAGCTTATTATCATGTGCATGAGATTTTCAAGTTGTTCCCATTTTCATCCATGATGAAGCATTCAGAGACTGTATGCTAACACAAGAGCCATAATAAAGTTAGCTTTATTTACATGCAAGTTACAGCGTATAAAACCCAAATTAATTCATACTGTTTTGCTGTGTTAACTTCTCTCCGTTCTCTTCAGAATGCAAGAATGTTTTTGTTTCTTTAGACTGGAAATTTACTTCTGTCTTTCAGATGGTAGAGAATAGATGGAACTGGAGACGAGCAGTTAACAGCCTGCTTCATCTGTGCATACGGAACAATTCTGAAACCAGTGCTATGCACATCTCTGATTATGTTAACAATTTTGAATTTTTTTTGAGCAATGGCTTCCAGTATCTCTATTGTAATTTCTCCCCAGGTTATCCTCCTACATACTTGCCATCAGAACTGCGTGCATCCAGGTGAAATACAATAGCAAATGTGTACTTGTGTAACTGGATTCTGTAGACTAGATTGCTGTATGTAGTGGAGCGGCTGGTGGAGGTGAACTGAGGAAGCTCTGTCCTGGGACTCACTGGCCTCATACTGGGAAGCAGTGGTTGTTCTTTTTTGGCAGGTCAAGGAATATGAGTCCTATGAGTGCTTTCTTGCCTACCTTCTTTCACTTTTTCCTCTCATCCCCATGTAAAAAGGGCACAACACTTTCAAGAGTACTTTAAGGAAGGTACCAATTAAGGGTGGTGGAACTTGATTTTCGTACAGAAAGGGGTATTTAATGCATGGTAAGGTTAGATATGGACAGACTTGGGTCTTGCTGTCTTCAGTCACTGCTTTTGAAAGCATGTTGCTTTTTTAGACTGATGTGAGACGTGATACGAGAAAGTTCTGTTCTCCTATGGTCTGTGAAATAGGCTGGGCTGGTGGGTCAATTTGCAGTACAAGTGGTTGCTACTTGGTTTTTGCAAACAAAGTAAGGCTTGGAGGATTATGGGCTGAGTTTTGAAATCTGTCTGGCTTGCTACTCAAAGGTGCCACTGACATTAGACATTTGCCACAAAAAGGTTTATTGTAATTGTCAATGATATAGCTTAAAACAGTACTGCAGATGCAAGAGTCCTATATCTATTTACAGTTTAGGTACTGTTTCGGTACTTTTTCATTCAATGTTTTTTTGTAGTCCATCATTTAGAGTGGTATTTGTGTCTTTTACAGTAGTTTAGAAACACATTGGAAATCAGAGACATGACTGTGAAACATGAAAACTGGCTGGGGCTGCGGGAGCACAAATAGGGCCACAATCTTCCCACTTCGGTTTTGAATTTTCCAGGTTGTGTTTCTTTAAAACTGGAATAACTTTGAGCAGCCAGAAAATGCTAAAGCTTTAGCAAAATGATGTGTGGGTGTGGTGTCAGGAACTGTTATTTCCCTTGAGAGTATTTATCATCATTTGAATAAGATCAGAAATAGATTTGAGTGCTCACTACTATAAGTTTTTCTTCTTGGTATTTATTTTAATCTTTTGTTAGATGCTCTTTACCATATTGCTTCCTCCTCCTCCCAATACCTCTTACCCCCTCTGCATGTTTAGTCTCCAGCTTGTCCTGTCTGCCTTGTGGGTTATGACCTGTCTTGGCCAGGAACCAGTGAATTCCTGGAAGGGAAGTGGTGTCGTTTGTTGTTCCTCCTGCACCTTGCACAGCAGGGCTCTGACCTTGCAAGTGTGCTTGAAGACATTGCTCGAATGCAATGGTAAACATTCCTGCCTACTCTTCTGGTGTCTTTTTAATCTTCTAAAAATGATTCTAGTTTAAAAGAAAAAGAAAACAGAAGAAAACACCTACGCAGAAACAGCTCAATATACTGAAAGTAGGAAATTACCACCACCACCCTTGCTGAACACTGATTGAGCCAGTTCAGTTGAGAAACTTCCTGAAGAGTGATGCTGTGGTTAATGCTGGCTTTAGCATCTGGAGAGATGTGGAGAGTGCCATCTCAGCTGGGAGACTGTGTTATAACCTCTGAAACCTTCTCATCACCTGGGCTTTCTTAGATGCTCTTACCAGAGATGGAAGGCTCTCAACTTCTTTTGGCCAGAAAGAAAAAGGAGAGGGGCTGCTCTCAAATTTATTTTAATCTGCTCTGGAAAGCTAGTCTGAAAGCATGTGTAGACTGTTTAATCAGTAGTCTGGACACAATTCTGCTGCATAAGCTTAGGCATGTGTAAAGTACCTTTTGAACTGCTGCAGGGCATTGGAGACAGTGCTTCAGGGTCAGCAAATCTGACACAGGACCTAAGGGACCCCAGGAGGACCTAGGTCCTTTGGAAGCCACCTCTCGAGCCCTGGTGAGTTATCTTAGAGCGTCTTGGATGGTATATGAATTAGAAATGACAAAGTTTCCTGTGTTTTCTGCCCACGTTAAACATGCAGTTTCTGGATTGTGTGCTGCTGGAGAAAGGAAGTATCTTCATCTGTGTATCAGAATGAGCTTGGCACAGCTTGGGTACCACATAAGCAAAATTGGATCTCATCATCCATAGCTCATTTTTATTAACTTTGGTACTGATATCAGCATTTCATAAATGAGAACAGCATCTCATATCAAGCCAGCTTTCTTTTCTGCTGCTCAGCTGATGGGATCTGGGTGGCAGAGGGCCACTAACTCAAAGTGTAATTTTGGTTAATACTCCAGCTTTTGTGTTTTCCTGCTTCAGGAAGTACTGTCTATATATATATATATATATATATAGATATATAGATATATATGTTTCTCCTGGCCTTTTCTCTTTACATGGGTGCTTGTTTTTGCCCATGGCACATTAAGAATTTTAAGTATCTATACTTGCTTGCAGTGTCTCTTTCAACTCCTTCTTGTTTGTTTGTTTCTTATTATGGGGGGAAAAAATATTCTTTGTGTTTTATTTTTGGCAGGATTGTTGAAATGGAGCTGTGAGCTTAATTGTTTTGCTGGTAGGGAGCTTCTTGCTCTTTGCCAAGGCAGACTTCCTTGTTCTTTTACATATATGTACGTGTATATGATTCCAGTGTCCCTGAGGAATTTAGAATATGCAGCAGTTGTCAATTTTTTGTGCATGTAGTCTTCCAATACACTTTTGTGTTGGTATTTTAAGAGTGTGTGTTTATTTGGCAGTAGGAACTTACAGGACCTGCAAGAGGCTGTTTTGCATGTCTGAAATTGGAATGATTCCTTGCATTAGTACTAACCTGTAAAAAAAACCTGGAGTGGTGGTGACAACTCCAATCCTGTATGGACAAGATAATGTTCCTTTGTTTAGTATTGTTCTCTGTTGTCTACTCAGTAATTAGTAGATGGAAGAACACTTCTAAACCATGTTTGTTTAAATGTAAGAGCTTGTAGCGATCGATAGACATACTTCAGCACAGAAGTTGGATCTGCAATACACAGCAGATGTAGCCATCTCCCAAGTAGCACAAGAATGCCTAATAAATAAGCTCAAATCCCTGAGAAAATAACGCTGTGTTTGAGGGGATGTGTGTTATCTGCTTTTATCAGCCTCTGAGCTTCTGCTGTTGTGCTCTCTACATGAGATTAGTAATAGTGGGATTAGTAATAACGTAGTATAACTAGGCAAAGGGAAGGGAGACACCACATAGTAAAGCTGCATAGTGCATCCAGGAGGAAGGGTTTTGAGTGTTTAGAGGTCAACCGTTTATACTGTGTTTGTGGGGATTTTTTTAAGGGCAGGAAGGACAGCTGTAGTTATATGTTGTGTTGCTATTGACAGTACTAGGCATCTAATTTTGCTGGTTAAATGTGTTGTAATAAAAGTTGTGATAGACGTGTTCTGAATGGCCAAGTGATGGGTCTTTGACACTTCCTCTTCGAGATGCTGCTATTTTCCACTTTCTCCAATGATTTTGAGAGGGAAGGGGTTGTTCTTGAAGGCTTTGCACTTGTTCTTCATCTTATCTTTAGATAATGTCTTCAGTTCACAACTGAATCAGTGATAGCTGAAGCTATCATGGCTCTGTGCAGATGATTTGTGAAAGTGTCTCTGTCCTCAGCTAAGCATCTGCTTTTTGATCTTGCAGATTGACTTGTTTCTGTAAAATGTCTTACAAACGTCTCCTCAGAGCAAACAGTGTTATAGAAGTCTTGATATCTCCTTTGGCTCAGGACAACACCAAGGCAGATTATTCTGAATTTCCTCCATCTCTCTAGGGTATTTTCTTGTCCAGGCATTTCTCTGCTAACCTGTTACGATTAATATATATTAAATATAGCCATCTTCTCTGTCATACTCTTTACTCCTATTCACCAAGCCTAAATGCTTCTTCTAACCTACTTGTTCCTGAAATTCCTTTCTTAGAAATCCTCTGTAAACTTCTCATCGAGTTATTGTATCTGATGGATACTTTTTGTCACTCTTGAAAGCTATACATAACTCTGACCCTCTCCATTTAGCATTGCTTGCCAGACTTTCCAAGGTCTCTTGTCACTTCTGCTCTGCTACTTGTTTGTCAGATATTTTATGATCCATCTTTGTGCCACCTTCTCTGTGGCTCTCTATATGTTAACTTGTGACTTCTCTGCATTCATCTGCACGATCTACTCTAGGTTCCTGCTGTGGCAGGGAGGTTAGACTCGATGATCTTTCGAGGTCCCTTCCAGCCCCTAATATTCTGTGATTCTGTGATTCATCTGCACAGGTCCCTATCCTGTCTGCTTTCTAAGTCCTTCTTGAAGACCTATGTGTACTGTGCTGCTCAGTGAACCAGGCTGACAGATGTACAAATTGCTGACTGTTCCCTGAGTCGAGGTTCAGAGAAATGTTTGGAAAATGCCTCGCATCTGTATTTGCTGGCAGCACCCAAAAAGTAATAATACTTGAAGTGGAAATCAGTTTGACTGCTTGGTACAACTTCCCTACTTGTAACTCCTGGCATGGATGGCTGAATCATCTTCATCTAAATAGACAGTACTGTGAACAGATGGTAAATAATTTACAGAAAGTGAAGCTATGAGCAGCCTAAGATTGAACTTCATGTCATATCTTTCTTACTGTCATAGATGTAGACTTCCAGCTCTGAATCATAGCAGACTATACTCCATTTACAAGATGAATTTTAAGTCATTTAAGAGTAAATGAGACAAAGCTGAATTTCTTGAATTAGGCTAATAACAAGCAATGATCCCCCAGAACAAAGGACTAGGAAGGGACTGAGAAGCATTGTCAGAAATTCATCTTCTGCCTTTACCGAGAAGTCTTGGTCCAAAGTAATGCTGAAGCTGCTTGTCATTTGCACTTCAGCCATTCCACTGACACATTCAAACCCGGAGCTGGATGCTGTAGCAGAAAGTTTCTTGATGTTTGAAGAGACAGCATTAACTCTGAGTTCAGCAAGATACTGCAGCAGGAATAAATTTAATAATGTAGAAGGGGCTTTAGGAGTGTTCACCAACAGTGATACCTCTGTGAGCTTGGGGTGGCTTTGGTAGTGATCCCCACTGTCCCAAGATCACAGCATCTGCTAGCACTCAAGAAATGCAAGGGTCTGCAGTGCCTGGGTAAGCTATAAACCTGTTTCTGAAAGTAATGAAAGATGTTATTACTCGATTTAGTACAGTTAACCTTGTAGATAAGTTAAGATTTTTATTGGTTCCTCCCCTCCTTCACAGAACTGTGGTTCTCCCTAAACCGTTTTAAGGGAAATGCTGAGCATTAGTACGCATTTGATGTCATATTCCATTATATAGAGCACTAATTATCTTTCAGTCCTCGTGTGGTTTGCTTTGAAAGCAGAACCAAGGTAAAACTGAAGGGATGCTTTGACAGTCAGCAGCGCACATTTGGCAATAACCAAATGAAGGCTGCATTGTCTCAGTGCTGTATTTTCAACGTGCATAATTGGTAGTAGCTCTTGCAGGAACCAGGTGATCTGGGCCAGCATAGCAGAGCTCAGAGTAAAAAAACAAAAGGGAAAACAAAGTAGCACAGTATGTTTTCTCCTGTCTTTTTGATCTGTTAGGTCTGTCTAGATGTTTTGCATCTCCCACAGCAGTTAAGGTATTGGCTGAGAATAGCTGCCCTGTTGCTCCCTGCAATACCTGTCAAAGGCTGTGTTGGCTGAGGACTGCCTCATCTCTTTTCACGTAGTAATCAGAGTATCTTTGCTGAAATCAGCAGGCAGAATATTGGCTTTTATGGCTTGAAGCAGTCACTGTTCTTTTGAGGAATTCCTTGTTCTAGAAGAGATCATTATTGACCTTTGGAGGATTTTGCTACTGCTTTTATCCTAAGGTAGACTCTTTTTCCCAACTAAGATCTCATTTTTTTTTTTGGCAATGCCTGTGGATCTGTTGACAAGACTTTGTTGACAAGACTTGGTGGAACCATTGCTTAACTCAAGGGTTTGTAGCACAAACTGCCCAGACTAGCCATGCTGTGTATCAAAGTTTTGCTGACCTTCGGGTATATGCACAACAGAGACTGTGGAGCCCCTTGAATAAGTGCTTTCTTTGCAGAGCCTCAACACTCCAGAGAAAAACTAGTTGGAAACATTTGCTAGAAGCAAACTTAGTCCAAATGGTATCTGAAATGCTATAGTCAGCGTTTAGTTCTAAGATGCAATATAGAAGGGAGTTTCATGGTGAATGATATGTGGAAAGCCTTAGATTCAGTTGTGGATTATACATTCTTTTTCTTTTAAGGTTCTTTCATAAGTATTCTTTGAACTTGTACCCTTTAATCAAAAAAGTCAATGGTAAGGCTGTTCTGCAGTGGTAAGTAACAACCGTACTCCTCATTAGTCATGAAGACAGACTTAGATTTCAGTCAAACTGATGAGACAAAATTTTCTTTGGGATATCAAAGTAGTGATAATGTAGAAGTTTTATCACAGTAATGGGTGATTTTATTTTATTTTTTTTCTCTTTAGTCAGCCTTGTGGCTAATGGTACAACTTCGATGATGTTTCTGCACAAAGAGAAAAAAGGCGTAATTCTGCCAAATGTGAAGTTACATGATTCATTACAAGGGCCCTTAATTTGCTTTATTAATTTTTTTAGGAGTAATTTGTGAAATCTATTAAACATGGTAGTCTTGCTGAAAACATAGTGTGATCTGAAAATCGCAAAAATTCTCAGAATTATTTTTGAGATGAGTGCTATCCTGCGCTAAAATATGTTGCACTACTCCAGTCATTTCGTAGCTGGATTCACTCCATCACACAAGCTCTTTATCTGAAATTGCTATAAGCCATAACATAAAGCTTTTTACTTGCACACATCTAATTGAGGGAATATTTATTTGATGCATATTAAATTCAGACTGTCCTACTTCTGAGGAAATGTATATTACTTTAAACCTCAGTACTTTGAAGAGAAAACTTTTAAAGTAACTCTTATTCATATGACAAAGTTAATTAGAAACTTGTATTTTAGTTCCTGTCATGTTGGAATGAATGGAAGTAGTGTAATGTTTGACAGATAGGTATAGTAAATCATGATTTGTTGACAAAATTAAACTGTAAATGAAAATTTAACTTCTATTGAGCACACTTTGAAACAGTTTCCAGATACACATGGAATTTTGCAGGCAAATCTGGTGTGTTCTAGCTCAGAGCTTACACAGCACCATCTATTCTGGCTTGTACAGCTTGATCAGACATTATGGATACGTTATAAAATGGGGACGTATTCCCTGCTGTTGGCTTGGGGAAGCAATGTGGCTAACAATCCCAAGGTCTTTTTATAAACTCTTGGGTTTTATTCATATGGAACAATGTCAAGAACCAAACTGTCAAGAACCAAAGATATGTCTTAAATATTTACTAAATATAAATCATCCTGTTAGCTCTCACTGTGGTCATAAAGCTGTGTTTGTGATTGTTTTTACTAGATCCTGTAGCACAATGCCCAGCTTCTTGTACTGGGGACTTACCAGCTTACTGCAATCACAACCACTTGTCTCCTCCCTGCCAAACATCTGCCAGTCAAATGTGCTCTCTCGCTGATGCTAAAGATCAAACTTATGTGCTAAAAATCAACAGGAAAGAACAGCAGTTATTGGGCTGAGGCAGTTGCAGTTAAGTGCAGCACATATTTAAAAATGGGTAAGAGGAGCAATTCATTGATCATTACATATTATGGCAAAAACTTTGATGTTGCACATCTTGCTCATCTCTGTAATTGTGTTGTAGTGAGCTATTTGTGCTTTAGGATTACTCTTAGGACTTGGAGCTCTTTGCTCTATGATTTCAGCTCCCCTCCATCCACCTAAGAGCTTTTAGCCCAAAGTGTAATACATCCCTAACAGTGTACTTGGGACATTACACAGCGTTGTGGTTTGAGAGTTAACAAATTGAGGGGGGACAGACATATGGCAACTCTAGGACCCTGAGGCTCAGAGGGCAGCTGGTATTCCCTCCCCTTCCCTGCCATCAAAGGAAAGGAAGTTTGGGCTTCCCGCTCTTTTCTTTCTCCCTCAGGCTGTGCTGCTGCTGGGGCCGCCCCTCAACGCAGCCGGGCCTGGCTCCCCGTGCTCTGCTCAATCCATCGCCATCCCAGGGCTGCTTTTGTATGTGCTTGTATATCCCTCTGCCCGTCATATTCCTTTTCCCTGTTTATCTCTGTTACTTATTAAGTTTTGTTCATAGTCTCAACTTCCAATTTCATGTGAGGCACTTCCTCTCTCATTCCCCCTTTGTATCCTCCCTTGGGAGGGAAGGGGGAGGGGGAGAGAGGGCCGGTAGGAATCCTGCTCTGTGGGGCTTGCCCTCAGCCTTAAGTGGAGACACGCATTCATAGCAGGATGGACTTGGACGGAGGTTTACTGCAGCTCATATGAGGAGTTTTCCCATACATCAACTGTTAGTATCTTCCCTTATTTATTTAGGTATTTGTTTCGGTTGTGATGCCCCTAAAATTGGAAGAGGCCTGACATACATTCTTTCATTCTCTTTGAGTTCCTAAAGAATTATTTTTATTATTTTTTTTTCCACTGGTCTGGACAGAGCTTAGGCTTCAGTGTGAACATGCAAAGGATTCTACTGTATGTAGACATGTATAGGCATATATATGTGCATCTGTTTGTATTTTTTCAAGAAGAATGTATCTACTTTACATTTCTGTGAGGTGTGTGTGATGTCCGAGGTGTTGTGTAAAGTCCAAGCAAGTTACACACTATCAGTTAACAACTTGAAATTGGATCTTATGTCTTTGAATCTGCTCAGAGGCAGCTGAGAAAATAACAATACTCTCCTTTTGTTCAAAATTATAGGAAAGCTCTTTTGTGTTATCTAAATGTACAGAAGCACAGACAAATCTTGACCCACTTACCAAGTAACACAGGCCAAGGAAAAGATGATGTTGAGACTGAATGGTCTAAGCAGATACTAAGTCTTGACCTTCTGTCAAGAGTTCTGGAGTATCTCGTAGAGGCACACTCTATGCTCTGAATGCCTCCTAAATCATTAAGAGGTCATTACTATGTGTTGGAATTTTCTGAGACTGATTTTAAATATAAATGCAACAATTCAAAATGCAGTGGGAAATAGGACATGAAACCCATGTGAAGGTTATAACATGAAAGGCAGTTTGGGGAAGAAAGGGTGCAACAAAACCACTAGGAAAACTGGGCACGTATGAGTCTAGCAGTTTTTATGACAGACTGTTTAGACTTTTTGTTCCTGGGATTTCTTATTATTTTTCCTCTAGCCTAGTATTCTTAAAGTTGCACAGTGTAGTAGTGCACCTTATAGGCTACCAAAGCATAGATTCCCATCTTCTAACTTACCTTCAAGAATAATTTTCTAAGATGGTAAAACCCATATGCTTAAGTTGCTAGCTTATCACAAAGTAACTGCAAGGCAAATGCCATACAGTGTGTTCTGCATCTTTAACTATATAATCATAACAGAAATGGGTCTGCTAATGAGATGGATAACCCGATGACAAATTCAAGGTACGACTGGCTTTTGGCTATCTATCATAACATCACAGCTGAATTTAACCTCAGGAGGTTAGAGAAATGGAGCAATAGTATGACTCAATCTGTGCATGTAGAAAGAGTAACTGAAGGTAGCCAGAGAAATGCTAGTGAGTAAGCTTGGTGAGCTTGGTAAGTGAATCAAGAATCGGTCTCTGAATGTTGCTAATATCAGTATTAGATTTTTGGTACAGATTTTTATATAGTTTGCCAGAACAGAGGATGGATATTTCTTCTTCAAGTAAACATTGGCCATTAACTAGATGGGAAGCAAACACGGGAGGAGTAGACATACTGTGAAAGCACAGAAATAACATCTGGTGGCCTGGCTTAAGCCAAAAAATCCCACTATATTTCTGAGAAAGAGGAACTTAAGATGTAGAGTGCGTGGAGTTCATTGACCTTGTACTTTAACTGTTTACTGTCTTTAGCCCTATCAGTAGTTATAACCTGCTGTCCTTCAGGTACTTTTTTTTTTTTTTCCCCTCAAGTAAGACATTTTCCTCAACTCTTGTTGCATGCTGCCTGTTAAAGAATTTTGTTTTGACTTCATTGGAACGTGACCAGCTTTTTGTATGGCTAGGTCCTTAGAGTTAGGTGTGAAGTCGAAAGTTTCATTAAAAAAAAAAACAACAACAAAAAAAACAAAAAAAAACACAAAAAAAACAAAACAAAAAAAAAACAAAAAACCAAAAACAACCCTCAACAGTGAAAACACTTCTTGATTCCAAGTCAACATCTGTTACTGCTAGAGACAGTATGGGACTTAGAAATGTGGATGGGTTCCTGAAGCAGTAAGAAACATAATGTGATTGGGAATCTGAAGTCATGTGTGTGGGAACTGTTGAATATTCTGCCAACAGTGGCTTGTTATTTTTGTGGGGTGTGTGTTGTTTTTTTTCTGTTGCTGTTGTTTTGTTTTTTTAACATAGTGTCAGTTGCAGAGAAGTTTCTTCTCTACCAACTTACAGAAGGTATTTGAGGTGAAGGGAATGTTACAGTGGATGTCACACCAGTGCTACAACACATGATTTTAACGTTGATTTGTTGGTATTTTTTTGTTAAATTTACTCACTAGCAGATCTGCTCAAGGCATTGTTCAAACATCCCTTTGAGAAAATTAGGAGATTAAAAAACTTCAGTACAATGGCTGGCTTCTCATGGAACAGCTCTGTTTCTCAACGTTACTTCAGTCAGGGACTGAGACTGTGTTTGCAGGCAGATGTGAATTCATGCTCTGCTTCAGATGTGGCTACACTCTGAGCTCCAACAGGTAGCTATGATCATGCGGTTAACACAGTGGATTACTGGCCAAAGTGAGTAAGTCCAGGTTTGCCGACATGGCTGCACAGACTCTGGTCCAGGTAGGCTTGGACCTGCCTGTGGAAGACTATGTGAACAACCCATGGGGAAGAGCAGACTTCCCTGCTGCTTCTTCATCTCCCTTTTTGAGAACTACTGCCTGTACTGAGCATTACATGACAAAACCCAGCGACAACATAGCAGGTCTTCCCAGGGCTGCACGCTTGTTGCACAAAGATGGAAAAATTGCTCCGGAGGCTGTGTTACCAGTACCTCTTAAGATTCAGAGGCAGCCTGCACTAGCAACAGACAGATTTGGAGATCTTGGTTCTCCTAGGAGTATGTGATACTCCAGAGATCTTGCTGTGTTCAGTAGGATTATTTGTGATGTAAGGTAGAGTGTAACACAAGTAAGGGGCATCACAAGCTGTCTCTCTAAATTAGCAATCTGTTACAAAGATCAAATTAAAATTAAGGTCAGATTTCCATTCTCCCATGCACATGTTTGGCTGACATGCAAGTCAGCAAGAGTACTGCGTGCAATTCAAGATGCAATTTGGCCCTAAATTAATTTCATTAGTAAAATTGAAACTCAAACATGGTGTGAATGAGACATCTGTTAGTCTGCTGATTCATGTCTAAGGAGAAATGTCATAAGGATTTTTAGAATGCGATGCTGCATATGAAGCAGCTGCACTGACGTTGCAGATCAGTCTGTTTCAAATGAAGTCTTAAACAATAAACCCTTCTGTGATTCTTTTTGTTGTGAATGTATGTCTTTGAATATGCAGATAAATAAATGTGTTATAGTGAAAATGAGATTGGAATGCCATGAAAGAAGCATGAAAGCTTCCCGCTACTATCCTCATGTTTTGAATCCTCTTGGTGCTTTCCTTCTCCACCTCCCCCCATCCTCATGAAGAGAAGGACTTCAGTTAGGCGTGACAGGACACAGTAGGAAAGAAATCATGTACCTGAGAAATACTAGCTTGAAATGATGGTCTGTTACCCTCTTGTCTGAGCTGGCATTACATCTACCTTTTTCCATTTAATGTCATTGGATATATTTTGCATTGGTGCTGAATTTTTGTTGGAAGTGTATTTGCTCCTATTGAATATTCACATAATCACAAACCCTCACTAATGGTGGCAAAATGTTATTTATTTATATTTATTTGTGTTTTATAGGCTTTTATAGCATCTGTTTCCTTTGGCATGTGAGCTTCCCTGCTACTAAAACTGGGATTTTAGGAACATGAGCTGAACTGCAGTGGGACTGCACTTAAAACTCCCATTAATTTATTTTTGGTAGGAGCCTGGCTGTGGAAGGATAGCAGGATAGGAAGCATGCTTCTCCCACTGAGAGTAAGTGCTAGAAACAAGAATGTCAGCGCAATAACAATCCTGTTTTCATGCAAATTTCCCGGGAGTAAGCGAGGCATATTGTAGATGACACATTAACAGGCTTGTCTTTAAATAGAATGTTTTTTCAAAGTCTTCCTTAGGGCACCAATGACTGTTCATTGCGACATTAATGGATGCATTCTCCTGATAGAATAACAAGAATCTGGAGACTGAAGATGATACTAAACTTGCCTCCCACCAGATTTTACATTTCTTTGTGGTTTATTTTTTTGTTTTTTTTTCCTCTAAGTCTGTACCTGGATTGAGGGCTTGGTGTCTCATAGCAAGGGGAAATCTGCCTTTGTGTCTGCTGTGCTAGTGACCTCTTTTAGAAGAAGGTATATACTGTGTAAGTTGTATTGTGAGTAACCGCAGCAGTAAGTGCAGCTGTTCCCAATGATTTGAATACAGAAGTATGCTCCAGCGGCTGGAGTGCTGTGGGGATGTGGAGTATATTCTGAACATGGCTCTGGCGATGGATAGATAGCCAAGAGCTTGTACATGTAAGGCAGTTCCCTAGTACGCACAAGGACTGTCCATTGGATTAGTTCTGCTGTATTGTGCAGAAGCCTCATAGCTGCCTGAGAGTTCAGGGGGCAATGAATAGCTGCACTACAAGCAGTGACAGAAATGAACACCAAGGGCAAAATGCAATGTGGCCTTACTTTGAAGAGTGCATTGTATTTTCTGTCCTCCTTGGCCCCAAAGGAAGTTGTCCTCCTCCCCAATATGATTTGATAAGTCAAATGATTTACCTCTGTTCTTCAAAATACTTTACGATTTCACTAGTCATCTTTCTTATTCTCTTTGTCCTTGCTCTCTTTCTATACCTGTTGTCAAAATCAGGAGGTTTGAAGGGTGTCCCTTATTGGAAAGGGTGCTACAAATCAATTTGGGCGTAAAACCCTACCCTTTGCTCATCTCTTATTCTTTTTGCATTGTCATTGCAGCACCTCATTATATGTATCGCCTCTGATCAGCATTTTAGCATCAACAGGTTTCTCCGGCTGTGATGATTTGGCACAATTTCCATCTGGGTAATGCATGATTTCCAGGTTTCTTTATGTCAGAGGGACAAGGAATGTTTTGTGTTTTGACAGGTGTTTGTTGTTTGTTTTCTTTATTTACTTATTGCAATGAAGTTGCCGACTTGTCTGGACGAAGGTGGCATAAGTTAGCACCTCCATAGAAACCCTGGATTACTGCAGTAGTGTTCCAGGGATATGAAGCCTACCAGATCTGTCTTCTGCTCTTCCAGGTTAGGTCTTTTGTTAATTACTTTCCACTGAAGCTATTCTCTTCTGCTTAATTTAAATAATCATTTTAGCAGAACCCGGAACTCGAGTTATTTCCTCTTTCCCTTTTTTTCTGCCCCTGGCAAAGTCTCTAAGTGGCAGGCAATTGAGTCTTTTTCTGATCCAGTGAATATTTATATATTTTATACAAATATTTGCTATATATTAATTGAGAATAAGTGAGTAAACAAGAATAATTCTGTATGCTGATGCCTACTACAGTTTACTGGTACTAAGCTCCAGCATATGCTTTTTTTAAGCAGAGTGAGTAGCTTTGATGTGATGATATGCCCTTAGAATATTCTGTAGCTTAGTAGTGGAAGGGCATTTGGTTAGTAGTAGATCTAGATCTGCCAGAAAGGATGTTTAAACCTGCTAATCTCTGGGTGAATGTTACAAGTGGTTATTTAAATTTGAGTTAATTTCATGTACAATTTTTGTTCCTTAAAACTACATTTTTGTCTTTTTAATTCTTGGAGGGAGGACGAAGAGTGACTTGAGTACTGAAGAGGACCATTTGGTCCTCATCAGCTTGTGCTACAGGAGTCACCTCTACTTCTATGTAAGCCTGAAAGAGCAGGGAAGTGCTAATGCAAAACCCATGATTGAAATGCTCCCATTCTTTCCATATTTGCGAAGCTATTCTTTGCATAACCTCTTTCTTTCTGAAGTATAAGTGATAAGAGGGAAATAAAAGGAACTGGATTGAAAAGGAGTGGCTAATCTTTTTCAATTGTTTTATATTCTTAGCTGATGCGGAAGGAATAATTAATTAATTAATGTTACTGTTTATGTTCCAGTATGTAGGTGGTGTTTAAATGTCAGTCTCTTGTCAAGCAACCACTTCTGGCTAGTACTGAACTCTTAGCTTAGAGTGAACAAAAATACTTCTGAGGAATAAGTAACAGAGCAAAGTGTTCGTTTGTGTAGGATTTTATTTTACTTTATTCTTTTATAAAGCTCTGAGATACCTGATGAGAGAGTGTGCGTGGCAGAGCACACTGCAATAAGCTACAGGGCTTTTAGTCCTGGAAAATAGCTTTGTTATATAAGAAAATTGCTTATCTTTGTTTGCGATCATAATTATTCTTCACTCGACAACATGGTGAAATCTTCTAATATTTTTCACTTTAGTCTTGGACTTTCAGGATTCAAACCTGTTACTTTACTGTCTATTAATTTTTCCTGTTAACGGCCATAAATATAGATGTTTTTCAACAAATAAGTACATACTTTCATGAACAAGTAAGTCTGACAATCATTTTGCTAGCAATGCTGCAGGAAACAATAAAACATACCAGTAAGCATATTACTCTTTGTGCATACTCTTGAACTGAAATCAGTGGCTCAGGCTCATCTGTCAATGAAAGAAGGTGCTGATACAATGTGCACGTCTTCTGTTAGATCAAAAAGACTTAAAGCAAACATTTTTATTTTGTCTGAAACTAACACTAATTCTGAATTGTTTTGCCAAGCTGGGGCTGGGAAACAATGAGCATGACAAAAACCCTTCCCAAAACAAATCTCTAATTCAGTAGATTCAATTAACCTGGACAAGACATCAGAGCTGGCAAGTTTTGAAACATTGTCCTTTGAAGCTTAACTAAGCGTTTTCTTTTAAAGCTAACTATTCCCCAGTCCCAAGTTAAACCTTGCCTTGGGCCAAAACCAGAATTCCAATAATACACTTGTACAGAGCTGAAGCACCTGCTGTAGTAAAGGAGTGGGGATTTTGTCCTTTATTTTCTCCTCTGACCATCTTCCAGAAAAGTAACCCAGAACATTCATCATATCTTACCACTTCAGCTCACCCGTTAAGAATCAAGACTATCCAATGAGTAGTCAATTGTGTGTTGATAAACCGTGGTAGTTCTTCAGAGGATAATCAGCAGTGCTCTGTCATGGAGGTGGAAAGCTTTGGATTTCTGTTCTCAGCTCTTGTTCTAGATCTCCAGTAAAGTTACTTGACCTTAACGAGTTCACTAAAGGTAGCTTAGTGAAGCATTTTTAAGCATCTGTAAAGGTGGAGCAACTTAGAGTCAAGTGGCAGAGGTTTTTCAGTTTAAAAAAAAAAAAAAAAAGCTGTCCCTTCTTTTATTATTTTTTTTTTTAGGTTGACGAATGTTTGAAGAATTTTTAGGTCAATGATTGTAGGTAAACTTGTTTGGCACAGAGTACTACGAAGTGTTAAGAACAGTCCATGGAGACTGCCTTTGAATGCCTTTATCACTCATTCAATAGACAAGAGTTATTACAGGAACAGTTTTGAGGAATTATATTAGTATTCAGCAGCATGTGATCAAATATCACAAATCAGATGATAAAATAGGTCTGCAAATAAGAATGCTTAACTTTCTTCTCTCTGGTAAAAGCCTTGAAGCTCTTGGCTGAAATCCATGTTAGTGTGGGAACTGGGCTATGAAAGGTCTAGTGGTAGAGAGCAAGAATGGGGTATTTCATGCTGCAGTTAAATTCTGTCCCCATTTCATGTTTGTATTTGATAGTCTGGTTCATCAGAAACAGCTTTCTAGAGCCAGCAGTGAGTACTGATGCTCTCAGCTTTACTCCATTGTTTTTTTTTAATTCCTGCCTTAGTATTTTGAGAGATCTCCATCAGACGGCAGAAAGCATATTTTTGCTGTGCATTGTTTTGATGCGTTGAAGATTAGTATGCTTTGGCTAATGGGGAAGCTAGTTGCTGAAATGCTCAGGTCACCTGGAAGATGAGGATTGAGCTTTGCCTGCTTTCACAACTTGGTACTTCAGACCGAAAACTTTGTGTGTCCTGTGGCACAGCCAGCTCAGAGTGCAGGGCTGCTTCCAGTTGCTAATTTCTCCCTAAACCAGCAGCTTCAGCAGGTTTATGCCGCTGGTTGCTGGTGCTCTGTGCTGCTGGTTAGAATTAGCCCGGAAAACGATGACATTGAGGGGACTTTTTGAAGGAATTTTAACCACAATTTTGAGTAAACCAAGCATTCGCCAGAGCGATTACATAGCATACGCTCAGCAGATAGTCTTTGTACAGCTTATGGCTGAGCCTCTTGCCAAACTGGGGAAAGAAAGAAGCAGCGCCTTTATACAGCGGGAGAGCATAGTTTATTACCCAGTAGGTGCAATTTAAAAAGATCTGAGGGAGAGGTGACAGATATGAGGAGAACTTATGTCCAAGTAGGGTCAGTTATATTTAGATGCCCTGGCATATTTGTGTTTTGAAATGGCTTTTTGGGAAATAGCAGTCTTAAAAGGAAGACCAAAGCCTAGACAAACAGCATGCTGTTTGATTTTTACAACAAACCTTTAAGACAGGATAATATTCACTCTAGGGAGAAAGAATGTCTGAATAAACATGTGGAAACTTAAAGGTACTGAGATTTTGAGTAATCGGTGTGCAGTGTCCAGTGTTGTCTACTGAAGTTTTATGAAACAGCTCTGTAAATTTAGTCAGAGTGGAGTTTAATCTACAATGTAATTTTGGAGCCTGGGTTTTTGCGGAGGTGGTTGCCTCTGACAGATTTGTACAAAAGTTTGCTGAGCCTGTTTTTTTTTATTTATTTTGTGACCCAGAACTCTGCACTTTCTCATTCATGAGCTGTTGAATCGTAATCTTCAGTCAATATTGCAATATGTTTTCAGTAAGTCCTTCAAGTATTTATGTTCTTTCTTACTTTGGTGACCTAAACCGAGCACTCATTTAACTGCGTGATGTGTTCCTCTGTTCCTGCTCCCTTCTGGCATCTTTATCTATTATCTTTCCTTTTAAAGTAGAGTAATTGTTCCTTGGGAGGACACCTGAGTATCTCTGTGGCTGTGCAAAACCAAGCCTAGTTGATTTCTGGTCATGGGCAGGGCCTACAAGCTTTCATTTCTAAGAATGTGTTTTATTCACTAATGAAATAGTGAATAAAAGTAGTAGGAAAAAACCCTAATGGAAAAAATCCAAAGTATTAGAAAAATACTGCTAGGAGAGAGAACAGATGAGCCTTACGTATTTTTTCTTGCCAATTTAATATTTCAATATAGACAGTTTGGGGTTTTTTTCCCCATAATGAGGAATTCTTGGCAGCTGTATAATGAAGTCTTAATTTGTAATGGTGGGTTTTTGGTTTATTTTAATCTAGAGGTTAGCCTGTTTGGTTTTATTAGTTTTTATTCTTTTTAACTCCTGGATGACCTAGGTTAGGCTGTGTGGGACTCTCAAATTTAAAGAATCTTCCCTTCCCCTCGCACCACTCTGGTACCTCCTTATTTTGCTGCCTTAGGTTTCTGGCTTAATAAAAGCCATTACTGTTGGCTTTGCTTCTCTCCTTTTGTCCATCCAGTCTGTGCTCCCACGACTGCCTCTCTGGCAGTTTGAGAAAGAATAAAACAACTGGTGTTCAAGCAGCCAGTTGTGTGCAGCTCTAAGAGAAGCTTTCCCTCTTTTCTGGTAGAAGTTACTGGTAAGGATTCAACACATTTCTATTGTCTCTACATCCCCCTGCATCCACCTCATTTTCTTCTGGTTCTACGTTCAGCTTTGTTTACTACACATGGCTGCTGCTGCTGCTTCTTTCTAAGTCCTGGAGACAAGTTTGGGCGATGCTTGGTGCCAAAGTTGTTGCATGTTCTCCTGAGAAGTCTCCAGTGTGGTGTTTGTGATGCTACACAGAGCTTTTCCCCACGTGTTAGTGCAAAATGATTCATCGTAGATGAACGGGACAGGAGGGAAGTGCAGGAAGCTGTTCTAGGCTTTAGTGACCTACTGTGATTTGACTCCTTTGTGTTGGTTGTGACAATTCATGAGGTATTTAATCAGAAGCCTACAGGACTGCTTCCCTGAAAGCCTTAGTTCCTGGGGATATGGGGTTATATGAGAAGGCTGTTTGAGATTTTTGTATTTCTGTGCAAGTTATTTGTCTTTTAGTAGAAATAGATCCCTTGGTCCTTAGAGCTTTAGAGGAAAGCTTAATAAATGTCACCCAGTAAGGTTTAAAACCTAAAGGGGAAATAAAAAAAGTATTATTTCTGTATAAAAGCACACCCCAAGAAAAAGTACTCTTGCAACTCCTTTAAGCTGTGGGTTTTTTAAAGGTCTGGGCTGTAATGTGCACTGGGAGGTAAGCTTGGAGAAGACCCTGTGGATTAGTGTCGTCTTATATTGCTTTACTCCTTTTCCAAAAAGAAGGGGGAAATAGCAAAGAACCCTCTGAGGTGAAGTGTTGTTGAGGGAGGCAGTGTGCATGTNGGGGGGGAGGGGGCAGTTTTTTTAAAAAAAAAAAAAAAAAAAAAAAAAAAAAAAAAAAAAAAAAGAATAAACAAACCCACAACATTCTTCTGCAAACAACTGCTGCTCCTCTTTTATTTTTAAGTAGCTTTAAAATCAGGAGATAGATAGTGAGGAGGGCAGAATCTTCGCCTGCTTCTAGCTTAGAAATGAATATTTAGTCATGTAGAAAAGGTTTATGGAAGCAGATTCCCTTTTCAAAGATGATTGTCACAGTAGCTTAAGTTGTCTGCCAAGCATAATAGAGTTTTACTACTGTAGGAAAACAAAAGCAAAAGATAAGCTTAACTCACTGAAACAAGAAGAGAACAAAAGAGGGAGAACACGGAAGAATCTCAGTGATGACAAGAGAACACAGTGAATTTTATGCAAATAACAACTTGAAAAGGGCTCCTAAAATAAGGTTAATATACATAGATTCATAGATGTTACCCTTCTGCGACAAGATTCAGATATTGTAGTAATAAGCATGGGGGAACAGGTTTGTGAATCTACGTGTTGCAGTATTATGCTAAAATACGGAAAGACTTGCTGGGACCTCACTGCAGTGCTCCATGAAACAGCGACTGAGCTCCACTTTCTCTGTGAAAATGGGAAACAATATGTTGTACAAAGCTGTAAAAGTAGCTTGACCACATTACTTTTCTTCCTTAAATGTTGTGTTTGGTGTGTGGTGGTTTTGTTGGAGGTTTTTTGCTTTATTTGTAAATTTGAAAACTTCATGTGGGAAGAAATGATGAGCAGAATGGCAAATGTGTGCTGAGGCTCCCACTAGGCTTATCTTCCTACACTGCCCCTTGGAGTCAGTGGTCATGCTACAGGTAGGGGATGGGATGGTTGAACTTTATTTTTAGACTTCCATAATTAATCTCTTTCCTTGAAAAGGAATCCCCAACATATACTCTAGAGCAGTAATAGTGAGTCTCCTGAAATTGCCCTTCTCCACTGGCTGTATGAAGGACAGATTAAAGGGTTGATGAGGTGGTACCTCCATACGGTGAGGCAGCAGGATGAGCTGGAGAGTCTCTATGCCACAGGCTGCTTGGGGAAGACTTCTGCACAGCTGCCTTATTTTAGCCATTCGTCTTTCGCTAAATTTTCAGTCTACCTTTGTAGCCAACTTGTATCTGTACTATAGTCATCATGGCTTGCTAGTATAGATGGATGTCAAGCCCATCTAATTTTTTCTGCAGTACACTAATATCCTCTGCAAATAAAGGAGAAGTGGCTGTTACACATCTTGACTTCAGTGTCTTGCTGTGAAACTCCTGGTGGGTGCTGGATGCAAACCTGGCTAGATAATGGTTACTTATTGGTGTTAGGTAGGAGATAGAGTGTGCTGAGAATGGCTTGGAAAAGGTCTGTCTTGGCACTAGTTCTGTTCAGTATTTCTGTTTTCATAATGATTTGGATGATGCAGAAGGGAATGTATTTCCTAAGCTTGCAGATGATGTGAATCTGGGATGGGCTATAAGTGCATTACGTGAATCTTAAAAATATTTTGGTTGTGATTCATTGAAGACAAATGTAGGAACAATCACTTGGATTTGTACAGAAGGCTTGTGAAAAAAGATATGGAGCTGTGGTAAGTCACAAGCTGCACATGAGTCAGCAATGCTATTGCTATGAGAACACTTTTCACAGAAATCAAAACTCCTTGTGAGAAATGCAGCAGTCACATTGGCTGTGCTGTCTCCAAGTCACCTGGCATCATCCTTCTGCTTCACACTGTTCCCAAGAGCCGTCTTCAGTTGTTGTGACTGGTTTGGGGCACTGAGCTTTAAGGGAAAAGATGGGGTGACTGAGTTGACTTGAGGCTGCTTACCATGGAAAAGGTTACCAGGAGGTGTGATAATAGGCTTCAAGAGAAGTCTATTCTCTATATTCCTGGTGCAAGAAGATTAAGTTTAATCAAGTGTCAAGTACAAGGAAAAGCCAAGTGGTAAGGCTGGAAAGGTTTGGGCTAGATAGTTTGAGAGGCCGAGATCTGTTTGACAGCGTTTAACAGCAGGCAGGTGAGGTCTGTTAGGTTTATGGTAAGCTTCCTGCCCTTTGACTGTTTCCTGTGAATTACAGTTGATGTCACAGCCGCACTGAATCACTGCCTTTCTGTCAATGAAAACTACCCGTTCGCAGTGCTTGGTGTCTCCTATGCCTCCTAGACAAGCACTCACTTAACCCTACTTCTTTGGGAGCTTAGGAGTGACACTGTGAACATTGGGCAAACTGAGATGAGGGAATATGTGCTTATTTTTATGTATCCATGCTTTTGTGCAACCCTGATACAAACAGCTGTGTTGAGAGGCTTTATAAATTCAGCCTCTCTTTGCTCATCACAGTGAGTCTGTACCTACGTGCTGGAGCTCTGAAATGCGTGCACTTTCATCTGTGTGGTTCCTCTGAAGGCCTTCTCTTGTATTGGGAACTTCTTGTGGTTGGGATTAATGCTACAAAGGTATGGGAGGAAACTCTTGTCCTCTCCAAGAAAGCGTGCCAAGAGAAAACGCAGGAGTTGATTACCTACCTACTCAGGGCATGGTTTGCTGCCTCTCTGGTATGGTGGCACTGCATATTCAGTTCTATTGCTGTCTCCTCTTCAGTTGTGTTGGCACCACTTTAGGCACTACATGATGTTTATAGGCCCACATGAAGATCCGAGTCAATGGAGTGAGCACAACTAGATGTAACCATTGAAGAAAACCGTTCCTTGGCCGAAGGCGCTTTTTTTTTTTTTTTTTTCAGCTTAAGTGTGGTTCCTCATTTGATCCCACAGACAGCTGTACCAGCCCAACTGGGGTTTTTTGAGCAGGGAGACGAATGAATGGAATGGGAGGGTGCCTGAACTTTTATTGTGCCAGAAAAAAGCATGCCTCACTACAGCCCAAAGGCTCCCGCACCCGGAGCAAATGGCTCAAATACAACAGCTTTGGAAGCTGTCGACTTCAGGTATGCCACTGAGGCTGTGTGTAGGGTGTATTGTCTGTCAAGTAGAAAACATGTAATTTGTATTCTGTTGCCTATGTAAGCATTAAATTACATGCTGTTATAGTTCTGAAGGAAGATATTTAAAGCCATCTAAACTTTAATGGAAACAAGATTTCAATTATTCTTGTAATGATAAGGATGAAAGTTTCCTAGTTTATCTAGAAAAAGCCCTGTTCTTTAATGAACGTCAGTAATTAGAAATGCACTAGTCTATAACTGAGTTGCTAATGAATAATCTATACATTTAGCAGCTTCTTTCTTCTTTCCCCATGTCCTTTATGAAAAGTTCCCAGTAAGCTACATGTTTCCCACTGTGCGCTCACAGAGCGTGCTACTGTCTTGCCATATGGTTGCCTTCCTCTAGCAATTAATAGGATTGTGTGCAAAGGCCCCTGAATCTTTGGGGACTGTGTATTTGCTTGTGGTCTTGTCAGAACACGCAGTATTTCGATAGGCCATTTCTCACGTTTATGTCCGCTGAATAACAACTTGCCCAAAAGACGGCATCGTAACAAAACCGTGCAGAACTTAGAGCAATTTGTTTTGCACAATTTTGAACAAAAAGTAACGTTAGAGTGGATATATTTTTTCAAGCTGGAGTCATTTTCTAGAGCTAGTTTTTATGGCTGCATGCATGTTTCATGGATGCATGTAATCAGTTTCTTGGCAGATGTATTTACGAGGGCATTATTTACAGTCATTTCCCCCCCTGCATTATTTAAAAATTAATATGACTCCAAATAGATAAACTTGAAGGAATTAACTCAGGTTGATAGAAATGTAGTAAGGGAAGGAGGAGAAAGAGACAACAGTCAAAGATCTCTATTTTAAAAAAGGAAAAGAAGTGATTAAATAGCGTATTGGTGTTGCTAAGCAGTGCGCCTTTACCCCATTTACATGAGTACTGAAGCATTTGAAGGGTATTTTAGATAATTTCCACACAGATTTTTCTTCAGAGATTAAAATCATAGGCACCTTTTGGAACAAATTTTGTCTGAATTATCTCTTCTTTGTGCTGCTGGAGTCTACTTGCCTGACATTTGAAAGTGGCTCCGCATGATTTCCCCTTCCCGGTAGCTCTCATTTTGTGTCACAGCAGAAGCAGTTCTGCACCAAGGGCCCCACAGCGTTCAGGGGTTTGAGCTGCTCTGTCTTGGAGCATCGCCTCTGTGGTCTGTGTCACTGCAATACCCATTTCACTGGGATTTTACTTTTTGTAATGGTATCCTAGAAGTGACTGACAAGAAAATCTGACCTAGGCTTAGTGAGAGTAGTGTTCTGTTCTTGTGTACTGCTCTTGAGGAAGGAGGAGTTTCAAGGGTGAAAACGCAGCTCAGTTGCATTAATGGAAAATGAATCTGGGCCAGTTCCTGGGTTTTGGTCAACTTAGTTTGAAAGCAAGAGGCTTGTTCAGTTTAGACTTTAAACATGTGGAAGGTGGAACATGTATATACGTATATACTACAGTGTCTAACTAGAAAGGACCTTTTTCTGCATGTCTCTGAGATAATAGTAAGGTTATCTTTTTGGGTGGAGTTTAGCCCTGCTGAAAGAAATGGGGTGCAGGAAAGATGCATTGCATCTTCCACACAGAAATTTTAACAGCGTTAGGAACACAGCTGGTTAACAAAACTGGTACTCTGAGAAAGTTAGCAGGTAATTTAGTGCACCCATATTATGGTGTCTTGAAGGCTTGCTTACCTGCCAAAGAATTCGGGAGATTGTTCAAAGTTAATTCTCATTCATTGTATCAGGAAGGGGAGGCAGAGAGATACTGATGACAACTAATCCTCTTGTGCTGCTGGAGATGATGATTTTACTAAATCTGTTAAGTTTCTGTTGGTCTGCCTGACAACTGACTTAGGGCAAGGGATTACAGAGCTTGGAACAGCTATCAGATGCAGAGTTGCAACAGACTGCCACTGGGTCCTTTCCTTAGCTGCTTCTAAGGTCATGTCAGCACGTCTGCTTTATATGTGTACCTTGATTCCAAGATACTTGCTAAGCATCTTGAGGAAGAGTTCTCCCCATACCTTCAGCTTAAGTCTGAAAGGTCAGTATCTGTAATTTTTTTTTTTTTCCCTTTTCTTCACCTGCATCCTATTTCACCCTGGAATGGAAATAAGAGGATGTCACACTCAACTATGCCCTGTGAACATCAGATAGTTTTGAGCAGGTACAAATAATGCCAAGGTAATTTCCGTCTACAAACCTGTTGAATCTACATCAGAAAATTTGAGCAGGGGTTTTAGTCCAGAAAATGCAGCTGTCACTCTGTTGTTGCTGTTGAAGATGCTTATACGATCTGACAGTAGTTAATGAGTGGGTAGCATCAGATCTGTCTAAAAGCTATTGCATGGGAAGAATCTCTTGAATTTCATGGCTGTGGACATGTTTTGCCTCTTTCGGTATCCTGATGAGGAAAGAAACTTATTTATTGTAGAATAATACAAACAAATTAGTAACAATTGATCTGCTTGTGTCCTGTTCCCATTCGATGAAGTGGCTTTAGGTAAAATGAACAGAGACTGTACCTGAACTGGAAGTAACTAGAATGCTGCAGTACTCCAAGGAAGTTGATATGTTTATAAATGCATCTGGTACAGGAGTATCAAGCAGCAGATGAGTGTAGAGAAACTGTACTAATAAATTGTGGGCTTTTCTATTTGGCATGTTCAGTAGGTGGGGAGGTGTCGGCCCCCCTTCTATAGTGGTTAATTACATTTCCCACATGACATTTCTCTCTCCTTGACATATCCCATCATTCGCATCAGTGATGATTGTCACCAGTCCCCCCGGCATCTCCTGTGCTTGTTTGAAAGATGAAGCCATTTGTTTAGGGGAAAAAAATCCCTGTGTTTTTTTGTTGTTTTTTTTTTTTCCGCTGTCCTAATTTTCTCGCCAACTTAGTTGAGATACTCTGTGAGGTTTTTATTCTGATAAACAAGCTTATTCTCCAGATAGGCTTTTCCCAGATGTCCCAGCCCTATTAGATATGCTGGTTTCCATGTGTTTATTACCTGTGAGAGGAGTGCGCTTGACATGGTGTTTTCCTAACTAGAAAAACTTACTTATATTCCATACTTAATAGAATACAGCTGTTCTGTGTATTGAGTTTGAGCGAGTGAAGCTTTTTTCAAGCAGGCATTCTCGACTTGTCAAAGTGTCCAAACAGAAATATTCTGTGTACATAATGTATTAATAAAATGACACCAGCTTCTTGTCTTCTGGAGGACAAGAAGGCTTTTATAAAAATTTAAAGGGCTCTCAAGGAAGTGAAACAATACAATTGTGTTGGTTTATTTATGTTGCTGCTGTTGTACCAATATCCCATTTAAATGCTTTTATTCCAGAATAAGAATCCACATTGGAGGTAAGAGCAGTCCCAGTAGCTATTCTAGGAGCTGTTCCAACAGAAGTGAATGTAGGGCAGCTTCCTGGGAAGATGATGGCCTTTTGGTCTGGTACGAGGTAGCCCTTCTACCTAGTCGTCTTCTGTGCAGAGTCTCGCCGTGACTTACAGGAGAGTGCTGCCTACTTTCTGTGACTTCAACGTTAATGTTGCTAAATATTCCACAGATAAAGAGTCTCTGACTTTGTTTTTATTAATGAAAATAATTTTCTCCGTGATGTTGCCAACTATGTTGAAAAGTTGTTTCAACTTTACTTAAGCACTGCTGTGCCAGCAGATGTCCAGTTTCTGCCTCTAATTGCCTTTTAAACTCTTCCCTAATAAATAACTTCTCCCTTGTTAAATATTCCAGGATTTGATGCTTCATGGTATTTTTACCTCACAGCTCAGGACTGAAACCTGGCCAAGCAGTGGCAAATTAGGTTTAGATCTGGGAAAAGGCTAATAGGAGGGATTCCTGTGCTCCTTATGACAGTGCATGCAGTTTTTATGTGAGCTGAAAAAGGGGACAGGAAATGATAGAGAATTATTTAAGTTGAAATTGAGGAGCAGTGGAAGGAACGTGAGGGAGACCTGGAAGGGAGGGTACAGTGTAGGACACTTGGTGTAGGAGGAATAAGACCTATGGCAGAGCCTGGCTGACTTCTGAGTTAGCAATAGTCTTATGGGGACAGCAGACCTGGGCATTACGGCGAGCTGCTTAGTGCAACATGGTGGTGAATGCTTGATGGCAATTATTGATTTAGGTCTCAAACTGGCATATATATTGAATTTCAGAGGTGATGTGTTGGGCTGTCAGAGAGGAGCAGACAGTTTCAGCTCTCCCCCCGACAAGTGGATTCAGTCATAAGACCAGCAATTGCAAGGCATTAAGCTTGAATGGATCTAACTGCCTGGGGCAATTAGGGTGGTGCTCTTCTGGAGGGTCTGTTTGTCAGAGTAAGAAAAAGCTCTGCTGAGGTTAAAGCAAAACAAAGCAGAACTTAAAACCGTTCAAGTCTTTGTCCTTTGCCAAAGGCTCTGCTGAAAAATGTGGTAAAGGAAGATCAGGGAATGTTTTGTATATATATGTATGTGTATGTCTGTATAAAAATGTATGAAAATATATTTTTGTGGAGGATGGCAGAGGGGAATTTGAAAATGTTGCTGCTCTTGGAAGCTGGTAACAGATCTCATCTCTTGGATAGGTAAACTGATACCAGATGAGCTCCCAGCATATCATGGATGAACATTCTCCTGAAAAAGTCTGTCAACCTTTTCTTGCACTGAAGCATAAGATACATGAGATGCTGCATATCCATCCTAACCTTTTTTTATTCTTAGTTAAATAGAAATGTTCTAAGAGTGCCTATAGTCTGTCTGACCTTGAGCTCAGGTTCCCAATGGATCTGTTCAGCTAGTCAAAACCATGCTGGACCTGCATGGAGGTAAGTGGCTGATGCTGTATCAGGGTAACATACTTTGAACATGTTCTAAAAATGAATTACAGTTGACCTGGAACTTGTACCAGAATAGCAGCATTGCCCTGGCTGTGATATATCAGTGGCCTCAGGGACTCAAGATTTAGTTAATGAAGAACTCTTAGTTGCTCTCCCCATTTCCTCAACTGGCATGCAATACAAAGTTCTCCAAGATTTTTGACAAGATGACTGGGAAGTTGGTAGATGCAAAGGCCTCAGAGGTATGGGGGCCGGAGGTGTGAAAGAAACCCCCAGCTGCACTTGCAATCTATGACATTTTACATAATAAGGCGGCACAGCAGTGCAATACCATCCAACTCTAATGCAATAAACTTTAACTGAGGTGTAACAATGGTTTGGGGAATTCTGCTCTTATTGGTATAAATCTGTAGATTCAGTGAGGTTATTCTGATTCAAAATTGTGCAGTTTAGAAAAGCTATGGTCCTCTACTTCTTTAGAGCTCTGCTTATCAGAGCATTTTGGATGAAATCACATCCTTGTTGAAGTCAGTGGCAAAGCTCCCACTTACTTTAATGGTGTCAGGTCTCATCTATTGCAAATTGCCCAACCTTATAGAATTCAGTCAGGTGTAATCAAAATATAAATGCAAATTGATATCCTCTCATAATGTAGCAAATACAGCGGGGGACTATCTTGCTAGTGGTGGTGTGAAAGACACATCTGTGCATATATTTAATGCACCTATGCTATGATGAACAGGTTTAGATACTATGTCATTATGATCACGGGGAGATACTGTCATTGACTGATTGCTTCTGCTTATTCCTCGTTAATTCATAGTAAAATATCTAAGGATTATGATGGACAAGGTAGAAAAAATAATCTAGCTGTTTGTGCTGTGGCTTCAGATTCTAGTGACCTTTCCACAGCTTGGATGTCAGATGCACTGCTGAATCACGAGAGGCAGTGGAGTTTCATTCTTTGACAAACCAAGGGATGGGAGAAAAAGTACCTATCCATTATCAGGGATTTACTGTGATGGTGAAATCACTGAGTGCTGATTAAGTACTGGCTGCTTCAGAGCCCTGTGTAGATCTTCTCAAATCAGTATTACATTGGGTAGTGTTTTGCAGTAATTTCTTAAAATACAGGAAATGCTTCCCAAAAGCTTTTGAAAACTCAATCTGATTTTCACGATGCTTTCCAGAGAAAAACTTCTCAGGACAACGAGAGTGCTGATGATGAGATTTAGGTTATTTACTTGTTTCAGTCAGTTCACTGATTAGACTGTTCTTGAACCTTTAAGATAACTATAACTTAAAAAAACAGAATCGCTATTTTAAAACTCAGCCTTTAAAAACATTGAGGGGGAAGACTACCTTTTCCAAGTTTTCTGAGTCAGCCTGGGAACCTTTGTAATCCAACATGATTCATTTTAGGGAATGCAGCTTGTGAATCAGAATGAGGCTAGGGTGTTGAAGCAGAGGAAAAATATCCCTATTTATCTTCCAAGCAACAATTTAAACTTGAAAGCTAGTTTGTTCCTTTCCTTCCCTGCTAATGTAGTGGGACATAGCAGTGGACAAAAAGCATGAATAAGCTAGAGCTGACAGAGCTGGGGACAAGTTGAACAGTGGTGAGGGAGTTTTGGAAACGGTTGTGTGGAGTTGCGTAAGTCAAGTATTGTAAGAAGGTGGGATCAGCCTCTTTCTTCAGTGTGAATCAGTAGACCTATATGGGTTATAAGGAAGAGCACAGGTAGGGTTTGCAGGCACTTCTGAATAAAAAGAGCTATATATTTGTGCTCTTTTATTTAGAAAGCTTTGATTAACAGCTCTCTGAGATTTTTGGAGTCTGTTCAGCATTTCTGTCACCAAGTATTGTGGGAATGAGGAGAATGTTCCTGCTGTTAAGGCAGCCATAAAAGCATATACATAAAGTATTTCTGGTAGCATAGTGAGTCTCCTCACCTAGGGTTTTGAATTAAAATTTCTCCATGAATGCGTACTGTGGTCAAAGGAGAAAAGTCTGTGAGACTTTTCAGAGAGAGCTCATGTATCGTGCTGATGCCTGCTGTACTGTGACATGAGATTCCTTTTGAGCTGTATCACCATGACTAGAGGTGTTTCCTTCCTTTGTAGCGGCAGTTGGAAGCTAACCAGGAGACATGAGTTTGTCTCATTTCTGTAAATGTAAATCCTAAGTGCTACTGTGGGACTTTTAAAAGTTAACTGCTTTGATGTCAACATACTGAGCTGTAAGGTGTCCCCTAGTTATTGTAAATTATATTAATAATAAATTTTAAAATATTTTGTAGGAACGTACCTACATCAGCAGGATGGAGAGTGGGGAGGAGGAGGAAAAAGAAGACAGGGGGTTTTTGCCTGGGCTTCTGATAAAACTTGTATAATTGAATATATACTAAATGAGACCGGCCTCTAATGAGAGTAGGTGAGCAGAGTGACAATTGAGGCTATGCGCTTCAAGCTTAAAACTAGGAACGAGGGCAGTAAACATACCTGGTATTAGGTAGACAGGTAAGAGAAAGTTCAAGACTTAATAAAAATGAGCAATGTTCTTTCTTTGGGAACACGAAAAAGAACAGTCTTAATTCCTGCAGCATTGTATTGTGTCCTTTCTTTGTCCTTAATCAGCTGCAGCAGAGGCTTGGAGTTCAATACATATTGACTTAGAGCATATGCTGAAGTCTGAACTCCTTGGGTTTCAAAACTTCAGTTATCAGGAGCAGCATACAAATCTTAGTTAAGCTCTTTGTTCTTTTGGAGTTACTTCTGCAGTGTGGTCACACTTTTAATTCTGACATTAAACTTTGAGGTGTTTAAAAATCCCTGCATCCCTACCACTGAGCAGCTTGTTGGGAGAGCAAGTGTATAACTTACTACAGAACTCTGATTGCCTTTAGAACAGCATTGCCTATGTCCATTAATCTCAGTAGCTTTATATACACGTAATATATTGATAAAATGTTAATGACCTCACTTAATGCCAATAAAAGCAGGAAATCAGGGTGGAGGAGTTCAAAGTGTAGCACTCCAGCCTTCAGTCTTTCTAGTTGGTTTATTTGTTTTCTTAGTAATTTTTTTTTTAAATCCTTGCCCCTCCCGCATTGCACCAGACTGTATGCAAAAGCACACATTGTGCCCAGATTCTAAACTAGCTGTTCACACATCACAGGATGAAAAATATCCTCAGACTGGCCAATGCACAAATATTTTGATATTCTATCTCCTTTGCCAATTTGTGCTGTTCTTTGGGCGCCTTCTGTGCACGTTGCTTGTTGCACCACTACTTCAGCCAACAGTCGGTGCCTGCCCTGCCCCTGTTGGCAATCAGTGATTGAGTTGTCTCATACCACGCCAATCACTTACTACTTTATTTAAAAGTCAGCCGGTAGCTTAGCAGGTTTTCCACTGTGAGTTAGAGCACACTAA
Organism: Baryphthengus martii; assembly: GCA_013396935.1. NCBI lineage: Eukaryota > Metazoa > Chordata > Aves > Coraciiformes > Momotidae > Baryphthengus > Baryphthengus martii. Next base: position 62,379 of record VWZK01010177.1, on the reverse strand, counting down.
GTTGAATGATCTTATTTGGAGGCTCTCGGAATATCTATGCTTAAGATCAGTAAAACCAACAGCAAACACTTTTAAATTGCTATGGAGTCAAATTTTGCTGCTGCTACCTGCCTAGCGCTGGTAGATTTCTGTAGCTGAAACTCAAGAGAAAAATGCAGCCTGGGTAAGGTATTAAGGCTTCCAAGTATTTCAATTAAAACTTAAATTTGAACTCTGCAACACATCAAATGGACAGGGGAGAAACAGAGCAACAGAAATCAATATAAAAAATAGTTCATGCTAATGACATTTAACAGTCCTGCCCTGCAGCGTCTTCTCATTTGGGAGGACGCGAGTGTATTGGCTATTGAAATCTTACATAAAGTGTGAAATGAAGAATGTGTGCTGGAGGCCATCAATATAAATCTAGTAATATATTTTAAATTTTTCTCCTCCTAATTAAACCAAACAAAGCTTATGGTGATCCTCATGGGATTTTTCTTGAGAAGGGGGAAAAATGAACTGAGTCTAGATTCTGTATATTGAAGGTTAGTTCTAATAAATCAGAAAGCGAAGATCTTGTAATGGGGAAGTATTTTCTGCACTCACCCAATTAAATGTTAGAAGCTGGATAATGGAATAATTGTAGGCAGTCAATTGCTACAAAGTCATAATAGCTTGAGTACAACTAAGACTCCAAGGCAGTAGAATGCCGGTGGTAAAATAATAAAACCATTATTTCAATAATAATCTCAAGTTAATTAGAATAAGGCAGTGCAGCGTATTCTTAATACTAGACAAAAACAATTAGCACAGTATTTAGTAACAACAATATCCTTATTATCTGAAAGACAAAATAGGATTAATACAGCAGTAAAGCATCGAAACCATATGTCAACATAAGAACACAGAGGGAAATAACTTTGTCAATAGCCCAAGCTCAGCACAAGTGATGGAAACTTCCACCTCCAAGAAAAGGAAACTTGGTTGTAGCAGATGTATGGTTGAGCTTCTTCATACGTATGTGGTCTTTTCCCTGTGCCAAATGTTTATTTGTGTGGATTCGTTCTTCACAAAATGTCTTGAGTCTGTTCTGATTATTCCTCCCTCTTATTTTTTTGGCAAGATTGAGACATGATATATCTCCACATGCCTGCTCGAGTACAAAATAACTAAAAGTTAAGGCTAGAGGGATTATTTAAATTATGGTCTCACCAAAAAACTAAAAGTTAAGGCTAGAGGGATTATTTAAATTCTGGTCTGACCTCCTGCAAAGCACAAACCAGAGAATTCTGCCCCATTGCTCTCTCATATTATCAGGCTGACACTTGAAGCAGATGTATTGTAGATGCCTCAAGTTTCAGGACTGCTTTACAGTGACTCCATCACTTCATAACGATAGAAAAACTGCAGTATATTTTGTTGCAGTTGCCCTGATAGAGATCTGGAGGGCTGAGAATACATTTAGCATTCAAACCAAGGCTCATCCTATGGCTACAGCAAGCCTTCCATGGGGATGTGTGAACACAGTCTTTTTACTTGCAAAGACCAGTCAAGAACAAAATGCTGGGTTTTGTTCTAAAAATCTTTATAGTTGCTTTGAAGATGATCCAATGAACGTTACAGCATTTTCACTTTGGTGCTTTTGTCTGCTGTGAGCTCTTGAGTAGATGTTACATTTTCAGAGTTTGAGATGGAGCAAACAATCTTCTGCCCACCCTTATCAGAAAACTGATCTTAAAACGTACAAGCTGCCACTCACCATGGTATAAATCAGGTGTGTTGGATATCTGTGAGCTAGCTCCAAAAGCTAGCTTCTGAAAATCATTTCTTCCTTGAAACCTCAGTCTTTTTCCTTTCTGCATAGGTTTTACAGAAAAATACGTGTGCTTGCATTCTGGCAGATTTGCTCATTAATATTGGTAAAAAAGGCAGTGGTTTTGGAGAAACTTGGCTGTTCAGAGAAATACCAAGCATTCCTGCATAGCTACTGATATCTGGATTATAATATCTGCCACATTGCAATAATGTTTTGCAATTTAAGCCCCAAGACATAAATTCAGGAACTGCAGCATAGTCAATAAACTAAAAAATTGCTTGGTGCGAATAATTATGGCACTGATCTTGCATTACATTTTAACCTACATGAGACCCTGCTGACTTGACAATGTTCGTTACTTCCTTTTCTTGTAATGCATGTCCCACTGCTTTGGTCTAGCATACTGGCCAAAAAGAGAGAGTCATGGATCTGTTCCACTAGGTCTATCCTATTTTATGGCTATTTAATAATCACTAACTATTTTGTATTCTGAAAAATCTAGGAGATGTACAGTAGGAGAAAATGCTCTAAAAGCATAACTGTAGTTTATTAGAGTGGTATCTTAGTATTTTATTCCTTTTTATGATCATTTATGATTTTGCTGTGAGTTGTGCATTCCTCTTGGATTCTGTCACTCAGAGTAACGGCTGACATTTGGCTGGGGAGCGTTGGGTAGTGGAGAAGGCTAGGAAACTTCCCCATTCTCTGTCATGACAGTTTCCTATTTAATCTAGATAAAGTAAGAATCCTAATGAGATGTGTCCTATAATTAATTTGCAGCTTTTTGCCTCCTGTTAATTATAACCTGCTGTCTGGGGAATTGGTAAGAGAGGGCAAAGTCTCGCATACGATCAAGCATTTGAAAGAATCAAAATATATAAGCTAATTCCCACAAACCTATCTTGAAGAGAGAGGCATCTCCCAGAGGCCCTTTACACGATGGGAAAGCTCTTATTTTCGGCAACATCCTAATGTCTGTGTGTTGCTTGAGATTTTCATGATGCTGTCAGCTGCTGCAGACATATGGCTCCAATTGATTTGTCCTGACAATAACAGTTACCAGCACTCATTTCTCCACACTCAGAATGAGGCACATCTGCTATAAATTTGTTGACCGTCAAGGACCAGTAAAGACCTATCTGAAAAACATCCTTTTTTTGTTTGGTACTTCCTCCACCCCACTTTCTCTTAAGCATAGTTGTCGTGGCCTGTTGCCCAAGACTGTGTCTATTTAAAGTCATTTGCCTGGTACGGTGTATAACGTGGAAATTTTTTATTAGGTTTTTTTTTTCACAAGAATATATTGCTGTGACTAAGTAATTCCTGAGCATTCTTGCTCATTTTATTCTGGGAATTCTCAGTTGTTCAGGCAGGGGTTTGGGGCCTGGTTTGGTTTCTACTTGGAGACAGTAATCCTGCCCCCTAGTCCCATTTACAGGTGATTATTTTAGTGTGTACTTTTGCCTTTCAGTGAGTATCAGACTTTTATTTTGTTTTGAGTATGGGGTAGAAGATACCCCACAAACTATAGTGGGACCTTATAGAAGAAATAAAAAGGCATCTTTGTTACAATATGGCAGATATACATAGAAGTGCTTCTCCTGCTTGTAGCCAAGTGTTACACAAGCACATGCAGAATAATGTTATTCCTCTGTCACCCAAACCCCGTTTGTTTCATATACATCTATCAGTTTCTTCAGTTGTTGGAAAAACTGGATGCACTTTTGGAACTAGGGCAATCTTCGAACTTCTGTCATCACCCTGTGCTTCACTTAGGAAGGACAAATTGGTGCAACTGCCTGGATGGAATATTCCACTGGTGGTCAGGTCTGATCCTGCATTTTAGTCACATTTGTCATCTGATAGCCATCAGATGATACTGAGTGATGATTTTTCTTCTCTGCACCTCTGTTTTTCCAATGATGACCACCTTTGTAAAATGTTGTGGTATCTAAGATTGTACAGGACTATTTAAGAGCAGTTTTCTCTAGCTGTGATAGAAAACCTCCGTGGCTTGGTGGGAGCAAGGGAATAAGCCTTTCTGCTTTGAGAGATGTGAGCTGTGTGGAATATGGTGATGTTTAATCATTTCAGCAGAAGTGTGGGCCAGGTCTTGGAGTGCTGCTTTTTGGGTTCTGCTTTGCTGACCAAGCAGTACAGTAAAACAAACTCAGTGGCCTTCTGCTACTAGTTCCCAGTCTGAAAGCTCCAATGTGTTCCCATTGCTGTCATCCAGAGGAGTCTGAAAATGTAAATGTCTTACAGAAGTTCACCTCTGTTGATGCTGCAGCAAGACCTGCCTTCCTTCCAGGTGGAAGAGGGAGTAGGATGGACAGGCATTGCAGGTGTTTTACTTCTCCTTTGACTCATTTGAGGATAACTTCTGTTCCCTTGCTCGGCACTTCACCTGGCATAAGACTGACTATAATAATACAGAGCAATCTGCTCTACCTGTTACCATCTACTTCGGCAGGAGTAACATGCGTCTTGGCTTAGGACATTTGACTACGCAAAGATGCAAGTTTTGGCTTTCTGGTATCTATGAGGCTTAATAAAGTTTAGTTTTGCGCTTCCTTTGAGTTTCCTTTCTTGCTTCTCATTCAATAGCTGAAGCTGGAATTCATAACATTGTAAGGGAAATATTAATTTAAAAGAAAAATCCTTTTCCTCCACTTTAAATTAAATTTAAAATGAAGGAAGCCATCTCTATTCCTCCCATGGTAACCTTTCTTTTGTTTTTAATACAATGTTATACTACATCATAAATAGAAATGTAATCTTATTAAAAGACATGCAGCAAGTGCTACTTTATTAGAAACTTTTTAAAAGAATAATTCACTGAGTTGAAATATTAATGCAGCTGGCTGGAAATTGCACATTTTTACTAGGGCATAGTGATTTTTTTTTAAAAAGCAAATTAAAGTAGATGTATTTTAAAGAAGTCCAATTTCTGATAGAGCCAAGCTTTTACTAGCATGTTCTGGCACCACTGTATATTTTACATTTTTTCAAAAAGCTCTTTAATTTAAAATTTATTCAGAAGTAAATAATATTTTTTTGTTTGCAAGTGTGGAGTAGGAACAACATTTTCAAAAGTCTCGACTGTCACTTGACTTTTATATAGTACAAATAAGCTTACACCAACTGAAGGCCCTTGCCTGTGAATGGCATAGTGTACATGTAACACCTTCTCATTTAGGTAATTCTAAGAGGCATGAATACAGAGTGTGCTGAATCTCAGCTGCGTTAGCCTTCAGTGGCAATTAAGAAGTTGCAGCTCTTTCAAGGATTTCTTTCCTCCTGACTTGACGTATTCCTTGCTGTGACCCGAGAAGCACCTATTTCCTTTTCCTTTCTTTACACGTAAAGTAACGAATAGTTATTGATTACATGTTGCTTAATGGGCTCTAATAAATTCACACTTGCAATAAAATCTTCAAATGAAGTGTTTCCAGATTAATCAGGGCTTGGTTCATTTGCAGTTAACACTGCTCTGCTGCAGTGGAGTTGCTGAAAATTGCAAAACTTCCTGCTTTGTGTCTTTTTATTATGATTATTTTAATATTTAGACTTACATGAATGGGTTTCTGATAAGAAAGTAATCAGTCCCATCACAAATTCATGAAGGGAACTCAGCAATAAATTTGACAGTCCCTGGCCGTAAGCAGAATACCAGTCTATGTGATGTTTCTGTTACTATTTGATTTGTCCTGTGTTTGGGCTCTCTCCTCCTTACCCTGTCTCCAGACTGCTACAGCGGTGCTTCTGTGCAGTCTTGGCTTCATGTTGCCTGCCCTTCTGCTCCAGCTACCTGGGACCAGAAGAGGCTGTTGTGTTTCTGTCCCAAAGCATTTTATTTTTCACCTGTTGTGAGCAGTGCTTTTGTCCTGCTGGTGTGTCAGACCTGCCATCTGAATCTATTCTGCTGGCCAGGTGTTTCTCAGCATAGCTCTATTGTGTCTCAGCATTTTGGGTTCTTTCTGCGCGACATCTCTAAGAAATAGTCCTTCATCCACCTAAACTACCCACCCACCCTCCCTAGGGTTTTGCCCCTGAGCAACTTGAATCCTGCTTTCACCTTGTGTGTGTCTCTAGAAAGCTCCTGGGAAGACTGATTGTCAAGCCTGTCACTTAGTGTCTGGAACCTTTTTCTTTACTCTATCAACCTCTTTCACATACCTGGTGGCTCAGTCTTGTCCTGCACATCTTGATTCCAGCTTAGGCTGACTCTGGCCCATTGCTGCTGTTCAGTTTTGAAGCCTTGTCCTCTGCCCATTTTCTGAGCATTCTGTGGGGTTTAGGGTTGGAAATGAAGATTGTTTGCTGCAGTTTTTGTGGGTGTTGGCTGGTTGTGCTTTGGACTTCCAAAATCCTGGTAAGTCCTAGTATCCATCTTAATAGGATACTGGCTAGAGCCAGCTCTGCAGGAAGCTAAGCTGCTTGTGGTTTCTTGGTATTTCAGCAGATCTGCTTAAACTAACTTGTCTCATGTTTGTATCCTTTAGTTCCTTTCCGAGCAGTGTGATAATGAGGGATACACTCCATGTGGGCAAAGATGGTCTCTGTATAGACACTGTGTTAACATGGAAAATACCAGTTGCCAAATGTGCTCTACATCAGTCTTTATTTTCCTGCAGCTTTAAATCTGATTGCATACAGTAGGTGATATTTTACTAACCACGGTTAACTTTTTTATAGCTTTTTCAAGTCCTGTGTTGAAATTGGATTTGGTTGTCAGACGGCAAGTAGCTTCAGTGTACAGATGCCTCTTTGTAATACATCATTTTGTTCATCAGAGAAAACTACAATGTCAAGAGTCCTCCCTGAAATTTTGATGCATGCTTTTTGAAGAAGTCATGAAAGGATTTAAATCCAAAGCTGAAGAGCCTGACTGGAACCGATTCCTTTGAGCTTCTTGTTCAAAAAATATGAATTGGGGAGTAAAAAAAGAAAGACAATAACATGAGGTTTTATTATGAACAGTCTTATTTTTGATTTCTCTAGAAAAGACTGTCGTGTATAGAAAATGTAAAAAAGAATAACAATAAAAGCGTATTTAATAGTGAGCAACTTTTTTGAGGAGAAATAATTTTTGATAATCTGTGCAGTATTGATAGGAGTTTTTCATAGTTGTAAGATGCAGCGTTGCAGATCCATGTCATAGATAAGATGAATGATGTCACAGAACAAGCACTGATATGCTGTCAATGTTTAATGTATCTTAATGTTATTTTTAAAGTAATTTCCTTATAATGTATTTTTAAATTGTTGAGAGTAGGAGAGCATCTGCTGTGATATTAGTATCTCCCTTTTGTGGACAAACTAGAACATAGGATATTGCCATGAAGAAATCTTTTAAGCACTCTATGAAAGAATGAATCTGTTTTTTAGCACTGACACTGGCTGTACAGGAGACAGAATGTTGTTACAGTTGACAGTCAAAGCATAGAAGAAGCATAAAATATGGAAATAGCAACACTGGAACATATGCACGTACTTTGGAATTAACTTGCCTGTGGGGAGTTATTTTCTTGAGTAATTAAACTTTCTGTGGGTATTGAGGACCTTTCTGGGGCTTTCTGAGTCAAGCAGGGACTAAGTACAAAGCTGTATGGTAATTAGACAGCCAAGCCAATCTGCTTGGGAAGTGAGAAACAGTCAACAGCCTTGCTTTCCGCAGGTGGGCTGAAGTCTTCGTGAGGATTCTTAAAATCCTTAAGAAAACCATTACTTTTGTGAGGCTGCAGGCTGTACACTAGATCTATCTTCCACAGCACAGTGCTTCTGTTGTATGTTTTTTAGGAATTACAGTGTTTGTAATAACTAGAATTAATAACACTGGAAATTGGGGGAAGTTGCTAAGTGATTGATGCTGGAACAGAAAGGGGGTGAGCTTCTGTGCCTGAACCTTCCTAAGAAGAGTTGCTCTGGGGGGAGGTGAAAGCTTGGGCATTGACTGTGCAGTTCTCCAGCTTTCTTCTACTCCTGCCAGAGCTGACTTGGTTCTTGTTGGCCTGGCAATATGGGACCTGTTCAAATTGGTTGGGAAGACTGTATGCCTTTCTGATGATGATCAGCTCTGGCTAAGAAATAAGTGATCTGCAGTGACACTCAAGCAAAGCATGTGTTGCTCCCAGCACTTGTGTACATGGAGCACCTCCTCCTCTCAAACCTGCCCTTTGCTTAAAAGAGGGTGTGCGTTTGAGCTTCAACGTGCCCGCGACAAGGTGAAAGCATCTCTTTGTTCCTTACGGAGCTCTTTGTCTCCTCCTCTTTCACTCTTGTGCTGTGAGAGCACTTCTTGTCTGAAGATCAACACTTCTGAGTGCTCTAAAATCTAACTCTTTATGAGGCTTGTTATGAAAATTGGTGTATGAAACAAGGAGACAAAGTGTGGAGTGTTCGAGACTTGAAAGTGTTTGAGCAGGAGCACACCAAGGCAAGGCCAGACAGGGCTGAGCAGCCTGTGGCTGTGTTGTCCAGGCCAGCACAGAGTGTAGGGCACAAGGCTGGTGTTAGAAGATGCTTTGATTCATTACGTGTCATGTGTCATCCCTCATTGTTGCTCCCTCCCCTGCCCCAGGTCTTAGATTTTTGGTTAAAAATGATTTTTTTTTTTTTTGAGTAACAGCCCTCAAACAGCATGTGGCACTGCAGTGACAATCTTGCCAAAGACTGTCTAAAACTGAGTTATTGCTTCCAGTATCTCTGTGCATGTGCCCCAGGATAGCAATTGCCTTTTTCTGCAGTGGTATTGCAGCATGAACTTTCATCTAATTCATTATCCACCCTAATGTTCAAGTCTTTCTGCATTACTGCTTTCTAAACAGCAGTCTCTCACTTCATTCCTGTACTGATTATTATTTCTTCCCAACTGCATAGCCTTACATCTATCTTCGGTGGAATGTCTCACTTACATCAGCCCATTTTCACTGAGCTTTCCAGACAGATGAATATTTTTGAGGCATTCTTGCTTCTCCTCCTCTTGGTTTAACATCATTTACATTTACTGAGTGTGGTGTTAGCTTTGTCCTCCAGATGGTTAAATTGGTTGTATAGGAAAGAACAGTGATCTGTGCCTTTTCAAACTGTGCTGAGTACCGTCCCTGTATGATTACAAAGTGTGCACCAATGCTGGCAGTTTTTATCTATTTGCTTCATCTGAGCTCTATTACTGCTTTTTTGTTCTTACTGCCAAAGGCCTTAGCGCTCTCACTCTTAGTAATATGAAGTTTTGTGTCAAGAACTTTATTGCATTCTCTGGAGACAAATGACTAAGTAACCAAGTATTAGTTTTGGACCCTAAACAGTACCAGGCCCTCCTGTTGGGAAATATCCAGAAAAATTCTTGCCTGGGTGATAAACTGATGGTGAACTGCAAAGCAAAGGTGGATGTTTGATTCATTTTTCAGATCAGCTCTCTAGTATTTATAGTGTCTTTTCCCTTTGAACAATGCAACCTACTTGAAAGGAAAGGAGAGAGTTCTCCAAATGGTAGGTCACATTTTTGGGACATGTATCCCTGACTAGCAGCTTGTTCAGTCAGCACAGAAAAAAAATCTCTATTTATCTCATTTTCCACTTTAGATTTATATTTTGGGAAATAAATGTGGATGAAGCCCTTTGCTACAAAATCTGTATGTCATGTAAGCTGTCAGCATGAAAAAAGATGACAAAACCCCGTTTTATAGATCATAGGCCAAATTAAATACATCTTTACACAAATGAAAAAGAATGCTTGTTTGGTTCTACTCAGCTTTTAAAATTGATCCTAAAATAATTTTTGTGGATCTAGCTGGAATTGCTGTAACATGCTGGAGGCTCTAAATCTGGCTACCTGAGTGCTACTGATCTGTTTCAGTGCAGAGTAATACAAATCTCAAGTTATTTCTGCTCGATCCAGGGGATCATGTTGGTTTATGCCCTTCCATCTTTCCTCCAGGAGATTGTGCAGGTATGGATGGCGAGACCTGACTGCAAACTGAGAGTAAGATATCTGACAGTGGAACTAGAGCATTTCTCCTTTTTTTTTTTTTTTTTTTTTTTTTTTTTTTTTTCTTAAATAGTTCTTTATTGAGCTTTCTACCTTCTGCATTAATTTGAAAGCCTGAACCAAATAACCAGGGAGAGATTGATGTGGCCTCACTTTATTTCCCACAGTCAATAAATTGTTAAATGGGCCAAAGGACATGGGTTAAAAAAAAATTTGTATAAAGAATGAGGGATTTTTTATTAGCTGACAGAGCCCCTGTCTCTGAAGACTTTGTAATGGGGAAAGTTTGATCTCATGCCATGCAGTTGGAGCAGCTCTGTTTGCTTCATAAAGTGTCTCATCGTTCTCCATGAGAATGAAGTCAGAGAATCACAGAATTGTAGAGGCTGGAATAGACCTCAGCCCTGTGCGCTGCATTTTCTGCGAAGCGAATCCAGGTCTTGCTGCTCCTTCAGTGTTAGTAGCAGGTGTGTTTAAAAGAATGCCTTAGAGTGAGGACTCCATGCAGTGTCAATGCTGGGCTCTTCCCCAGGAGACATCTGGCACGCTCTTAATGCAACACACACTCTCCCCTTGGGAACTCTGCAAACGTTTAGCAGAGAGGGCCTTGGTTTGTAGATCTATGCTTGTCTCTTTTGATAGAACACAAAGGTGGCTTTAATGGGATGGTGACATCTGTAAATGAAAATGCAGGCTACCTATGTGGAAGCATGAAGTGTCTGGCAAGATGGCAGCCGGAGTGGACAAAAGTCATGCACAGAGCAGATCTCTAACAAGGTCCTTGCTATGGTTATTTAGAAAAGTCTAGTAATTTTTTTAAATTTTGGGTTTTACCAAGATATTCTTTAAGTGACTTAGGGGAATCTGATTTGAAAATGTTATAGGGCTGTCCTAGGAAATGCTGGCAGTGGATACAGGCAAATTATCGCCAGAGAGGTGAAACTGGTGATTTTGTATGAGTGTGTGTGTGTTTTTATAAGTATTAATGTCTTTAGTGAAATGAAAATTGTGATTCTGCATTAAACAAGGAATTCAGAGTACAAAATACTCCATGAAGGTCACATTTATTTGCTTTTCAGAGACTGCTCTTCTAACCCTGCACATGGCTGTAGTACCTGAATATGTGAGAATGAGTGAGACAGATGGTGTCTTTTGTTGTAAAACCCGTAAAGTTTAGGTACTTGCACTAAGGCAAGAAGTGAAATAAAGCCCCTTTCACCATTTCTAATGCATCATACAAACAAGCCTCCGTTTTATATGTGTGATTTAAACAAGATAAACCGTGCCATGAATGAAGAGACCAAGATGGCCCCTTCTCAGTGTGCTTGCGCTAATGGATTCAAGTCCCTTCTGTACAAATGTAACGTGCAGCCTCTGGATTCCAGCTTAATCCAAGTTTGACTTCAAACTTGCCCTTGGGGAAATAGTGCAAAGACACTAGAGCTGGCTATGGGAGCAGTCATTTTGCCCTGATACCTGGGTGTTTGTGACTTGGTTCACTCTGACCAGTTCAGTGTGATATTGCTGTTTATCTGTGTTTTATTCAGTCAGCACTGGCTGAGAGAGCATCAGCTTTCCTGTGGAGGTCAGCTGTGCTTGTGAACCTCAGCTCTACTCTGAAGTTTTATTCCTGTGTTTGCATCACTCATTGTTAGGAATAAAATTCAGAGGTGACATGACCCTTTTGAAGTACAGCATGGAAAGACGATGAACAAGGATGAGAATTCTTCTTTTAAGAAATGCAGATAATGATGGTTAACAGAAGTTTGAGGGACTGTGAACGATGCACAGACCAAGAGTTTTCAAGGTCATGGAGTTTTCAAGTGCTCCCAATTATTTTTCTGACTATCTAAATTAGAAATGTCTAAAAGGTGTCTGATTTTTGGGATGTAATGTGCATTAGCTGTCTTTAAGGTATCTCAACTTAGATGCCTAGAATACCAAGTCTGTTTGAAAACTTTGTCTTAACAGTAAATGGAGTGTATTTTCCGCATGCAAGGAAGTGTCAGGGAACAGTTCAATGGGATAAAGGTTTTATTCTGGGTTTAGATCAAACAGCTGGTTCTGATGTGTTTGCAGTTCTCGGTGATGAGTGTTTCTGAAGCTGGGGTCCTTAAACTTTGTTTCTGCAGTTATCACCATCACACACTCTTTGCAGTATGACAAGAACAGCAACCCATCCATCCTGTGAGAGAAGTGCAGTTGTCTGTTTTTTGGTTTTGTATTGTCGTTTTGGTTTTTTTTTTTCTGATCAACATTTCTGCATTTTATCAGGGTAAAAGATAACAGACTGGGTTGTTTTGTTGTTTTTTCACAACATGTTGCTCACACATGGGTAGATCTGAGCTTATGTGCCACAGTCTGAGAACCCGTAGTTTAAGGGTATTCCCCAAATTCTCTGGCAGAAGCCTTGCTACAGGGCACCAACCTCCTGGAAGAAGGTTTCATTTGTGTAGATTTTATCTGGAGATGGAAATGGTTGGCACTGCTGCTTATCTGGCTGACTTTGCTTATTCCTAGCAAAGTCCTGCAGGTTGATGCCAGTTGACATCAGTGATCCAATTTCACCATCATGTCATATCTTCAACAGCTGATGCCAGCAGAGTGCAAAGCCATGAAAATGCAAAATCAAGCCCTTTCTAGTCATCCAGCAGCATCTGTCCCTTCCTAGCCTCCCAAGCTGCTTTTTCTGAGTCCCCCTAATGGGCCATCATTAATGCAACTTGAAGTTGCCTTGCTGTCTTGCTGATGAGCTTTGCTCATTTTACTTATAAAGCCAGGCAGGCTGAGATAGGGGTCCGTGGAATGCTTTTCCTTGCGAGGGCATTGGCTCTGCTACTGGAAGTGGCTGGCATTGCGGTACAGTTGTGTCCTTATTCTGGTTTGGTGTAACGCTTACTCTGATGTGCAAGACTTTCCTCTCACCATGAAACTCCATCCCTTGTCATGGAAGGAAAAGACTGCACTGAAAATCTGTTCTCTGTTGCTTGTCTTCATCAGCCCTAGTGCTTTGAGACTTGCATTGTGTCGATACATTGGACTAATATAAAATTGCATTACACTTAAGTGCTGGCTTTGAACTCAACAGGTTACTAAGGGTTAATGCACCTAGTGACTGGTGTATTCACATTTGGGATAAGGGCTTTTAATTCTGCTAGTTAATTTAATTCTCACAGTTTGACAGTGTGTCCCCTGGACTATTTTTCATCTTCAAATTGCAGTCTGTTGGTTAGTTCCTGTAAAGGCTTGCTGTGCTCTGCGTTTATCTTGTTCTTAGGATTTGCTCTCTTACCACATCATCTGTCAGACGTGTGAACAACAGAGAACGAGTAGTGTGAAAAGTCCTCATGTCAATTTTAGGAATAGACCTGTGGATTGTGCTCCTACAGGAATTAAGGGGCTGCCTGGGTGACTGTCATCTAGGAAAGGGACACACATCCCTTGGCAGAGGTAGCATCTGAGTGTCTGTTATTTCACTCTAGTTGTGGGAAGCTTGTAACTCTCATATTTTATTAATGGAAAGCTGTGAAAATTGTGTATGCATTCATAGGAGAATAGATTCTTATTCTTTTTATCTGATAATCAGACGAAATCTCTCAGTATTATCAAAGGAAGAAGTCTCATTCAGAATATAATTTGATGCTGTCTGACCACCATATGTGGTTTTAACTTTCATTGTTTTTTTTGGCAAGATGTAAAATAATCTGCAAAATATGGAAATCTGTGGCCGAAGAGTCTGTTTTAAAGTAATACATTAGCAAAATGGATTAGCTGTGCCTGAAATATTTCTGGATTTATTTGCTGTCAAAGGATAGTAAAATATTTAAGGCAAATAGCCTAGTTTTGTTTAGGAAGTGGTCCGTGAAAGAGCCTAGAGAGATGAATTTAACTATTATTTATTTTAATTGTACAAAAATATTTTAATTGTTTAATTTTATAAATTTATTTCCTATCCTTTTGGTTTTTCTTCTCCTTTTCCCTTCTGGCCCATTTGATAACATCTCTTCTAAGAAACTGCCCAGAAGCCTGAACTCTTTTCAGCAGAGCATGTGTTACGGTGTGTAGCATTGCAGTATCTTCAGCCTACCTGCTTCTTTTTAGCCCAGTCCAAGTAAAAATACAGTAAATGCACCTAAATAAAGATGCTACTTTGGGTTTTGCCTTTTTGTTTTGTTTTTTTTTAGTGAGGCTTGCTTGAAGCTTTAGGCTTGCAGATGGCTAAGTGTCTTGGCTCACTGATCTCTTAAACTCCATTTAAGAAATGATAAAAAAAGCCCTTCAGGTAATGTTTTTGTGTCCCTTTCTCCCTTTTAAAATGTGGTGTTGTGCAGTCTTCAAGAAAACAGTGGGTTTCTTGGTTTTGAAGTTTTCTTTCTATAAACATTGATTTGATAGAGATCTAATTACCAGCATTCCTTATGTTTTAATGTTTGGGGTTTTTTTTGCTATACACTGACAGGATTATATTGTTTATTTTCCCTCCTTTAAGTATTTCCATTGTGTGACGCTAGTACCTATTCCAATGGTCAAATCTCTTGTCTTCAAAGGCTGGCTTATTTTCCAGCAATAGCACCAGCTTCAACTGCATCAATTAAGAAGTGTGTCCACATCAGAGACTAGGACTAAACTGATTCAACTGCTAGTATTGTCCACGACGGCAAGTCACAGAACGATTATGATCTGGGCAATATGTACCTTTGATTTCCTACTGTTTTAATTGGAACAGCTGAAAACAGATTTGTGTGCAAACCTTGTCTTCAAAGAAGGCCTAAAGGAATGCAAGTTTGGCACACAATCCAGTTAATCTACCATCATAACTAATGATTTCACCATTCAGACATAAAGTATCGACCTTAAAGGATTTTTCTTACATAGCTGATGGCTTGATACCTTTTAAACACTAATGCCGAGGGTATAATCTCTCTGAATAGTATAATAGCTTTATATTTAAGGTAGATCGAGGATAAAATTTTGTGTTTTCATGTGAACTATGAATACCAGTAAGGTATTCAGGCAGGAATTACCTTATCGTACCTTGGAGGGCACTTATCAAATAATTTTTATTGGAAAGTTAATACATTGAGACAGAGCAAATGGAAAGCTGATCGGAATGCTAAGGCATATCTCAGCATTTCGTTGCTTTTGCTGTCTGTGGATATGTGGCATGGGTTGATTCATTTAACACATCATCTAAAATCATGTAGCGTTCAGTACCAATTAAAATTATTTGAAATTGTGTGTAAGAGACCTCTCCATGTTAGCTTCGAAGGATCCTGTATTTCTTGCTGAAGTAGTTCTGATAGGCAAAGCACAACTCCACTGACCGCAACGCTTTGTAGACACCAATACTGCACCACCGGCCAGAGGAGTTGCTCAGGATTTAATTTCACACTTGTGCATGTAAGATTAATCCCCTTCTCTTTTAATCGTATATCTGCAAGTCTCAGACCACATATTATGGTATTCATTACTTCTCTGCCATCAGCACTGGCACCATGTATGAAATGAAACCTTGCAGGGCAAGGGCCTCTGCTGTCCCTTCTTTTCCCCTCTGCCTTCTGCTGTGTGTGTGTGCCTATATTCCACCCCACCCCTCTAGTCTGGCTGCCTGTTCTTGCCCCTCCTATCGTCCTGATTTCCACTTCCCCAACTTTTCCAGGGTTCCCAGAAGAGAGGAGCCTCCCCCATGTTTGCTTCATGCTGGACCAGCCCATCTAATTGCTGGCTTTCCTCCAGTATCCAATTTTGCAGGAGTGGAGCAGGAAACCACTTGGCTGCTCTGTGTTCTTGAGCTGTTAACTGTCTCCCAGCTGAAAAAGACTTGTAGGAACCTGTAGTAATTGATGCTAATATAACTTAAATTTCTTAAACATTTTCTCCAAAACCTGTTTGGATGTTAGAAACATTGGAAAATGTCAGTTGAGTTTGAGTCACTTATTTGCATGTATAGCTTCTGAAACAGTGGAATCGGATCGTTTCACAAAAATGAATAAATGCACTCTAATGGCTGGAGCTGAACAAAATATTTTAGCTGTATATGTTTTTCAGTGAAAGAAGCAGATTCAGCAACACTGAAATTAAATTTTCATTGGTAGTGTCAAGTTGTTTTCGTTGGAAGGTACATCTTCAGGCTTCCCAAAAATCTGGAAAAAGTAATGATTCAGCCTGTAACATAAGATGATTTTGATATACGAAGCACTTTCTTTTTTGTAATAATTTTAAATGCTTTGGTTCTTTGAAATTTATATCTGAAAAGCCACTGTATCCACTGTACTTTGCACCTCTTCAGTTTGAGAGAGCCCGTTGACCTCAGTTGACATCACAGAACAAAAGCACTATGAGATTGAGTCTGATTTCCTGATGACTTTAAGATATTGTCAACAATAGCTATTTGTTCCCACAGTGTTTTCTTGGAGTGTTTGCATGGCCCCATGCAGAACTGCATGGCTCTACTGTGAACGGGCTGGGGAGCTGAGCCAGTTTAGGGAAGAAGGTGGGGTCGTGATTTTTGATAGAGACAGACCATTACCTTTCCAGTTCACAGCATGGCCAGAGATCCTGACCTATCGTTATTTTCCCAGAGTTTTTGCAGCTATCTAGTAAACATGTATCTTCTCTAAATTGGTAATGACTACTGAAATATTGCACATTTATAAGAGAACTACTGACACTAATGTTGGGCTGCCTAGCAGCAAAAGCAGGATTTTATTTAGAACAGGATGTTCCAATTTGCTTCTTTTTCAGTCCTGCAAAAGATACTTAGCAGTATAACCAGCAAGTTCTTTCCTCAAGTAATCCTGACAAATTGTTCAGTTACCCTCTTGGTTTGTGACATCCTTTTTGGTGGAAATAAATTTGTGTACAGCGTGGCTTTTCACAGTTTGTAAGTATAGAGAAATGTACAAATCTATTGTCTATGCAGCAAACTAAACTGGCATATTTTCACAAGAATGTCCGGTTTTTAATTGCACAAATAAGATGCTGACTGAAGCAAATGTTCAATTTCACATTGAAGTTAGGCATTCATAAAGGCTTGGATTTGCATAATTTAATTTTCTGCACAGAGGATACTGAAAATCAGTGGTATGATTCATAACCCTACCATGGTTGCCATGTGACTTTTTGACAGTCCAAGGTAGGAGCACAAAGGATTTTACAACTTTACATGTTTTGCGCTGACTCAGAGCCTTTTTAGATTCAAAAAATATAGATTGTTTAGACGTAATTTTTTCTTCTGATGGTAAGGCACACAGAAGGGTTCACTAAGTAGGGATCTGCAGGAATATCTTATTCCCTGGAGGAGGTAGGGTGAAATCTTCCTTCTGTCTGCAGGAATCAATTTTTCTGGCTGACAAAAAACCTACAACTATTTGCTTCCTCTATGTAGAGGATGCTCAAGTTGCTGTTGTCCTTCATTTTTTTTAATAAGGAGAGACTCTAGGTATATTTCTCAGCACATGTTATTTTTAAGTGAGTAATCAGGCTATCTTTTTTTTTTTTTTGTAATAGCCTTTTCAGCTATCCACCTTGGTTATTTCTGTGTTCTCTTCCTTGGGATTTCATGGTCTTTGATCTTTACTCAGGGTTGTGTGTTTTTTGCCAAGTTGTTTTGGCTCTCCACATCCCTTACCTCTTTTTTCCTGTTGAAATCAGTGCCTGTTGCCCCACAACCAGGCAGACACATTAGGGTAAATTAGAAGAGGAAAAGGTATGTGATACAGTGTTGCCTACAAATGCGGGTAGCGCGATGTGTTCCAGTGTTTCTAGTTCCCAGCCTGGAGGAATTAGCATTTAGAAAGCTGCCAAGAAATCTGGAAAACTCATTCAAATCAGAGGCTCATAATAAATTGTACAATTAGTACCTTTGCTCACATAAGAGAAAATTTGGCAGAGGCAAACTTGAAATGCCGTTCCTGAGGTTGCATGACTTTTTTTTCAGTATTCCACAATCTCCAAAAATCCATGATCCACGTTGCAGAGTGAAGGTTGTCTATAGAGCTGTTTAGCATACGTGAATAGCCCTCATTAACAACATGCTCTCTGCTACTGTGGTAAAAAAAGGGGATGTCACCCAGCAGCTTTTCTAAAGGGAGAGAAATCCAAAATCTGATTTATTGGTGCTTGATGTTTAATAAAGTTCTGTTACAAGCTTTGTTTCACCCCAGCTGTAGTTGGCCTGGAAATAGATGGGAATGCAGTGCTTGGTGACTGTATATGGGTAGCAGGCTTTACATGGTTTTCTAAAGTTCTAATTTGAATTATTCAGCTAGTTTCTTACTGATCAAATAAGTGGTTTGGGACCAGTTGGACTTAAATTTCCATGGAGCCATTCGGTGCATACTTATTCTTCACGTTCCTCATCTGTGAATCTAAGGGCTTTGTGTTTGTGCCTGTTTATTCTAACACAAAGTTTTTGTCTGTGGTGCTCTAAGAAAGGTAGTTGAATTTATTAGACTTTTTACTGACATTTGAATTCACACACCTCCAGTTTGATTCAGTCAAACGCATAGAAGCAGTAAGTAAAATTTGCATGTTAAAATCCCAAACAACCCGTGTCTTCATGGAAGCTGTGCATTCCTTTACATAGTTTGATGAATTCAATTCCTTTTGGCTTGTGAAGTTTTACAAAGATTTCTTCATTGGTGGTCTCTCTCTGTCGCGACATGAGGCACTGGTATTGCGCACCGGGTATTTTATCTGACGTACACAACCTTCCTCTGGCTAGAAGGCAGTGCTCCATGTCTGCCTTGCTCGAGTGAATCATATGAGATGATGTTACATGAGCCTTGCTCATGTTGAGACCGCTTATGCAGCGCACTGTGGGCTCAGGTCTGCAGGCTGTACATGAAGGAAATTAATTTGGTCCTGAGTGAAACTGTTCAGTGTGGGGTTTTCAGGTGTGGTTTAAAGTAGGTGCAGTTACGATAACCAGGATAGCACTGTACCAGCTTATCCCTTATTCTTCCACCTGTGTTCTTGTAATGATATTGATATTTTTGTTGTTGTTGTTGAATTAGCTTACTTTGCTAGTAATTCTAGTCTTTTAGGTCTAGACAGAGAAAGTTTGGTTGTATGTCACGGCTCATACTTGTTTGCTTGTGTATATCACAATTGCCTTATGAAAATTACTGGAGTTACGCAGGCTTGTGCCAAATGAGAATAATGACATCACTGAGTCTTGATTTCTGTGAATCCTCTTTGGGTGATGTATTTTCTTAGGTCAGGAATATGCCTATCAAAGCTAAGTTTGTAGTCTCTGTTCAGGAAAAACTTACGATTGACAGTGTAAATGCCAGGGTGTAGATACCACTTTCCTAATGATTCCTGCTTCTTGTCTTCCTAGCTCTGACTGAAGGTTATGTTGGCTCTCTGCATGAAAACAGACATGGTAGTTCCGTGCAGATACGGAGGCGAAAGGCTTCGGGGGATCCTTACTGGGCATACTCGGGTGAGTTGACTTCTTCACAGGATTGAAATATGAAATAACTTCAAAATCAAGTTGTTTACTTGCTTTTTGTTGATACTGTGCTCAGAGTAGTTGAAATTAGTTTTACAGTGTATTTTCTTCTGCTGACCTCTTTGCAAACTCCCTCTACACACATCCTCTAGTTTCTGTCATTCCTGCCCTTTACCTGGAGAATTTGCCTTATTACTCTGTTCCTTCTCTGTCTTATTTTAGCCTCTTAACACAACCTTAAAAAGGCATACTCCCACAGACTTTTCTTTACTATCCTTGTCCAGTCGGTCCATTCCCAAGCTCATAGTATGCTTGCCTTGTTGACCCTTCTAGGAAGATTGCATCACCTATACATACATCCACATAAAGAAAAAAAAAGAATCCTAGACATTTTAGTATAATTTCTTTGTGTGCATGTATTTTTGTGGTAGTGTGTGATGATGACAACGAGGCCTGTCAGTGCAGCATCCCACCAGCATACATCATACTGAGAAGGTAGCATATTGGGAGGGTATTTTATTGTTTGTCTTGCTGCTCTTGCAAGTCTTACAGAAAACCTGATGTGTGTGAACAAGTTTGAAATGCCGCAAATCAAAATATGCTTTAGAAAGATGTCTTTGATATATGGTTTGATGGTTGGTTCAAATCTAGAAAATTCCTGCTTTATCTGAAGTTGTTAAAAATCCTGACAAATTGAAATCATGTTAATAGCTATGCTGACTTTATAGCAAAATGTCTTAATATCAAGAAAGTTTTTATGAGGATTTCAAGGGTGCATTTTTGGAAGATCGGGGATGCATCTCAAACGTTTGGTGCTTGTCCAAGAGGAATGTTGTGCAGGCCTAGTTTTTGGCTGAAGGAAAAATATTACTTTAAGAGTCTGAATACTGGTATCAGATAAACAGGCAAATGTTAATTTTTTGACTGCCAACCTCTCTCTTTTATACAGACTTTAAATTTTATTGGAAATGAATGACCATAGATAAGCATAGAGGTTTTTTCCATTAATGCAACATCTGCTATTTTGTGTAAGTTTTCTCTGTTAGATCCCCAAACGCAAACTGTCTCATTTGCAAATGAGGGCACACAAGTAAAATAAATCTAAACACTTCAGTAATGTGGGACAAATGACCACTTCGTGTTAAACTTTCAGATTATCAGGTGGACAAATATTGCCACAAGATATAATTTCATGTTACAGCTTAAAATAACTTTTAAAAATTTTAAGCCCCCAACTCATAAAGAGGAGAAATAAGCAAATAGAGGAACAACTGGTATGTGAGAATGAATGGCCTGTTCCTATCTGCTGTCTTGCGTAAGATACTACAAGTTAAGTGCCATTTGGCAGGCTTATTTGTTTCTGTTACTGAAAAATGTATTATTTGGGTTATTCATTGCATGTAGTTAAATGAGAATGTTTTTAAAAGGGTAGAACACTAGTGGAATTATTCTGTTGTCATATGTGTCAAAATTCTTTGCTTGAGTTAGTGGACTTCTTTTAAAAACCATCCTAGTTTAAAAAAAACAACCAAACTAGGAAGGAGGAAAAAAAAGCCACACCCCAAAATACACACACACACACACCCCCAAACCCCAAAACAAACAAACAAGCACAAACCCACCACACACCAGTTTATGCATAGACAGTTTTCCTAATTCTATTTTTGTGATGGTGGTGTCCTTCCTTTGAGTAATATCACTTGTTCACCCCTCCAAAAAAGCTTTTACCACCCACGAATCCTTTTAGATTTACGTCAAAATAAAATGTGTTGTCTGATGTGTAATCATACCTTTTGAGGTTTTGCATCCTTTTGTCTATTGATAAATCTCTTGCTTCTATGAGGAAAATAGCCAATCTGTTTTTCAGAGAGCCGATAGTGACTTCTCAGCTGTCAATCACATGCCATTCTACCTGATTAGCGCTATCTAATTAGAACTTTTTTGTCATTATTGATGATAAAAGAAGTAAAATAGGAGATAGAGAGAGTGGAAGTGATGTATTTACCAGCACTTGTCATAAAACCAGAAGGGAATATAATATCGTTTTCTTGGAATACTTTCTCAGGCTATTTGAACAGGATGACTTGAAATCCCATTCCAGGGGAATGTGGTTTGGGACTGAGTATTTCACCTGCAGAACGTAGGTCTTCATCAGAGGTTTCATGACATGAAATCCAGGTGTGAGCAGACAGCCCAGGTACTGCACGCCCCTACTGTATGAACTGTGTGTGTACTGCACCCTGTGCAAGCCCATCCTGGAAGTGGATGGAGATCTGCTGTTCTTCTGAGCCACTTTGTGGTCTCTCCCTGCAAAGAGGAGCTGTTCTGCCCCTCAGAGCCCCATACAGAGTGCCTGGGAGCATAAGGGGCAGGAGCACATGTGAATGTTGAGATGCAGGCAGTCGTTTGGGTTATGTCTGCCAAGAAGAAGGCAAAGATGAGTAGAGACTTGGGAAAGACGTGGTTATTTCTAATGGAAATTTCCAGGTTTGATTCAGTGTCTTCTAGGAGTCCCAGATTGCCTCCCTCGGAGAAGCTGGAAATTAAGATAAGCAAATAAGTAGAGAAAGGAGCCCATGCTCTGTTAAAAATTGGATGTTTCTGCAGGCTGCTGCTTTGTCGTGGGTTTTTTTTTATATTTAGAAGTTTTTCTCTTTCCTCCCCACACTTGATTTCTTCCAGCTGCATGCAGGATTTTCATCCAGTTCAGCCCCTCATATCTGATGTCTTTTGTCCATATTTGCTCTCTGAGGGGACCAGAGGTAATGGAAATGCCTAGCTTCTGTGTTTAGGTTGAAGCTGGGATTAAGTGGTGGGTGGCAGAGCCCAGATGCCAGACAGATGTTTGTTTCTAGCTGAGCACAGTGAGGAAGGATGGTCATGTTATCTGTTTCTTTCTCCTTGCTTCCTCGTTCCCCAGAATATTTCCCAGGAACCCTTAGCAGGGTTTGGCTAAGCAGTTATGTACTAACATTTGTCCTGTGGGTAGGGTTTTGGACATATCTGGGAAGCTTAGATCAAATGAGCCTATAGAGAGTGGAAACTTTACTCTGCAGTAAGCAATTAGCCTCTGTCAATGTTTTCCAAGCTCTTTTACAGACATTATCTGGTAGGCTGCTTCCCTTCCCTATTGTCTAATGGTTAGGCCAGCTCCCATCTGATTAGTTGTACATTTGCTGACCCAGCCCCAGCAATTGGGGACAGGGAAGAAAGTTTTACTGGACTGTGCACTGGTGAAACTGAAGTTTCTTCGAACGGAGTTTGCCAACTGGAGTAAGTCCGTCCAGGACAGCTTCTTCCAGCTATCAGTAGACAGTCATCTGTTAAACTCCAGTATTGACCAGCATGCCCATGTCTCTGCTGGGCCTACATTAGACTGAACTATGACTTTATATTGATTTCAGTCGAGCTGTACTGATTTATAGCAGCAGAGACCTCTCTGCATTTATGGCTGTCCCTGTCTGTTTGCAGAGCTTCTGTATTGTTGGACTTAAGTGTTCTGTAATAAATCTTGAGATGAGGGTGGAAGGGTCTGAAAGCAGCCAGCCAGTTGTGGTTTTCCTACCTGGGAGTGGAAAAATGGGACAGTGGTACCGCAGAGAGCCCTTATCTTCCACAAGACTTGGCTGTTGTATACTGTGCTTTTAGAGTAATTTCTCTGTAGCCTATAGGAAACCCTTCTGCTGCTTCCTGCTCTTGTGGAGGGTGAGTGGTCCAGGAGCTGACTTCAGCTCTGGGGGATCAGGAATTTTCCTGGTTTCATGAGCAATCTGTAGCATTATCATGTACTGCCTGATAATATTACTTGTCTTGAGCACAAGAGTTCAGAGAGGATAAACTTCATTTATTGACACTGGCGATATATACAAGGCACCTACGTACCTAAATGTCCCTGTGACAAGACTGTGAACTTCAGTGCTCTGTGCTCATATGGTGTGTGCCCTGGACAAAGCTGCAGAGCCTGCTCCACGGAGCTCTTGCTTCATGGTCTGTAAAGAAAAGGATTTTTAAGCCTTATAAAATAAGCCTGTTGTCTACAGCCAAATAACTGTAACATTTATTCCAGTTCAGAAATAAAATTCGCAAAAATAAAGACTAGGTAATTAAATAAAGAAGGCCCATTTTAAATGGGTTCTGTCAAAAAGACAGAGGGAAACACAATCAGCCTTTCAGAAGAAACTTCGTTAAGTCTATGCTAGCAGCTCTTTAAACCAAATTCAGAAGTGGGCAAACACTGAAAACAGAAGACTAACTTGTCTTTAAATAGGAACTGCAAGGCTGAACAGAGGCTGAGATCTCGTAGATGTTCCTTTTTAGGATTTTTTGGGAAGCTTAAACTACATTTCTAGGGGGATTTCTCTGCGCATTTGTATTCGTGTATGTTTTGGCAAAGTATTTATTCCATGACCTTGTCTTACGGTTTGCCAAAGACTTCCTAAATTGTGACTGGCCGCGTTGCTTGTAGTATAAAAGGAATGTGGAATAGGCGCAGCACAGTCAAAGCAACAAGTAAGAGCGAATCCTGAATGTGCTTTAGTGCAGCCTTTCCTTTTCACCATACAGTTTTTTGTAAGGCTAATCACTAAATGGACAAGCTTGAAGTGATTTTTAGCACATCCTTATAACTGCTAGAGAGCTCAATATGTTTCTAATACCCATAATAGTGACAAATAGTAGTTTAGGTGCCTTGTCATCACTGTGGAAATATTTTTGTGAATATGTAAGCTGTTTTCAAAACAAAACTTAAAAATAAATCCTACAGAAAGATGCATTTCAAGTTGTCTACCAGACCCAGAGCTTTCTGACTGGCCCTCCCTTGTGTAATGTACGCTATTCACAGAGCGTAGTATTCCAGACATTTAAAGATACCTCTCTATGTCAAGTGTTGCATCTCTCAGTGCTGAGAACACTTTGCTGGTGACCTAAGCAGACCCTATTTTGCCTTGCAGTAGCCTGAAAAATGGGTAGTGAGAGGGTCAGGACTCCAGGAGGAGATTATGGTATGACATGCTGATGCGCACGCTTGTGTCTTATGTAATAGTAGCTCTGAATGGCCTGTACCTACTCCTATCTCTTTTTCTGAAAAACTATTATGTAAAATTAACGCAGATGGTCATCGCATGAGATTGTGGGAAAACCAGAGGTGGCTCTGGGGAAATAAGTAGTACGTGTAAGTATTGCTCCTTAACTCTGTTACTCAGATCGGAAAACTGCTCTTGGAACCGTCAGATGTAAGATGTGATGTCTAATTATTCCCAGTCTTAATACATGTGATCAATGAGTGTGGAATGGGCGGCTGCACTGTCCTGGGGCAGGATACTGTAAACAATGGTGGTTTTGTCACTGGTGTTTCCCATTTGAGCTGTGGTGCCGGCACTGGCGAGGCTGGTGTACCCTGCTCTCTTGGTGGCTGTTCTGCTGATCAGCCTTAGTGTTGCAAGGTGACTCATTCAAGGAATACTTCCTCTTAAGTAATCAAAACCATTTGGGCTTCTCAGGAAACAAAAAAGCGAACACCAGCCCAAGATGTATATATGATTTTGTTACTTGTTTAGTTATGGCTTTGTAAAGAGAACCTTATAGAGAAAATACATACTGTTGTTTTTCTCTTTAATCTTACAGTGTATTTACAGCATCTCTTTTTCCTTTGTACCTTTCATCTCTCATTTTCTGTGTGAAATTATTAGCACTACTTATGATGCTTCTGTTCTTTATGCATGTTTTTTACTCTATCTAAAATGTTGGATCCAAGATTCTATGCGACTACCCTGAACATTAGTAGAAGTTAATAGAAGAAAAATAGGCTTCACAAGAGTGAGGATGACCCTGTGAGGGGGGGAAAAGTGTCCATTAAGAACAGGAACTCTGGCCATGCTGTGATGCTAGCAGACACTAAACGTGTATGAATGCTTTGTGCTACAACATTTAGGCATTTATTGCTGTCCTTTAAGGTGCTATTATTTAAAATATAACCAGTGGTGAATGTAAGAATTGAGTGTTCTTCTCAAAAGCAATTGCTGGCTTTAAAACAGGAAAGATCAGTAAAGGTTATTTCCTGAAAGAATAGCAAATGGTGTTAACTGTGATGTCTTTAGTAAATGTGTGAATTTCTCCCTCTTTGCTTAGATTGTTCTCATTAAATAAGCTGCTAATGTGAATTGGACAGGAAATAATCAGCACATAGTAAGGAAAGCATCAAGACTTATTGAACTGAAAGGTAACTAATGGCCTATATGCCATAGTCAGTATTTTACTCTTTCTGGCCCTCAGAATAATAAATCTTGGTATTGACCAAAACTCTGGCATACCATGTGCAGGGTTAGTGTTCCACTGTTAGAGTACTCATCTCTCTTAAATACAGGATGGTTAAAATGAGCAGGTTCTGGCTCTTCTGGTGCTAAAGAGGGACTAAGCGGAGAGAGTTAGGAAAAAGATTCCCATTAATACCTGATCTGATCAGTAAACTGAGCTTTGAATATTTTATCTGCATTCATCTAGAGATGAATGATAGTCATCGCTGAACCCTGCTGCAGCCAGCTGGGATGCATTTGTTTCCATGTGCAATCTTAGGAGAGTAACACTTGTTCCAGAAATCAGTGCTACACTCTTCCATAAGAAAAATGTGGAAAACCATAGCTCGAGAGTTTGCTGTTACTGTTTAAGCATGAACTCTGATTTTTTTTTTTTTGATTTTTTAAAATTTTTTTTAATGTGCACTACTGAAGCGACTGGCATACTGCTGTGTGTTTTCTCAAATAAACAGGAGATACCATCTGTATGTTTTGATTGTTTGTATTCTGATAGTACTGGGTCATGAGTCTTCATGTCCATGAGCTGGGCACTGTACCAATATGCACTAGACACAGACTGGTCTGTGGAATCTGTATCAAAATGTACACTTACCAGGAGGATGTCAAAGAAAATACTTTTTAATCTTTCTTTAGCGATTCTGCATTGTGAGGTGACAAGTCCGAAATACTCTATTTTGGTTTTGTTATGAGAATGAAGAAATAAACTTTCAAGTTCCTTTCCTTGAGAATAGGATATCTTTTCCTAACCATAAGCTAGAGTGAATAAGGAATTCACAATCTCATGTTTGTGTTGAGTATTTAACATTAGCGGTCCTCTAAGGAGAGCCAGCCTTGCCAGCAGCAGTCCAAGTAGACTATCATTTTTACTAAACCATTTTACTGGGGAACACAGCTCTGATTGAGAGTCTTGTCATTTACTTTGTTTGTCTATTGGCAAGTTCCTAAATAATCTGCTAAGAAAACCTCAGATAGTAATTTTGTTTCTACTTAGACACAGACACGATTTCCTTATTGAAAACCATTAATACTGTTTACTCTCTTTTCTTGCCACCTTTTCTTGCGTGCCACGCTTAGAGTTTATTCCAAGTACTGTCACAGTTAGTCCTGGTATCCAGTCTATAATGAAATGGTTGTCTGAATTTTTAAATGTTGGATGCGGTTATGGTGAAATTGCCTTTTTTCTTTTTTTGGCAAGGTTCTTTCTGGAAGTTGATTGTTTTTCATGACTTAAATATATCGAAGAAATTCTCTGATTTTTGAATGCTCTGAGTGTTTTTTCCTTACTGTTTTTGAGTAGATAGGCCATTGGCAGATGAACAGCTTTGAGAAGCTTAAATATAAACTGCAAAGAACCAGATATTCCCTTAGCTTTCATTTTTTTCATGAAGGTTTTCCCTACCACAGCACAAAAGTATAAAGTAACTACAACAGATGCTAGATGAAATCTTCAGAGCTTCAGATACAGTTGTTCCAATACTACATCAAAGTGTTTTTACTTTGCACGGCTGCAATCACAGTTCTAACTATTCTGAAATGAGGAAGCACAAAGAGCTGCTTTTGCTGGGGAGGGGAGACCTCACTTCTTTAAATGTACTGTGTTTTTTGTTGCATTTTCTTTCAATGTGAACACTGGGACATTTATAGAAACCCTCTGGAATGGCAACAACGAGTGCACTGTTTCATAAAACTGAGCATGCTGAAGTGCCGCAAAAATTTGTCAATTTAGCTGATTTCTACGCATTGAAATAAGAAACAGTATAAAATATTCCCAGCTTTTTAGACATAAAAACACATGTGAAATACCTCTATTTTAAATATACAAAAGAAAGATGTAGTATTTGGGTAGCAGCTGTGATAGAAGCTCAGTAAATGGACTGGAGAATACACAGAAGGTTGGAGTCTGCTGTTGCCTTGAGGTTCTTGAATGATTGCAGTAATGCATTGAACTTCCAGTCTGGATTTCATATGTAACTGAATGCATATAGGAGAATAACAATGGGGAAAAAGAGTCTGCGAACAACAAGGATACTGCAATGAGAAACAAAGCAAGCGGGGAAGCTCTGAATAGCCTTATAATGTGTGGATTAAAATTTGGCACAAATAGTATTGCAATAGTCCAAGCATGAAATAATCAAGGAATGCACTGGAATTCTAGTTGCAGGATAAAAGTGGACTCTTTGTATGAATGGTCTGAGCAAGGCTGATACTGCAATTGATGCAGTAGCTGCAGGGCTATATCTGTTATTTTTGAGGTGCCAGGTGGCTGCTTTGTGTCACTCCAGTTGCTGTTCAGAAGATAATCTCTTTCATGTATCTGCCCCAGGACTTGCCCTCTCTCTCCCCTTTCCCAGAAAGTGTCTCTATCTTGCATAATGTGGCAGTGGAGATTTGCAGGTTTTAATCATTATGATCCTTGAAAAAGCAGGTCCTGCCTGCAAGAGAGGAATACATCTGCCCTTCTGGGTTCCTTTGCGAAGGGAAGGGCGAGCAGGAGCGGTGCTGCGGTGGGCTGCAGCCGTGCGGTGTACAACAGAGTTGGAAATTCAGCCCGAGTCCCAGTGCTGTGCGCTGCTGCTTAGGCCACGCATCCAACCTTATCAAATGCTAATTGAGGAGATCTTGGTTGTCTTGGAGACTGCCTCTTCTTGGGGGAGACCATGGCATTAGCACAGGTGTTGCGAAGCTCCTGAGCTAACAGGAGGCCTTCCTGGAGGTGATCCAGCTATGGAACTTAATTCCTCCTTCAGCAACTAACTGAACCTCTCCCTGTGCTTGCTTTGTTGAAGCTCTTCATCTGTTTAGTGCTCTCAGTTTTTTTCTGGTGGAGTTGGGACAATGTTGAACTTGAGTAAGGTGACATTCTTTTGGTTTTAAATTACAAAGTTTTTTTGTTAAAGACCGCATGTGCCCAAAGAGGTGGATGGCACACTTTTAATCATCAAATAAATATGAAATCCTGCAATGAAGTGCAGAGCTGTGCATATAAATTACATCTTTAAACAGCACTTGAATGATTTTTCTGGAAATGTTTTTAACTCTTCTCTGAACTCTTAAGGGTCATCTCAATAGCCTTCCTATCTGAGGGAGCCTATTGGCACTGAAATGATTTGTTGAAGAGGTATGTTGCTCTGTGGTATAAAAGTAATGTCAAGCCTTACTGAGACCTGAATATCAAGCTTCTGTTTTTGTAGAGCTGGGAAAGTGAGTGGGTTTAATTCAATTGAACCCTGAACGAATATTTCCTGAGTATGTGTTCCAACCCACTCCGCTCTTAACACTGGCCAGTTGTGAGGTGAGTGGGACTGTGGTTGGTAATGTTTTCAGGATAGTAAGAGGACTGATCTCATTCATGAAGAATTAGGAGCTCCATGTCCCTGTTGCAGAGATATGAAGATTACAATTTGAGCTGACATAGTAAGGACTGGTGGACATTGCTCACTCAGGGAGTCCTTGTGATTGAACCCTTAATGAGATATGTTTGTCATGTAACTGCTTTAAAAATACTGAATTGGACTGACTTGACCAGCAAGCAACTCTTCCACCCAAGGAGTCTTTGCTGCCATGAGAAAGACAGGCCTTCTATCTGTCTCCACACCCAAGAAAATCCTGCCCATTTTCTTCCAAACAATTTAAACTAAGCCAGTATTGTACTACTTGCGGTTTCTTTTTGAATGCAGTCATGCATGTTTGCTCCACACTGCTATAGGATTACAGCTTTGCAGGCATATATGCAGATACGCATCTATCTTGGCATAGCCGCCCTAAGGTAAGGTCATGTTGTGGTCGCAGTTGTAAAGACCGGGAGGGCACGGAGAGGCTGAGTGCTGTGTGTCAGATTACCCAAGTGTGTCTGAGCAGAGGGCTGAACTGAGGTCTTTGAAGCTGGCCCATACTGCTTTTTTTATCTTGCTGTAATTAGAGCATTCAAGCCAACATGTAAGTTGTCCAGCTGCCAGGAAGCTTAGGAGGAGCTCTTTCTCATGGGATTCTTTATTTCTGACTTGCTTCCGAGACTTCCTCTACTGTCTTGGTGTATAAATTTCCTCAGAAATGAACAAAAGAGGAAATGTCTCTGCAATTGAATGCCTGAAGGTGATAAATACTGGCATGAGTACTGCCGTTTCTGTTGCTTTTCCCATATGGAACAGTGAAACAAATGTCTCCTATCTCCTTCCCAACTCACCCGTAATACACTCACAGCTAGAGTTGAGGTGATGAAGGTCCCTTAAATATTGAATACATGCTTTGGCACTGTGCTGATCATGACCTCACTGGTGTCAATCCCATGTGCTGAGCTCCTGTATGAACAAACCAGTAAGTGGGCATACTCAGAATGAAGAATGGAATGGTTCGTGATCTGCTTTGTGTTTGTGTGAATGTACAAGATTGAACAAAAGTGTAAGATTAACCCTGAGATAACAAAGGCAGAGAAGTCGTGGAGAGTTTAGATCACTTCACATTCAGCTTTACGTGCTGTCTTTTGCTCCCGAGATGTGGTGGTGTGTCTCAGGCTGCTGCTGAATTCTTCTGGCCCCTAGGGGTATGAAAAGGCATTTTACATATTAGATGCTCTAACCAGAGGTGACGTGAACTTTTCGGAGAGATTCCAACTTGGAAGCGTCTGTGGTGCTTTATATCATATTTTTAATTTATGTTTCTGTTGCTCAAAACTTCAAATTCAGACATTTATCTAAATGATACAGTATTATCATATGCTCATCTCTGAGGAAGGGGATTAGCTGTATGAAGATAAGTGCAGAGAGAAATGGATGTGACTTTTGTAAAGAAGGGTTAGGTGTGTGTAGCTGAGTTACTGCTTATATTACACAAGGGCTCCCCAGATGCCTGCGGGACTTAATTGCTCTCAGTGCAAACACAGAAAAGTTACTTCTACCTTACATTTGTACAAGCCATCTGAGAGATGACTTAGTGTTAAATGCATGAATGGCTAAAGCAGGGTGTAATGAGGTGAGGACTATGAGCTGGAGAAGGTACTAAGAGCCTTTCCTTTCTCTGCTTTTAGTAGCTCTATGACCAGCTAAGTGTTTCATATTCTTATGAAAAGTCTCTAGTGCCTAAGAGGCTTTGATCTTCTTTCACGACCTTCAGTAGTGCTCCCTGTTCCCTGTGTTGTGCTTCATATAGCTGGTGTCTATGCTGCATCTGCAAGATCACCCAATTCTTTCAGACTTGGTTGGATATAACCAGCAGGTTCAGAAGTGTTGGGGGAGGGAAAGGGAATTGGTAGACCAGCTGCAATAGAAGGCTCAAATGCATAAGCCTGTTTCCTTAGGAAACTAGGCTAATCCATTATGGGCCCCTTTTCAAAATTGCAAGCTCTCATGAGTAGCTTTTCAGAGTACGTGCCAGTTAAGTCCCTCTTCTGTGAGGAAGCCCCTGGAATTTCAGCAGGTGATTTCTTAAGACTGGAGAACGTCTGAGTAGTTCAAGTGATCAAAATAGTAGTCACAATTCTGTCCTGTTGTGCTAAGTGAGGTAGAACAGTTCAGAGGAAACGAGTCCAGTTCCCTGCAGCCTTTCCGTTTGAGGTCATCCATGGTCTTGATCATCTGTGCCAATGAAGGAGGTCTGCACAGAAGCCCTTGGAAGAGTGCATGGTAGACAACCATCTGTTTGGCATTAATAGAAAACTTTAAATTAGGGAAAGTGGTTGTGGTGTGGTGCTTGGACACGCGATTGAGTATTACATTTTATGATTTCTGTATGAGCTGCAGTGCAGAGTACAGTAAACATTTTCAACTTTTTTCCCTAAAGTACTATTGGCAACTGTAATAAAAAGAAACTGCTGGGAAAGTAGTTTTGCTGAGTTATGCTATTTTTGAAAATGCATAATACTCCATGGCTTTTAAGTGATACTGGGCATATTTAACATTCTTTGATGTTAATTTCCTGGCATATGGACGTCTCAACTTATTAAAATAAATAAGTA
Organism: Baryphthengus martii; assembly: GCA_013396935.1. NCBI lineage: Eukaryota > Metazoa > Chordata > Aves > Coraciiformes > Momotidae > Baryphthengus > Baryphthengus martii. The sequence goes on along the minus strand of VWZK01010177.1, from coordinate 30,870 downwards.
CTTTCAAATTTAATGAAATGATGGAGGAAATGGCCTTTTTTCACATTCATGTCCGCTTCGCTGGATAATTTAATGTTTTAAAATGTAAGTTCATATTAAAGTTTAAAATTCAAGTATTGGTTTTTGAAATTCTGTAATAAAAAGGTTTTGCTGAAGGAGAGATGTATGAATTAGTGCGCATGATAACACGATTAACTAAGTCTAGCTGGTGATTTCTTCTGTACAAAATACTAGCTGTAAATCCTCCTGCTAGGACCTACAGCGATGGTCTGGTGGATCTCCTCTTACTAGGAAATGTTCCTTTCCTGAGGCTTGGCTCTGTAGCCTGTCAGACCTGCCCATAGCCTGTATTCCAGAGTGAAGGTACATCTGTGGAAAAGGGCTCCTACATCATTCATCTTTTCTTTTTTCCCCACGTTTTCCTGTCTCTTGGAGCTTACAGTGCAAGCTGCCATGGGGCAGCCGTGGCCATTTGTTTACGTTGGCTAGCCACTAGACCTTATATCTTCTCCTATACTAGATTTGTATGTTTGCTTCCAAGATGCTGGCATCTAGTTGGAAGGATTTCTTTACAGCCTTAGGTGTTACAGTGTTATTCGTGAGTATAGGAAATGCACTTTGGTCTTCTTTTCTGTGCTGAGGGAGGGTAAGAATTCCCTGAAGGATAAGTAATGTTCGATTTAATTGACTGGATATAAATATTTGAACCCTAAATATTTAATGGGAATCACTGTCTTCAGATATAGGAATGCGCAGATGATGAAAGTTTGCTCTATGTCTTGCATTTCTTGAGAGACTGCTGATGTGCTGTGTTGAAGCCAAGGGATGGCTTTATTTCATTTCAAGGGAGACTAGAAACTGAAGAACTTATTTTCACGGAGAAAAATGGCAAGGGACCCAAATGAAAAACCTGCTCAGTTGAAACAGAGGTGACAAAGTTCACTGTGATTATATTGATTTTAAATTACTGTGTAGAGCTGGGACTAGCCAATGTCTAGTTCTGCTCATGATGAGAAGAAGGAAGCAGGCATGAATACTCCCCTCTCCTCTGCTTCCAAATATTTTGTTACAAGTATGGTAACTGAGAGCAGTCTCATCCTCCTGACGTTCCCAACGTGCAAAGACAAGGGTGTTCTCGTATCCTCAGTGGAAATGAAAGAGGATGAAAGGTACAGTGAGACTGAAATGAGGTTGTTTTTTTTTCCCTCAGCAGCCTACCCCTGTGCGCTGGCTGCCTGAACCAGAGGAGTATGCAGTGCCCTGTTCAGTGTGTAACAGATGCCTTCATTCTGTGTGTTGCCCCAGCTCTGAGAGATAACATTAATAGGAAACAGAGCATGTCTGAGTTTGATGCATTTTTTGGTGAAAAGTACTGCAACTGCCTATACCAAAAATTATGACTAAGCTAGAATTGATAGCAATTAACAGTACCAATATTCCCTTACTACAAGGTTTACAGACAAGTCATTACTGTTTAACTTCACATAGTTTGCATTTGTTTCATGGTTAATGAGGGAACTATTCAGTCAATAAGAGCTAATGTTTTATTTTAGACCAGTCTTATCTATTTTCATATCTAGTGTGCCTTTTGGGAACAAGAACTAAGAGCAAATAAAGCTAATTGTGGTAGAAATTTGATACATTATTGTAATGAAACTCTTAGTTGCCGCATGACTGAAGGAACGTAGAAAAATATCTCGTACCTGCACTAAATCCAGCAAAGCTGACGGGAGATGTTGTGTCGCCTTGTTTGGTGTGATGGAGAGAATGCCTAAGGCACTTGGATAGGGAAGACGACTATTTCTGCTTCTTCCCCATGGTTTTTCAGCAAACTGACAGAGTGTGCATGCCTGGGCCTATGCCAAGCAGAGATGCAGCCTCCAAGTGAGACTTTATTACTACAGTCCTAGATGATTAATTTTATACCAGATTGTATGGGCCTGCTTAACCCAGAACACAGCAATAATGTTGTTTTAAAGATCTTTTGTGCATCCATTACTTCGATTTCCAGTATGCTTCTTCACAAGGAAAATACTTGTTTCTTACCATCAAATCTTCAGGTAGAGTCTGGGCCGTAGAAATCACACTGAGCTCACAGCAGCTTGGGCATTTTTTATGTTTGATTTCATTGAGGAAATGTCTAAAATATCCTTACTTTACAGCACTTTTGTAAGGCCAGAGACTATTGCCCCCATCATTGTAAGGGAGAAAGCAAGCCAATTTGTCCTGAGCCATCCAGAACCCTAAGAAAGCTGCGACTAGAACTGAAATCAGGGTTTATAGATGTGCTTCGTCCCTTTCAAGACACAGGCTACTTCTGTATGCCTGATCTACCCAGGGCAGCAGGTGCTTTGTGTATTTTCTGGTTGGCAGGGCTCTAGCCAGCTGGAGCAGGAACCGTTGTTCTCGCAGTGCAGTATTTATTGAAGCTGCAGAGCAGGCAAGAGGATGCTACCTGCCTGTTAGTGTTGGATCTGTGGAAGTGGGGAGAGGTGGGCTGGTTCTGCAGTCAAGGCAGGACTGCTCTTGTGTGCACAGATCTTAGCTTTTGCTTTTTTTTTATTTTATGAAGTGTTACAATAGCTTTGGGGTGTGTTTGTTCAGATTCTTGTTGTTTGTTTCCGTTTTAAGCTCCAAAATACTTTGTAACTCCCTTGTAGGAGGGCAGAGTGGAACAATCTATCCATATTTTTTCAAATCACTGAACTTTAATACCTTTATGTACATTTTTTGGGACACTGTTTGGCTCTTAGAAACCCTCTGTGAAATCATTCTTTAGGTTTTGCATAGTTCAGGTCCTTAAGAAATAAAACTAACAAAAAACAATCTTCTTATTGTCCCTGGGAAAGCCTTGTGCCCTTATCAACATCCTCTGGCTTGTCTGGGGAAAGCAAATGTACTCCCTCATGCCAATGTCCATATATAGGCACAGCCTCCTATTATTTCTCTAGGATCATGACTTCTGTGACCCCTTGCAGTGGAGAGTTTGCACAAATAAATAACGTGAGAATGTGCTGCTAGCTGAACTTACCCATAGCGGGACAGCAGTGATGGTGCGAAGCTGGAAGCACCTATTCAGATACTTGCACTTGTGAAAAGAAACATTTCTGCCAAGTCTGAAAGAAGAAAAAACCAGTATGAGAATCCTTTCTCCATACAACACGTACAGTCCAAGTGTCACCTGCATAGCCCCATGAGAAGGCCTCTGTCCTAATTGAAGATTTCATATCTGCCAGAGAGACAGGTCAGGCTTCACATGGGCTTCCTGGATGTTTTTGGACATGAACATGCTTAGCAGAATCAGCTGAGGTGGTCTCTTGTTTCCCAGGATGTGACACTTCTTTCTGTTTCTTTTTTCAACCCAGGTCAGACTTCGGCTAAACTTGGGTCTCATCTGTTCTGGTCAATCCTCAATTTCCTTGCCTCCACACGGCTTTCTTCCTTGAGTATCCATAACAAGGCAGAGATCTCCAGCCAGTTATACTGTTCAATCTCTCCTGCAAACTTTGTTTTGAATAGTTGTGCCCTTTTTCCCCCAAGACTCACTTTCACAAAAGGATATATCGCTGAATTCTTAGTCACTAAATTCCATTATCTTGATGTGAGGACATTGTCTCCCTAAATGATGGAAAAAATATTTTTGATCAATGAAACTATAAATGGCATTCCTGTATGGTTTTAAACCCAAAGTACTGGAAACCATCTCACAGTGTCCTGCCAACCAGTGCCTCTGAGAGGTGTTTCTCAAATGAGCTACGTTCCTGGAGGCTGACAGGGAAAGCTTACTACTTAAACTAAATCAGTTCCAAAAAGTCAGGTTTTGGCTCCCTAGAAGCCTGTATTTTTTGCAACCACCTGTCCTGACTGCTTCCTGGTGTGTGTTAAACCTGTGCCGTCTGCCAGCATGTACTGATGGTGATTGTTTTATGGTAGGCTGGGCTGTGGGACCGTGTCAAGATGTACTCTAGTATTTCACTCCCTCTGCTGTGTGGAGGTGGGCAAAAACCCAAACCCCTGAGCTGAAACTCCACATGGTTCATGTGAAAATGTTAGGCTGTAGACTTAAAATGGCACACAGATTGAACTGTCAGAAACCAGGTCCATCTTCACTTAGAAAAAGGACAGATAAAGCAAGCAGCATCTCCCACAGGCAACTTCTATAAGCAGAATCTTATTACATACAGACCTCCAGGACAATCAGACAAGGATTTTGATTTATGAGATGTTACCTTTAAAATACTGAAGGGAGGATTCAAAAGGTCACTGTTAGATTAATTAGTGTTGATAGAACTGATACAGATATAATGTAATGTTGCCATGGTGGGTGGAAGTCACCTGATAGACAGCCAGTGAAAGCACATTTGTTTAGTTTTGTGCTCACCTTATTGTTTCTTGTTGTACAGGTAACCCATGAACAAACCTGTGTGAATGTCAAATGACGTTTTCTGTGTTTAATGCTCTGATAAAGAACTAAATACTGAAGTTTTTATATAGGAAATGCCTTATAAATTTAGATGAAGTTCCTCATCTGATAGTCAGTTTCTCTCCTAATATTCAGTCATCCCTGTTGTTTTTTTAACTGAATATGGATATTAAAGCAAAGCCAATTGATGGGAAAGAGGAATATGTATTTGACAGCACTAAAATAGATTGAGTTTTGTCTTCAATGGCTTAAGAAGACACTTTCAAGACTTTACTCTATGAATAAATTCTGCAGATTTAAAGCTTTTTTGCTTATTTAATCCAAAATGATACCAGTATCTCCTACAGAAATTGATAATATAGAGAAAGTGAAGGACTTCATTTTCAGGGAGACGAATTTCGATGAATAAATGCTACTGGAAGGGAGAATTTAGAAGAAATCTTAATAGAAATCTTCAATTAGTTGAATGGCTGGTTATCTGTGACAAGACATAATATTTACTAGACACTGGAAACTGCACGAATACTTAAAAAAGAAAAAGGTAAAATAAGATTAAAGTTTGTGTACTGTATGTTGTAAAATGTAGGCGATCTTTGCAAGGCTTATGGCTTAAATAAGTTTTTTGAGGAAAATATCGAGAGAAAAGTAGTAGTGGATTATAATATGAAAATTACAGTGTTTGGATACCTTGTTAAATCTTTGTCCAACAGTCATTTTATTAATCTTGGCTTTAATTTGATAATCGAGGCCTGCGGAATTGGGATCTTACATTTTTGTTCGTAAAGGCACCTCTATGAAAATGGGGAAGAAAATCTATCCCTTTCAGTGGATAAATAAAAGTGAGTTGAAACAAACTGAAAGTTGAATGATAAATGTTACGAAGTGTGACCCCTGAACTCCTTTCATCAGAAACTTCAAGTTTAAAAAACAATAGTGAAATCCCATAGGAAGTAGTTTTATGAAAATTGTAAATTCTATTCTTAGTCCTAGAGATGGCTTGAATCTTTAATTGATTAGTCATAGGTGAGGATCAGATGGAGTGGCGTTAGCTCATTCATATTTGCAGAGGGAATTTTATGATGTAAAATATTTATGTGGCTAAAAAGAAAAAAAAAGATAGCTCTGAAATTCTTTATTCATCACTGACAGTTTTCCAGGTAATCTGCAAAACATCTGTCAGTCCTCAAGCAGTGACATTTCCTTCGTATTGTAGTGCAAGGTTTATTTGGGGTTTCATCACTGCTGCTGAAGCCAGTTAATATCAGATAGAAGCACACAACTGGGTATAGCACATATCACTGCTTCTGCAGCTTGGGGTTTGTTTTTCAATGGGAGATGGAAACCTGTGGTGTTTTATGTTGTACAATCTTGATGATAATATATTCACCTGATGAAACTAAAGAACATCCAGACTTGAAGTACCCTGGTATGGCTGGGAACTAAAGCAGCAAAGAAGTGTTTAACACAAGTAAATGAAATGCTATAAGGCCAGAAGCATGAGATGAAGGGCCACTGGAACAAAACTAGGGGATGGAAATAAACCAGAGCTGCATCATCTTTTACTGTATTTGGCTTATTTTACCTTTAAATTGTGATTGTTCCTACTTCACATACTGGAAAGTAAGTGTCCTGGGAGAGGTGGTCTTGCAGAGGCCTCAAGTTCACCCTGTCTGTATTGTTGCATCTGCTGTACAAACCCAGAGAGGGAAGGGAAATGGATGAGATCTTTTTATTTTTTTTTCTTTGTCTGGAAGAGTCAGAGAAGAAAACAAGAGGCTGTTGACTTGATGGCCAATAACTAATCATCACCTGTTGCTCCCATAGGAGCTGAACGGGGGATTAGCATTTGCTGTGCTCCCCCTGCTACTTCTGCTCTCAATATGAAATTTTTTCAAACCCTGTTTGAGATGAAAATGCAACAGTGTGGCACGAATGAACACTGATACAGATCTATCTAAGCTCCTTTCTCACTTCAAACTCAGTGATAGTTGAGATAGTATTATAAAGAAGCAAGAAAATTCATGTCAGAAGTCTTGAAATCAAAGCAGTTCAGTAAAACTAAGGTATTCTCAAACCTTTGTGCCAATTAACACTGGGCTGTGACAGCAGTGTCTCTCTTACCTCATAAAAATTCTACTTTGTGCTTATTCGGGTGGGTGGATTTAAGTAGGGGGAACCTATAAGACTTCCTTTTGATTAGCTTTCCCCAGGCATTACGTCAGATCAAGCTACGCTTGACAGCTGGATTTTTATCACTTCAAAGAGGAAAATATTTAGCATGATACAGAGATTAGATGCCCATGCTGATGCTGTTCACTGTGCTGAGGACATGTTTTTTTCCAGCCAAACATCTGTCTTGAGGGAGGTATTTCTAGCTACAGAGCAGAAGCATTTGAATTTGGAAAAATTTGTGTGGATTTTGGTTTAAATCCTACTTACATGGAATAAATTTGTGAGATCAAAATTTGCATCATGAACTTGAATTCATATCAATGATTTTGTAGAACTATTCATGTGAATTACACTGCTTATATGCTTTTAATAATGTCAAGGCACTGGCATCCAACTGTGCATGAAATAAATAAAAATACTGTTGTAATCCTCTCCCAGGCTGTTTACTTGGGTTAAATCAATAATTTTTAACGTCATTACTGATACAGTAGGTGTTTTTACAGGGGACCTTTTTTCCTTGAGTTTTAGAATTAAATTAAACATGGTATGGCATAATTAATTTTTTTTTTTGTATCTCTTCCAGGGAGAGAAATAATTGGCTGCCCTTATAAAATGTAGTTGCTTTAAAGAAAAAAATTTTTCAACTACCTAGAATCCTCTGAGAGTAATGATGCTACAATATACAGAGTTCACTCCATGCACAGCTGAAATTTGGTCAGCCTACTCCACAGTGAAATGAAACATTTGTTTAACAACACTTAAGAACAGCACAAAACAGATCAGTATGTGAAGTGAAGAATGTTAAACTTCACTAAAAGTTTTAGGTGGACAGAATGTCATAACTAAAATTGAAATTGTCAGGCTCCTGGGATTAATATCCCTGTACTTAAAAAAATCGTTGTAACATCAGTGACCACAAGTAGTCCTGACCTTGGTTCTATTTGGAGAGCTTTTAAAGGTCTCCTACTGACCTTAAAAAACCCAATTTCCAACATTTTAGATAAGGCCATTATTGCAACGATAGGAACACAGAAGGATCCATACTGGAGTGACGATTAGGTGCCTCAGTTCAAGGTTACATCTCTAGCCGTAGTCAGTGGTTTGTGCTTGTGAATTTTTTATTAAATAAAAGTAATGCTACCTGACTACAGGCTTCAAATTGCCCCTCTACACTGCTACTCTATGCAGTGTTACGGCTGCCAAAGGAGTTTGCGGAGAGAAGGAGCTGTTGCCATGGGAATTTTAAAAGCTGTCATTGTTTCGCCCATCACTAGCAATTGTGGAGAAACATGACTCACTAGAGCAAATTCTTCCTGGGGTGTAACTCTGCTCGGCCATGCCTGGATGCCTGGCAGATGCAGAGACTGGAGTAGCCAAAGAGTTGGACAAGAAAGGGGGATGTTTGCTTTTCCCCTGTCCAAATCACTTACAGAGCTTGCAAGTAACTAGGGTTATTAGGCCATCTTATTCTTTTTCCCAGGGGTTGTACTTCTCCAGCAATCTCCAGGATGAGGTTTTCAAAGGAGCTCTCTATTCCTATAGAAAATGGTTGTGAAAATGAAAAACTCTTTTGTAAAGGTCAGCCTGAGCGGGGTGCTGAATTGACATTTATGCCTTTCAAAAGTTCTTCTGAGTTGTTGCTTTGTGTTATGCATGATGGAGAAACTCACAGGGCACTAAATTTTGTTTTATTGCTTTGTTTACTTGTCTTTTTTTTCTTTCTTTTTTTTTTTTTCTTATTATAATACCTATTTGATACCTTTCTGGGCAATACTGTTAAAGCCAGCTGCTCTTGTGGTTGGAACCCACATTTTCCTGGCAAAGTTCTGTTTCAGTTCGATACTTCACAAGGTTTCCCAAGCCAGAGAGGAATGAATACTCTTGGAAAGTCTACTAAGATTCTTTAGCCTGCTATTTTTTGTGCTGTCTAAGAATTTAATCCAATAACCATTTCTAGTGGCTGTGTCAGACTTCTGGATCAGACCCAAAGTGTGCCGTAAAAACAAAAAAAAAGGTATTTAGGTGGCTGAAGAACATGAGAAACATCCTTCCTTGGCAGCAGGGTATTGCAGATAAGTTTAGGTCTATCCCCCTAACTTCTCATGTGCCCCTGTGCTTGGAAGAGGTAGAATGAGAATACTACTTATTCCTTGCCTGTCACCTCCAAGAAAGTAATGGTTTGACTTCATGTTGTTCTTTCCTCTGTGCTCCTGCTTTTCACTTCTTTCCCAGTTTTCTCACTGGCACTGAATGTATAACGTAGTGATGCATACAAGTGATTGTCCAGTTACTTCTATTTAAAGTCTGAAAGCTTCTTGCAGATCTTTATGAAATTATGTCACGAGACTGCAAATGAACATCATCAGGCAGCTGTTTGCTAGGTGTCTGATACCTGTCTCTTGTCCCTTTTTCTGTATCTGTAGCTTGATGAAAGTTTTGGGCTTGCTGTCAACACACCCTATATCTGAATGCAGAAACCAAAAGAAGTCTCACTCTGTGTTTCCTCGTTCTGCTGCCTTTTTCTTGATCTGCAGAGTATTTGTGGGCAATGAAATAAAGCGGGTGAAGAGCCTTATCTTATATTAATCTGTGAGAAGAGGTAGAGCTCTACTTGTGAAAACATCTGCTTGGGATATCTACCCTCAGACCACACGCATGTTGGTGAAGTGCCCAGTCTGCTAATTTTATTCATGTACTTCTTACTTGCCCATTTACTTTCCCCCAAGCAAAGGATGACTTCTTCATTGAGGGCTGTTTTTCCTCAGTTAGCAGAGCACAAAATAAAGCAGCTGTTTATACCAATTTCTTCCGTACTGTAAGGATCATTTAGTATGCAGGAGACCCAAAGCTTCACATGCACCACAAGAAATCGTGTGAGTCTAATGATGCCATTTAACAGACAGTGTTTTTCTTGGCATAAATTAAGACCCCTTAGAAAAAGGTTATAAAAATTGGAACAAGCTGTGTTATCTGAGGAAGATGCTGAAAAACAGAGGAGTGAATTGAAGATGACAGTTTTGTAGTTTTAAGAGCTGATAAATCTCCAGTTGAGCAAGAAATGTATGTTGCCATATACAGAAGTTCAAGAGTTGCTGTCGTTTTCTGAGTTGAGATGAAGTTTGTGTACTTATGGAAAGGCATTAAGTAGAAGAGTGTATTTTTTAGCCTGGATTCCTGTAATTCTAGGTCATTGACTTTTGAAAGAAGACATTGCAGAGGAGACAGTTTCAATTACGAGTTTTTCAGAGGGCAGATAGGAAGGATTTACATTTCCAAAATAGACGTGTAAAATACATGAATTAAAATGGCCACCCACCTAAACCTGATAATGAGAGCTCTGTCATGCCTAGAGCCTGAATTCTTAAAGGAGAGTCCTTCTCTTGAGTATGTGTTACCTAGTTTTATAATTAAAATAGGCTGACATTTCCATTGGTTTTGGTTCCCTTATTCACTGGACTCTAGGGTTTCATGAAATCTCCCATTGCTATTGTATGTGGTACCTTCTTTATGAGGCTATCCTGAAAAAACTCTTCTGTTGTTACTTACAACAAATTTAGACTGATTGACTGATTTTTTTTTTTTTTAATAGTAGCATCCCAGAATACCATTGCCTATCTTTCTTGCATCAATTAGCTCTCTGTGAAGCAGGGAGTGCTTATTACTTCCAGTATGTCTTCAGAACTTGTAAAAAGATGATTGTTAACCTAGATGCCAATAGGACTTTATGAAGACTTGTTTAGAGCTCAACGGTTTCAGCAGTAATCGATTTGATAAAATAATGGCTTCTGTTCCCATATGGATATATTTCTGTCTTTTCAAGCACTGTTTGCTGAATGGAGGGAAATGGTCATCAGAGCTATGGCCCTTAGTAGAAGGCAACTGAAAGGAGCTGTGTCGTGTTCCCTGTAACTTGCATCTTCCAGTCCTTTTGATTGTGCAAGTAAAACAAGCAAAAATTTTCTGCAATTTTGTCAGCACTGTTCTGATTCTTGTCAGAGCATTTTACGCCCCACCTTCCTATCCAATCCCTTGCAGTTTGCATACATATTTAATTTTCTTTTTACTAGCCTTTCACAGTTTAAACTTTTGATGGACGTAGGTACTGGCTGTTTTAAGCATGTTTAAAAACCTGGCAAGAAATCTCTCTAATTGGCATCTGAATGTTGGTACAAATCTCCTGCTTAGCCTTTTAGGGATGTCTGCATACTGCTGTGGCAGCCTGCTGTTATCAAACAATTGGCTCCAGTGGCCTGCATGGGTAGGAGGGCTTGAAAGGCCAAGGGGATGTGTAGCTGTATTTAAGTGCTGTATTGGCAAATCCCCCTGTATTATGTGATGCTGCCGCTCCTTTCCTCTTTAACTGTTAGGTTGCTGACTACCGAGTGGAATGTCCCTTCTGCCTGTTTGCAAGTAGTTGGTATTGTTCTGAGGGAGCTCTTACATTGGTTTAACCTTTTCATTTTGAACTCGTGCATCGTAGTTCAGAAAGATAAAATAGCCACTTATAGCTAAAGGCCAGAAGAGTCTATCAGTTTCTGTAAGAAGTAACTTCTTTGCCTTCCGGTTTGTCCTCAGGGAAAAATGAGTACGTTGACACATGTTACCAGGTTGGGAACTTGTTAGGAGATTTGAGGGCAGCAAACCGAGGAAGCAGCTCTTCTCAGCTCCCTAATCATCTCTCTGTTTACCCGTCATATGTTGGCAAAAAGTTCCATTTAAACTTTGCCCTCTTCTTAATCTTGTTTGTTCTTTTGTTTGGGACTTGCTTCTGAGAACAGGACGTATCTGCATATTAGAGATTTTTCAGTGAAGAGTAGGAAATGGTAACAATGCCCAGATTTCTGTCTGAGATTTCTGACACATAATCAGGTGTGGGGTAGTAAGAGTAGGAACTAATCATGCACCTGACGTTTCTCTCAGGGTCAAATTGTGACCGTAGGCTACAAAGTCCTTCCAGATTTTTAATAGCACAAACACCTTTCCAAATTCTACTGCGTCATAGTTTGTTTCAACTTAAACGTTGTCAAAAACTTACCATCATAGTGTTGATTTCTGTGATGTAATAGATATTCATTTTCATACTATTAAACTGTTGAGTTGAAAATTGGATAGTTGAAGGTCAGAACCCTATAGTGATAACTCAGCTAATGTAATATTCATACCTTGGTCTAAAGTAGTGCTGTATATCAATATATTGTTCCTGTCTGCCATGATCGTATAGGGTAGAAATGTATTTGTGACTGACAAATATCTAAGGGAGCAAGAGAGTATTATGCAGACAATGTATAGGAAAATTCAGGAGTGAGGCACCTGGAAGAATTCATAGGCCATGAACCATTTTTCTCTTCTGACTAAAGCAAACTATTGTTTAAGCATTAACCACTAGCAATATTTGCCACAACAGAATTTCCTGGAGCATCCTTCAGCTGGTTCTGTGCCCCAAATTAATGCCTCATTTTAAAAAAAAAAAGTACTAAACTAGGAAGGGGGAAAGTACCTGATTTGTTTCTAGTGGGCTTAGTTCTCAAATCAAAGATGTGTCTTAAGAATTGAAAATTATTGTGATAGGTTCTGTGAATTGTTATCCATCAGTTAAATGAAGATGATCTGCCCCTCTGGCTTTAACAAAAGGAGCATACTTTGCCCTAAAGAGGTGTAAGATGAGACTATAGGATAGGGTCAGTTTGGATCCTGTGATTACCAGGTAAAGAATGAGGAGAGACTGCAGTTGTATTTGCAAACATTTATTTAGGGAAAAACACACCAAAATTAACGTGTGTATACTAACTCCATTGCATTGCTCACAGAGTAGCCTTAGCACCTGAATTAATGATAAACGCTCAACCTGTAGCTGACTAGATGACCTTTTGTATGCATTTATATGTCCCACTCGAAAAAGATCGCTCGGTCCTTTAATCTGTGTCCTAAGCTAAGGCTTGAACTGTAGAGTCGAAATCTCTTGAGAGAGAAACTGTAGTGGTTAGCCAAATTGAATGTGATGGGATCAGGATTTAGTATCCTGCTCTTGGTATACTTAGAAATATTCAGGGCAAAATTTGAACTTGAGGGTTGTTTGAGGGTTTTTTTTGTTGATTGTATTGTTCTTTTTTAAAAAAATCATTGGATATTTGGAAGTGGACTTTGAAGGTCTTGAAGTTCTTTAAAATCCCCTATCTCTATGTACCATTCCCTTAGATATTTTGCAAATCACATTAATGTGGTCATTGCCAGGCTAAAAACATGTCACTTCTCTGTTATCTTGACAAAAAAAATGTAGTCTGAAAGAGCTAATCCATGGCCTAAATAGGGGATGATTTTATGTTTGGTTTTTTCCTGGCTTTTAAAAGAGCACCTCTTACAGGAACATATGGCAGAGGATCTTCTGCAAAGGAGGAGAAGCACTTATAGGCAAAATGAGAGTTGAAAAAAAAGAAAATCTTCAAACTTGTTAGACAAACCAATTTATAAATACAAGTGTTCTTTCTCTGTTCCTGTTACCAGATTTCTCAAGAGTCAAGAAAATTAATCAAAAGTAAGCTTCCTTAAGAGGATATCTAAATAGATATTGATTTTTTTATTTTTAAATGCACTTCGTATTTTGCACAGTTTTGTAATTTATAAGCACTTCTAACCCATGAAATGAGGGAAAACTCATTGTGATATTTGACAGGTAGTTGCAATAATGATCAAATGCCTGTCACTTCTAATTGTGCAGCAGTAAGGGGAGGGGGGAAGTTTTTGTGCTTTCATTCCATTACTGAGACTAGTATGGAGTTGTGTTATTTGTATGAACATGTTTAAAAAAATTATTTCCGTGTCCTATATTTTGTGTACTACTAGAGGAAGATGGCGTTTTCAAAAAGGATATAGTCAGCTACTTTAAAAGCAACATTTGAAATTATGATCTCTGGGGTTTTATCTTCCAGATTTATATACACAGATCTCTCTCTCTTAAAAAGCTATTCTCTTATACAGCAAAGACAGAATAAAATAAACCCAAGAACAGCACATTTGTTAATGTCCTTTTCAGATTCTAGTGACCAGTAGAGAAGGAAGAAGCATGAAGCTTTTCCCCAGGCTCCCTGGATTGCCAGTTTAGCCTGTCTGTAACAGACACTTTTTTGCTTCAAGACATGGGAAAGCTGTGCGTGTGATTTTGGATGGTTTGGTTGCCTTGGTAGAGACTCAGATGTAAGGATTGTCATGTTCCTGTTTGTTTGCTTGGTCTTAAATGGTTAAGAGATGTCTGTCCTGAGCTTAGATAAGTTCTATAAATAACTAAACATGTGAGGTTCATCATACCCATAGCGTAGAGGAAAAACAGGTCTCGCCAGGTGGCAGATGTATGCCCTGTGACAACAGGAGATGCTGATTCAGCCCAACAGGGAAAAGTTCACTGAAAGTAAGAAGTCGTTAGAATAAGGAAATTTTTTCTCCCACTTCTAGTGAGGAATGAGAATTTGAGGTCCAGCTTCCAATGGGATCTATCTGATGTGGCCTTGTTGAATGGAGATCTGTAGTGTCCTCTTTCTGACTTCTCATTGTCTCACTTTGTCTGTAAACAAAACTAGTCTGTAATTGCAGGTCTGATGTGCAGTCATGAGCCAGGCCTTTGGTATGGCTAGTCCGGTGGTGCTCTCCCAGTGCCTCTCTGGTGGTCCAGTGAGGATCCCTGCAGTAGCGGAGACTTAATGTCTCGGCAGTAGAGGACCATGTCCCACCCACCAGCTGTCTTCCCCTCCCAGACATCATTCTTTTCCCTGTAGTAGTGGAGTGTACCCCCTCTGTAAATGGATTGTCTCTACCTGATGGGGCACCTGTAGAATGACACTGTGTATGAAACATTAAAAACACCAAGCATGGTTGATGGTTTTTCTGTCATCAACACAGGAAAAAATAAATAAACAACTCAATAAACAACTTTGTGAATTTCTTGACAGTTTCAATAGGGAGAGTGTAGCAAAATGGTAGATAATACTTTAAGTTCCTAATGGATTTTTAAAGAAGAGTTTGGGGCTTTCTTTTTCTTTCCCCTAAATGCAGGCTGAATTAATGTATTTGAGAGCCATGAAAGATAACAGATAATTTTCTTTCACATAAAGCTTCAATGTTTTATTTTTCCTTAAGTGAATAACGCCTTGCTGAGCCGTATCTTAGAGTGCCAATTTCTCCCTAGTAAGAAGACTGCAAAGGTGTTAATTACAGTGAGCAAACTAGTTATTAATGATATTTTTTCATTCTTGTCATGTATTGATGGCTAAAGGAGGATGGAGAAAGGATTGCTTCATGTGTAATAGAGATTCTTTTCTACCAGCAGAAAAAGGCTAGCAAGAACAGGGAGGATTTTAATTTTTCCTGTAAGGGTTAAAGGAGCTGGCATTTGTGCATGGATGGCTGGTTGATACAAGTTCTGAAGAGTTGCCTTTACTGCCTTTCACTTAAGTGATCCGTGAACTAAAGTGTCCCCAAGTAGAATATGACACAACAACCTGTGACTTGCTCATTAAAGGCTCATATTAAGGCCTGTCTGGGAACTCTCTAATGCCAGATCACCGAGACCATGGACTGGAACAGTGCCTTTAGAGCTCCTATGATCCTTAATGGTAATGCCTCAATATCTGGCTCATGGGCAGAATATACAGCAATGCTGTCCTCTGAGACTGTTAAAGACTGTTCTCAGAGACCCCTTAAGATGAAGATGATTGATACAATGGGCCTACAATAGTTACTGTTCCTTGTGCCAGTAATCTTCATCAGGTGGCAGTAGAGCCATGAGTTGATAGACGTTGTTACAGCATAGTAATGCCATATACAAAATTGTAGTCTCCTAATAGTGAAGTAGGACCAGCCTAGGAGGTCTCTGAAAGACTTATCTGTATGTTTATTTTATATTGCTGCTTATAAAACCTTGGTGTGCCTGTATCTTGAGTGCACTGTGCAGTTCTGGTATTTGCACCTCAAGAAAGGTATAGTACTTACTAAAAGAACAGACCTGTAAACAAGAGCTAGTAGAATTTTAGAAATGTTTAATATTCCTGGTACAACATGCTTTCATGCACTTTCTAAAGAGCTCCTTTGGTTGCTTCTGCTGGAGATAACTGTGGGCTGGCTGGGCATCACTCTGATCTGCCAGGACATCTCTGTCCTTACAGCCCATTAAAGTGTGTCACACACGAACCCAGTCACAGTAAAATTTGAGCAAAGCCAAATGATAAGAAACAGCAGGGAGTAACTTATGTTTTAACATTAGACTGCTTTGATCATCTATCTCATTTCAGTGTTTTTGGAAATATAGTTGTATGGTCAGCAAATGTGTCTAGTAATGTCATTTCATGCTGACACAGTATAGAATACAGGCTGATTTCGCTGATAGCCCTTTTTCTGTGAAGAGATTCAACAGAACTTGGGAACAATCAATTGTTCAGCTAAGAACAAAGATATTATGGCATTGTCTCAACAGAAAATGTTCTCCTGTACAGATGTGTTTTAAGGAACTCTGTTGTGTTACAGAGAAGTTAAATGCAAATAGAGTACAGATAGTGATTTGGGAGGGTTGAGGGGGATTGTTTGGGATTTTAGTGTTTCTAGCGGGAGCTAGAAGAATCATTTAATGTTAAGTGTAAAGCTTCATTCTTACCATGTCTATGCTGTTGGCACATGTAAACTGGTCTCTGTACATATCAAACAACTCTTCAGATTGATTCATTTTCAAAAACTCTTCAGGCCACAGTTAGGTGCTAGTAGCTGAAGTAACAGCTATTCTAAAAGCTACTGTTGCAAAGTGAATACTGGGAGTGTTGAATCTGGCTTGGACAAATTGTGAGCATTGGCATGGGCTGGGTGAACGCCTGAAGGAATAAGCTGTGTTTGGCACAGTAGTAGACACACGTAGTGATGCTACTTAGACTAAAGCCTTAAAGGGACATAGACATGTCTGTAAACTGTGAGAGCTGATGCTCCTACTGGTGAAAAGTTTGATAGATGGAAAGTAATTTGTATATTTAAAATATATATCAAAAGATATTTTGAAGGCTGTGGTTCTTAGGCTTGATTTTTGTGGTTTGAATGAGAAACTTAATGAAGATGTATCTTGTACTTCAGTATTGGGTGAAATTGTGCTGGTTCAGGATCGGTATTAGCTGTTTGCTACTTTTCACCTCCTCCTTCCTCATCTTTCCCACCCCTTCACTCAGTTTTCTGATGTTTTCTCAGTTTGTTGTATACTCTTCCCACTTGGAGCTGTTTCTGGTTTGGGTCTGTCTGTGAGGGTTAGGCATGTGCATTGTTTGTTTCTGTACTGCTGTTATTGCATGGTCATTGGTTTTGATCCCTCTTATTTTCTTAAAGATAGTTATTGCTTTGATAGTTATTGTTTGGTTTTAGTTAGTTAGAGGTTGTTTAGCTCTAGGTCTTCCTCAGAGACTGGGTCAAACCTTTAGCTGGGTAAAATCAATGTAATCGATAGAGCACTGCTGATACTCATCAGCACAGATGAGCCCTTGTGTAACATCAGCTCAGCAGAATCCTACTCAAATCTTTGCTTTATTTCCCAGTTCAGCTTTTGAAAGGCATTTATGGTCACAAAACACTTGTTTTCTTTCTGCAAACCCTGTGGTTTTCAAAGGATAAAGCAAACCGAACTCAATTAAGAATGATAGCTTCCCATTAGGCATGTCAGAAGTGTACCCTTTTCTCTGTACAAATAAACTGAAGCTTGGAATATTTTAGAGGAAGAATTGTGATGTTTTCCCTGTTGACTGAATAGATTAGTTCACAAGTTCCATATTCCAGGCATTAGCCATTTGCCATTTCATGACACGCTTTCAAACAACAATAGTAGCTGTTTATGTGGAGTATAATTAGGAAAATATCTGATGCCTTTTTGCCTTTGCCTTGGCAATAAATCCCACGTACATGTGTGGGAACAAGGACAGCCAGCAGTACTTGGCCAGCCAATTTCTCAGAACATCAACCAGCAAATGTTCCTTCTGCAATTGGTGTTCCACCGCCCACAATTTAAAACTACTGGTTTAAATACCTGACCCAGCTACTGCTAAAGAGGCAGCAAGAAAGGTACCGGTGGACCCCAGCAGTGGTGACTTTGTCTCCTTCTCTAACCTTTATATATGCTGCCTCTGTGTGTCAACAGACAGTAGTACATCTTCCTAAAGTAGATGGCTGCAGGTTGTGCTTGTAAATTGGTTGATTGACAACATGAGCAAAAGACATACAAGATAACAAGCAGTGTCATGCACTCTATCCTGGAGCATCTACATGGGCAGTTAAGACTTGCAATTTTCAATGAAGTTGAGAGATGTATTTTTTTTTTTTTTTAAATGCCCATTGTCTCCAAAGGAAGCTGTTAGAGTGGAAAGGGAGGATCTTTCAAAAAATGACAGTAATTACAATTTGTTCTTGATGAAAAGGCTCTTCACTAATGGGTGGATACCCCAAAAAGTTCCTATGTGTAGCACACCCACTGCCTGTCCCTGTTTCAAATAGGAAAGGCTTAAAACAAAGAAGGGAAGAGCACTGATTACCAGGAAATTGCAACACAAAATAAAGGAACAGCAGAAGAGAGTTACGTTACAAACAGGCCTCTCTTTCTGACCTGAGCTGCAATGACTTACAGATCACAACACAGAATCCAGTTCTTATCTGTAGATGTCGCTGGGGCAGACTGGAGGGGAGTTTAACAGGTTTGTTCTGCTGGAGTTTCATACGTCAGATGAGGTAAACTTGGCATAAAAGGAGCAGAAAAGCTAAGCTTGAAGAATGTGAAAATAGAGACAACTTCTGAATATTTGTTTTGTCTAAGTAAACTCTCCTTGCAGTATCCTCTACAGTCCTTGCAAAAAGCGAGGCCATTATTTTCCCAAAATACTTGTGGCTTTTTGAGCCCCACTTTTCACGTGAAGATGGAAATCTGGGCAGAAGAGTTGCATTTCCTTTACATGACCTTCCCTTCTGTCTCAAACTGGCCTGTTGTCAAGTTTCCACAACATTTTTTAGAAATACTGTATTTTCTCATGATTTTTCATGACCAGTAGTCAAGGCTATGTTGTCAGCTGTGAAGGAGCACAGTTACACCACTTTTTTTGATAGCTTAAGAAATAAGCATATGTTCATGAGTTATGATTTATAAAAAGCAGCCCACTCTAATGCAGTTACACAAAACTCAATGCAACATTTTATAGATGTTTATAAAAGGGTTTTATTGGTTGGAGGCCGCTGGTAGCCCTTTTCCAGCTGGTCCCTGAAGTCTAAATTCTTTGTGCATTTCAGCAACTAATGTGTAAATAAGTGTTAGGTGTTTAGATAACTTTCATGGATGTAAACCTGGTGTTCTAAAGCAGGAAAAACATTTTTCTTTTCTTTAGTTCAACTCTTAGCTTTGGTTTTAAGTGGTGCTACACATTAAAGGAATTGTTCAGTGTCAGAGAAACTGTCTTTCAATCTGAAAAACAGTATCCTAGCTTGTATTTCAGACTTGTCTTTGAAGATACCCTAGATTTAATTCATCAGTACCTTTAAGGAAATGGAAAGGAGACTACTCTTAGTAAATTCCAGGGGGAAAAAAAAAAAATCGTTATTTGTTCATATACAGAGGAAGAGTTCAGAACATTCAGGGTGATTAATAATATAATGTATAGTACTTAGCAATTAGTGTGGACATAGGACCCTGACTTTCTGATGTCATAATTTTTAGGTGGAAAATATAAAACAAATAAAAAATTGGTTTTACTTTTTTAAAGTTGTATACTTAAATACAAATACATTTGTTTACGTGTTTTAAAATACTCTTTAGAGCTCTTTTTAGTGCCTGAGTGTACATTACAGACCTGCCAAGTTTCTTCCTGCAGTTACACATTCACTTGTTAATGGCTTTGTCTTAATCAATACTTTCTCAAATGGAGACACTCAGATATTCCAAGAGTCACCTTAAAAGACCTCTGGCAGATAATAATTAAATGACCCGCTGGCTGCCTTCCTGTGTGCAAAGAACTTCTGGTAGTAACCTAATTGTTTGATTTCAAAAACCAAAACCTGCCAGCCTCTTGAAAAAAAGGCAGTTTTAGCTTTTGTTTGAAGAATCTCATTGCTTATAACAGGTCAGCATAGTGACAGGCAGAGTGTTTTATTCTTTAAATATTGTAACCTGTGGAAGAGAAGCGGAAGGGAAGGGGGAAATGATGGAAATTAGTACATAAAGTCTTATCTTGTCAGGTTGCTAACTAGGAGCTTGATCCTGGAAATGCTGGTGTGTGTATGACTTTGCTAGTGAGAGTTGTGTTGACTGCATTATCCATGTGCACATGTGCTTGAAAGATGAGAAACATGAAATCTGAATCTGTTTCCTTTATTGCCCTGGCCTTAACTTCAGTGCTAATGGGAGAGTTTGCATGTTGGGGCTAATTATCTCTCTCCTGCATGTACTTCTGACCAGTGGATCCTCTGCTCTGACAATTTGAACTTGCTAGAAATAGCTTGGACACGGTGATGGAATGTGTATTAAGCTTCACAAATGCAGATATTAATTTGGTTATGAAACACGTTAGTATTAGTTGCTTATTAAATTGGTGTGCTATCTATGTAGACAAAAGTCTGCATCTTTTGGAGACGGTGCTCAAGGATGACAGCTGCCAGTACAGAGAAGGGATGGAAACTGGGGTTTTAAATTCCTTATCTTTAGGAAGAAATATTTGCCAGAAATGGTCTGTTAGTAGCCTTTCTGT
Organism: Baryphthengus martii; assembly: GCA_013396935.1. Lineage (NCBI taxonomy): Eukaryota > Metazoa > Chordata > Aves > Coraciiformes > Momotidae > Baryphthengus > Baryphthengus martii. The sequence goes on along the minus strand of VWZK01010177.1, from coordinate 10,539 downwards.
ATTATGTCCTGTAGTTTGTAAACCATTTCAGGCTTCAGTAGATGAGCTTAGTCTCCACAGAGAGTAGATTGGGAATTTAATTATGTTTTGTATATTGGATTGAATATTAAGGTGGACTGTCAGATCATTTGGAACATGTGGTGGCTGGTTCCTTGAGGAAACAAGATATGCGAGTTTAGATTATTAGATTTTTGGGTAACATCTGACACATCTGACTTGAGAATTATGTGAAAAGTTTCCTGCTGCTTTGAGACTGTTCTGAATGCCAAAGGGCTCTGCTGTGAACGTCTGACTTTCAGGTACCTGTGTAAGCTAGTGGGATTTATTAACTCTGTGTAACTCGTGTGGGTGATGGTCACATCTTCAGTGCCATGCTGGTAACTTCATTCCCATGACAGGTGCTTGTAGGGAGTCAAGTAACCAGCCTTGCTAGGATGAAAATAAGCCATGTTTAGGAGTCACTGGCAAACATTGGCGGTGTGTTGTGCTGCTGTGGAGTTTGGTGGGATCAGCACATCTAGGCTTTACACAGCATCTTGATGAATGGTAGTGGTTGTGAGCATATCAGTAAGTATGCGTTAGAGAACAGAACTGAGGTTCTTCGCCCGCTTTGTGTGGAATAGCTTTTAATTTTGGTTACCTCATTTTAACTTCTTCGTTCATGTACGTTTGTATCACACACAAATTAGTATAAACACTGTCTTTGCTTTAGATTGAAGATCAAAATAAAAGTGTGTCAGATTTCTCAAGGAATTAAAATAATAATTTAGCATGATATCTGGAAATAAAAGAATTTGACAATCAGTTAAAAAAAGTAATAACTGAGAACAAATAAAGGATTGTATCACTGAGTTTTGAGAGTAAAGGTGGTTGATAAGTGAATTCTTTTAAAGTTCATTGAGATCTTAAGACTAGGAAGAATTCAACTATTGTACTTTTTGTATTTTTGAATCACAGTTCATGTATTATAAGACAATGTGTGATTGTCCTCACACCCAAGGGGTGTGAAGATGCTTTTTCTGTTTAGCTGCCAAGTACTTGGTTTCTCAGATAAACTGTAATTTGATTTAAACAGTCTAGACCTTCATGTGTTTAGTTGCCTGTAGTTATCAAATGAGCATCTTGGTTATAGCAGCTGAATATGTAACTTGATATTTATAAACTTAAGGAAATTGGAGAAACCTGAAGTCCAGCCATGCTCATTATCTTCTACAAACTCTCTGTTAAAATATTTCCTCCATTACTAAGAAGGCAATTGTGTCAGACCTTTCCTTCTTCCCTAGCCAAGAAGACTCTACTTTAGGTAGTGTGGAACTTGATGAAGGAGAAATGCTTTCAAAGTCTCTTGTCCACTTGCCTGCAGGAGTTTTGTTCTGTGGAAAAAGCTCTCAGATCCTACAGTGATAAGCTGCACTGGCAAAGATTCTGGCAGGGATAGGTAAATAAATGTTACTTTATTCTGCTACTTTTAAGAAAGAGGAACAGCGCTTACTGTTAAATCACAAAGGTTCACTTTGTATGAGCTTGATTTTGAATCCTGCAGAAATGTGTTTTGTGGGTACAAGTGATATTTGATGCACCCTCTAAAGCTTCCCAAAGCAGTACTTGGGTTCAAAATTCAGCAGGTAATGCTCAAAGATCCCACAGAATATGCCTTGGGAATCTTCATATTTAAAGCTGATGTCAGTTTTGTTTCACACCCTTTGAATGTGACATTTGATCCTCATGAGTATATTTGTCACTTGGTCACTGCTTGTCGTTGCTTGTAGGAGGCAAATGTTCTCTGCCAGGATGGGGCTGAAGCACCAGACTTTGTCCCATTCCTCTCTGTGGTGGGCCTGCACATGAGTGTTTTCTCCCAAACCCTGCAGTTCTGGTTTCAAAAGATGCTCAGCTTGAAACTGCAGTGCAGTCTGGGGCAACTAGTGCTTTATTTTCTAGAGGACTGGTAGTAGCAGAGACACAAGTATGAGCCCTCTGCTGCCTTAGTGGCCTTCACTGTTGCTTTAGGGCTAGGTTTCTTATAGTCTTCTCTTCTGAGACAATTCAGACAGCACAGGATTCTCTTGCCCTGTCCTGAGCTTGTCTATTATTCCCTTAGCTTGTCTACTTCCCCTATGGAAGTAGAGGGATCTTTGCAGATTTGATAATCCCATGATTAAGGTGAAAGATGCCTGAAAACTCTCCCTTCTCCTTCCAGTATCTTGTCCATCTCTCCACCAAGTCTGAAAGTATTCAGATTCTGGCAGTTCTCTCAGCTCTAACTGTTGAAAAGCCAAATCTATCAGGACGCTGACATTATAAATCAGACTAGTGAGAAGAAGATAAAATAATCCTCTGATTTTTTTCTCAATATTTTTGGGGATGTTATTTCTTCAGCTTTGTTGTTTGGGTTTTTTTATGTGAAACGTGGAAGGATTGACTTTTAGTTTCCCCACCCCATTTTCTGATAGGAAGTTGATCAGATTCTCCCATAACCACAAGATCCCAAAAGTTGGTACATATATGCCAACTATGTTTCCAAAATGGGTTATAAAATACCTTCTGTTAGTTGCATTTGACTGTCACAAGCTTGAAGAGGAGTTAATGAAGTCCTCTTCTCTTCTAAGGTGGTCAGCTAGTGGCCACGACTGCTGTCTGTCATGCATTTGGGCAAACGATGGCCCTCAGACCACATCTCATTGGGAGGCTCCGCTATGCAATATTCTTGGTGGACTCCTTCATGGATGTATTGCCCGGAGAGAGAGGGTCGGTGTTTTGTGAACTGACTGCCCAAGTGAGCGGGCACTGAACTCTGCTCCCTCTGTAGCTGTAAGGGGCCTGGGGGAACCTGCTGTCATTGCATGTGCTCTGCAGGTCAAGATCATCTGCCGATGTCCCATGATATTCTCATAAAAAGAAAGGCATAATTTGTTGTGTGGAATGAGAGTTTAGGTCTAGCAGGCTCCCATTATGTGGTGTTCTGCCGATTGTCCCCCTCATGGTATGTTCAGGGCATTTTGCCTCTTCTTAAGCAGATTTTTCTGTTTCTTTGGAAGCCTTCCAGGAAAAAATGCAAATAGAGCAGTGTGATGGAGTGCATAGTAACACTGATTAGTTTTATTCTGAAAATGCCATACACACAATCTCAGCTAATCATGCTATATGTATTTTAAAAAAATAAATTATACTGTTTGTCTGTAAGGAGAAGGGGTTCTTCCTCTTGAAAATTAATTTTTAATTCCTTATTCTTACTGAAAAAAGGTGACATAGAGTCACAGATTTAATTAAAATTATAGCAGGCTTTGTTAATCAAGGGAAGCAGAACTATACTTTGGCTACCTTCCAAAATGGCAGAGGCTTAAAATCAAAACCAAAAAGCCTTCCCCAAAGTGTGTTAACACACCTTGACCATTATTACAGCTCATGCTTGCTTGTTTGTTTTTCTTGTGCCATTAAGAGCATCATTATACTGAAAAGATCTAACAGTTTCTAGTCATCACTGGCTTGGAGCTTTAGATCTTTCTCTGCTGCTCTGTTTATCTTTAATTAAGTGTTAGGTCAGTCTTGAGGGGGGAAAGGCTTTCATAAAGTAATATGTAGGGAATGGTATTTTATTTCTTTCTTTTCAGTAGAGATTTTATTTGTTGTCAGGGCACGAGATGCATAAAAATGATGGCAAGTCTGAAAAGAAGTATATGTCTTCTTGTTATGATAATGGGACTTTGTTTACCTGACCTTCCAATTAGTCAAATGTGGATTCTTGTTTGTATCCTGATTACCGGATCTCTGTGGTTTAGGTTGGTTCAGATACAGATGCAGTTTGAAAAAAAACAGAAGAGCGACCCCCTCAATGTTGATTTTGTACACCCCCCACAGCTTATAAAAGCAAATAAGATTTCAGCATGATATTAATGAATAGTAACAGAGTCAGAATAATTGGTACCTTCCTGGTTGTGATTAGGATTCAGAGGAGTTACTTAACAACCACCATTTCTTAAATATGAATTCTGATTAATAACTGAGACTTTTTTCTCTGATCTACTGTGTCTGTTACCAACACACTTTGCAGTTGCAGGAGTTCAAAATTATATATTTCTCTTTATGCACTGTCATGTCTTGAATTGTGTAACGTCAGGGGGAGATTTTGAGCAGTACATGTCAGTGTGACCCTTAATTTTATTATTATCTTCATTTATTTGCTTTTGCCTTTATGGTTGTAAATTACACTGGTACTGTGTAAATCTGCTGCCTCCTGTTGTAAGAGATACTGAGATAAAGATTCTCAGTTACCTTTGGCAATAAACATGCTTTAGAGTGAATGTTACATAAACACATGGATGCTATAAGTGACTTCATTGTATCCAGTGAGTCCTTCTACATAAACTGTTAATGTCACAAAAGTAACTTAGGAAATAAACTTCATTGTGAGGCTTTGTTTGTTTGAGTTTTATGGAGGTCATATAGCTCAGGAAACGTGGAGCTTTGACAGCAGTCCTGGACATGTGCAATGCATTAATGCCAAGCTAGTTGCCATATTCACTGCTCTCCTTGCTGTTACAGTTTGGTGCATGTCACTCTTCATTAACTGACTATTTTAGGCATCTCCAGCCATTCCCAGGCTGCAGCTAATTAAGAGCATTCTAGTGGTAGGAGTGCAGGAGGTCAGATGCTATTTTATGAAGTGCAGTACTGTGTCCAGCAACCTTCCAGCTGCTGCTCAAACGTGTTGTGCTGTTCTGGAAATCTGCGTGAAGTGAGGGGAATGAAAGACTCTGTCAATGCATTTCATCTGCTCTTTCGTCCCCGGGACGAACGGTGTGTTGGACCGAGCAAGAAGTGCCCGTAGATTTGGCTGTTCATCAGCTTTGTAGGTGGTCTGGATGACCAGAACTGTTTCTGTATCTTGGTTTTTTAGAATTAGATTTGAGGGTATTTGAGGAAAAAGCGCAGCATGGAAAATGGATGTTTCAGGATTTTTGCATCATTATAGTAAAATACGCTGTAAAAAGAGCGAAGCGGCGCATTTTTCATACCTTTTGAACTTGCTAACAGGTTTTCATATAAATTTAAAAATTTCCCTACTGATGTCAGCAACGGATATTTCAGCGCTTACTAGGTCAGTTACAAGCGAGAAGCACTTACTTAATAATAAAGTATTAATATTTATGAGAATTGCATATTTATTCAGGGATCTCAAATGGTATTACAGATTAAATGAATTACTGCATACACCACAGGCTAAGGTACAGAGAAGTTAAATCAAATGCAAGTCATCCAGGCTTGGAGCCGGTGAGGTTCTTCAGGGAGTGCAATCATTTTATCCACAACCTGAGCGTTTGCAAACGCTTTGTGGAATCGGGTTTAGTGAGTCGTTGGCAAGGCTGGGAATTGAGCATTGCAGGCTTGTCTCCCAGGCCTGCGCTTTAACCAGTAGACCATACTTCTGCACCTTACTTCAGCTTCTTTCAGTGCTAATTTGAACTTTGAGTTACCCCAAGCAGAAAGTCAATTTATTATTGTCAGACCTCCCTATTCTACATCTCTAGCTGATCAAATGGCAAATTCTACTCCAGATATAACCGTGTCCTGTTAGGAAGTTTTTATTTCTAAAAAAAGACTGGAAATTAAAGACTCGCTCACCCAAATCATGTAGAGATGACTCAGATAGCAAACTTTTTTAAATCCTCAGGCTTTTGTAGTTTTGAGGTTTTGGTTGTTTGTTGTGTGGGGTTGGTTTTTTTTGGTTGGTGTTTTTGTTTTGGTCGTTTTTTTTGTAAGGAAATCTTTGAACAAACTCCAAAAGAGTATCAAGAGACTTGGACTGAAAGGAAAGTGTGTGAACTATTCAGAGTACCATTAAAAGCTGGTGATGTGCCAGCTCATGGTCAGGCACTGTGTTTCAGTGTAATTTGTTTTACTCCTAAAACAAACCACCCCCACTAATGACAAGCAAAAAAAAAGCTTCTTTCTTCCAGATTTTGATTGTTGAATGAAAGGATTTGAGAATAAGCAAACCTAACCCACTTAAATTTCATGGCATGCACCGTCATTGGAGAAAATTGTTTTCTGTTTTTGAATGGCCCAGGATTTTTTTTTTGTGTGTCTATCTGTTAACTTTTCCACTATATGCTTGTGTTGCTCTGTGTCATTAAGATCAGAGTAATAACCCAGAACCTAATTCCAGTGTATTATCTATGCCTCACCTGAGCATTCTGGGCCTGCTTTTTGAAACAGGTAAATTGACTTATCCTCGATGGTGTGAGTAAACAAGTCTTTGTGGTGATTATAAATCCCGTTGAACTAAGGGGGCTGCTCATAGACTTACAGTCAAAGTGCACACTTAGAAGGATTTCTCTGAATTGGGGGTCAGGGGAATCGGTCCTCTCAGCTTTGCCCGTGTTGTGAACTAAAAGCTTAATTAACTGAATAAATTTAATTTATTTAGGATTCATGTCTAACAGTTTATTTTAAAGCAGAGCATGACTGAGATGTTTAAGATCTTGAAAACACAGACTTGTAAAACAGGTGAGAAAGCTTTGAAACTTTGCAAGACTTTGAGTAGGTAGAAATTGGGTATGAAATTAGTATTTTTGGAATCTATAAACATGCCTCTGGCTTTGTTGCCCTCTACTACCCTGAAAGGCAAACTGAAGTTTTCTAGAACAGTATTATTTTGATCCAGACAACCATTAAACTTTGTATGGTTGTTTCAGCTCTCCTCTTTGAGCAAAGGTTTGAAAACCAAGTGAATACACTTGTTAATCAGAGTTTGTGCAGAAGTATGTCTGCAATTCCTGGGGGGGGAAAGATGTCTATTATAAGGAATTTTAAGCAAGGTACAGATTAAAGTAATTTCAAATTCTAAATAAGAAGTGTGTCGCTTTCTATGTGTGGTGTTTGCATTGTTCTGATCCTTTGTACACATGTAATTTACTCCCACATAGAAGCCATTTACGCTGTTCATTGCCTTTGGGAGTGGTTTAAAGTGATCTTAATGTAAATGAGAGCCCTACCCTACGGTCCACATTTCGACAGCCTGCAGCCTGCATCTTAGTGCCTGAGGCTTATTGCAATCGATGTGATGGGGAAGTGTGTGTCAGAGCTACCGCTCTGACCCCTAAAACTGTACCTGAGTTTGCCAAAAAGAAACTCTCATAACAGCTTCTCATTACTTCTGCAAATATTATTTTTTTAAGCAAATGAAAGGAGGATCTTTTGTAGTTTCCAATCAATCTTTCCATAGACCAACCAAAGAAGAAATACCAGATGTTAATGAGAAAGGAGATAGTTCAGGTGAGACATCCTGAAAGGCATTTGATGTTGTATGAGTGTCATTAGAACTAGTGGTGCAGAGATTTGTTACTCTTAAATCCTGTGGAAGAGTATTTTCCAAACTTCGGAGGTTTTTTGATTTTGTTTTAACATGCCTGTAGCTTTCAGGTGTCAAGAGAGATTTGATGGCTTTTTCTTTTTTTTTTTTTTCTTTTCTTCCTAAATCTGCAGACAAGTAAGGCACCTTTTGGCTGACCTGCCACATGGAAAAATAATTTATCCATGCACTTTTTACTTTTCCCTTGATATTTTTACAACTTGGTTTTAAAAAAGGTGGTGGTGAGGAGAAGGCATATCTACAACAAGAAATAATTTATGCTTGTATTGCAGCAATACGTATGTCCTACAAAATCCTATGCTTTGGCTTTACTTGCTGGTGCACGCAGAGCTAGTTTTCTCAGCTGGGGATCTGAATTAGAGTAAGCAAAATCCTGCTACCAGTGCCTGGATCAGTGAGGCAGCTGGATCTTGTGGCCTGAAAAACAAAGCATCCTGAAATTTAGTTCTCGTTGAAGGAATTGGAGTTTCAGTTGGAGAATTTTCAATACACCGATTTTTAATTTTTTAATTTTTTTTTCAGTGAACACAAGATGGGGGAATAGGTTTTCTGTAGAAATTAATGAGATTGTCACAGTGACCCCTCCCACTGAATGTTAAATCAGCAGAACCTCTCTTGGCTTCTTTTCTTTTGCTTGTACGATCTGACCCTTAAAAAGCGATGACTGCATTGGCAGCAGCGTCTGTTGTAGCTATATCCAACCTTTTCCTTCTGACTTTCAGTTGATCTGCCTGGATGCTCTGTGGTTAAGTGCCACATGCTTCTTAATGACAAGTAAATTAATGTGTTGGGCCTAAGGTGTCAGGTAAGATGTACCAACCCACTGCTATGACTAGGTGGATTTTGCTTTTTGGCTCTGCTGTAGGCATTTGTAAGTGGTGAGCTGTGAAAGTGTTGAGAGCATTGAACTGTTGCTCAGCCTGTGTAGCTGCAACAGAAGCTGTTGCCAGTGCAGCCATTTGTTTTTGCAGGACAAATCACGCCAGACATGGGCATTCAGACTGCTGAAGTTGGGTGTAGAGTTGGGTGTTGTGATAGCTTCCTTCTTGGCAGTAAGGCTAGGCTTTAGGGACTGAAAGTGGAGCTGGAAGTTTCCATATTGGGTAAATGTTCCTGTTCTTTTGAACCTCCTGTCACAGCACCGTTTGCAGAGAGGTGCAGAAGGGAATCTAGGAGAAAAAAAAATTAAAGCCTTCCCATCAGTTAGTTATGCATCAAAAATTGTACTTTGCTTTAAAAAACAAAGTTATGAGAATAAACCAGTTATGTAAAATTCGGTGCATATACACATGTAAAAGCAGAGATGCTATATGCGTACAAGATATATAACCTGGATATGCTGCATGTAGATAGAAAATGTTATATGTAGCTATCAGAAAGTTTTGTAATTGAACATGAGTTTTCAAGTTTTTGTACCATTTTCACAGAGAACTATAAAAATATATACCTAATAGAAAATAAGCAGCTGTAGTTTTCTTTGTGCTAGGCAATTTTTTTACAGAGCTTGCTTTGCCTTTAGCTGTAAAGCCTAAAATTTAAATTGCTGCAGGCTTCCTTGATTTCCATGGTTGAAATAAACGCTCTGTATCATTTTGCTATTCATGTCATTACTCCCAGTAATCACCACACTCATCCTAGCACACTGTGTAGTATGCTCAGTTGAATATCTCAGACTTTCAGGAGGTTTCATTGCTGGCTGTTGTTTGTTTCTGAAGCTGCACAATGACATACTCTATTGGGCTAATTTGATAGTTTGCACTCCAGTCGCTGTGAGTTACGACCTGTTTTTTTCTCTTTGCCATGTAAATGAAGAATTGAAATTTACAGGGAATCATTTGCTTCTCTGGTCTCTTCATCTGAATTTACAAATTGTAATTAATGGTACAAGTTTGGTAAAAGTTGAAAACTTTCACCCTTTTCTTCTCCCTCCCCACCTCTAAAAGTTAATTGCTAATGCTGGATATTCAGCAGAGACCTGGGATGGAAATGCAGGAGAGTTAATTTCCTGCTGAATATTGGAGCACATTGCTGCTTGGATTCCCTTCCTGTGATCAGATTCGTGCACTCAAGTGTTCATGTCCTTGCATTCATGTGGTGACCAGTTAATTTCCCTTGCACGCGTGTGGCTGGAGGCAATCCGCATGAGCAGGGCAAATTGTCCTTGTCTGAAAACAAATAGAAGTGCAGGACTGGAAACCAGTGGAGGTTGTAAGATTATACTTGATGCTGCTATAAATACAAGCAGTATTGTGAGATTGAACACATGCACCTAGGGTATGTCGGTGAGAGAAAACAATTTTATCATAAACACTTATAAAAATCCTTCCAAATTTTTAATATGACTTCAAAAAAGTTGGTTGTCCATTTACCATATAGTCCTGCATTGCCACAAGAGGCTCAGCGTGGGGCACAGAAAGCAGAAACCCAGCAAAATGGCGTATTCAGGGGGACAGTGCAATGAGCAGATTTTAAATTAAATTGATACTCATTTTCTGTGACAGTGATTTACTTCACACAAAAGTCTCAAATAATCCTTTTATTTTACTAGGAATGCTTGGGAAGTGCAATATTTCTCAGTATAATGAAACATCTTAGGCTGGCTTTTACAGTTGCTCAAATTGAGAGTTAGGATGATCCGTCCGTTCTTGGTGTCAGAATGACTCTCCGCACCTGCTGTGCTCACCAGGTTTGAATTAATATTAAAGCCTTTCATACCCTTAAGAAATGATGTTTTATTTAGAAGATTGACTAGCGATTGAAAACTGTACTGGCATACTGGTTGAGTAGGGAGCTAATGAATAAACTTAAGTGGAAGAAGGAGGTCTATAGAACATGGAAGAAGGAGCTGACCACTTGGGAAGAATACAAGGAGGTTGTCAGAGAGTGCAGGGATGTGACGAGGAAAGCTAAGGCCTCCTTAGAACTAAACCTGGCAAGAGAGGTCAAGGACAACAACAAAGGGTTTTTTAAGTATATTGGAGGCAAAAGCAAGTCCAGAGGAAATCTGGGCCCAGTGCTGAATGAAGTGGGTGCTCTGGTGCCTGAGGATACAGAAAAGACAGAGCTACTGAATGCTGCCTTTGCTTCAGTCTTTACTGCTAAGGCCTGCTCCCAGGAGTCCCAGACCCTAAAGACCATCTGAGGAAGTCTGGAGGAAGGAACATTTT
>VWZK01010175.1:3440-23519 GCA_013396935.1 Baryphthengus martii | reverse complement strand
ATTGGCTATATTTATTTGAAGAAATTACCTGTCTCTATGACAGGTATAATTAATAAGGAAACCATTATATTCCTCTGTACAGTAGTAGAAATGATAATGTTTTTTAACATACAAAAGTACTTCTTTCTTTCAGCTAGAAAAATGTGCTTTATTTCCAGCAGTTTTTCCACCGACTGGTTGATTTCCCTTTCTGTACAACAAAACCTATAACATACATACATACATATGTGTATATATATATATGTGTGTGTGTGTGTGTGTCTACAGTATAAGGGGATGGGTGGGGGAAATAGAACTGAAAACATAAACAGCTGTAAACTTTACTGTAGGGTGGATAACCTCACCAAAAATATCTAGCTTGATTTTGAAATTTTTTTAAAGCTGATTTTTCAACAAACCTGATAATAGCAACAACAAAAAAAAAAAAAAAAAAAGGAAAAAAAAGGGGAAAACATTTCATAGTTATGACATCCATAGAAAGTTATTTGATCTTTTTCTTTTCTTTTTCTTCTCCTCCAACATACTGACTTTCCTGTACTGCATGAGGCATGTATACCTTTTTATTCGAAGAAAAATTTCAAAATTATGCTAGCTATTGTTTCTAACACCGTTGTAGCTGTGGAAAATGCTAACTTTTCAAGATGAGGTAGGAAGTTTAATTAGAGCAAGTAGAGATGTTCAAGTAGCAGTTGAAAGCCTTGATATGGCCTTTTTACTCTCTCTGTGTTTCCCTTGTTTTTCTCCTTTCCTCATTTCATTGTGTTCTGCATCAAACCCCCTACATCCCTCAGAGCTGCGAGAAGGTTGGTGTGTTTTTTACTTTTTACCCACCTTACAAAACTATTAATTAAAACCAATAACAAAGAATACAAATGAAATGAATGTAGCTGCATTGTGGCATTTTTTAAGTTAATGTTACGTTTAAGCAGAGAATGCCCTGGTCATGGCTTCTGATGAGTGCTGGTATCTAACTGTTGTGCATGATAAGAGAGAATGAACTTGGATGCATGGCGACCTTTTTAGCTTTAACACTAACGTGTAGTAAACTTGGTCAGTGTTCCTGCTTTTTCTTCCCTTTTAATTTCTTGTTTCTACTGATGCCTGCTTTTAAAGGAATGGTTTCAGCAGTTGCTTTTCTAAACAGCCTGCGCATGAAGACTAAACTCTCCTTTGTCTATAAGGATTGTGCTCAATACAAGAAATGCCTTATTGCCTGTCGCTTGCTTTGTGTGGCCTGTCTGAACTGGCCGCTTAAAGGTGTTTTGCTCTCTGCTTGTTCCCCTTCTGCCTGTCATTCAGTCATGAGGCCATTGCAGTAAACCCCTTCTGAATCCACAGAAGATCACAGAAATTTGATCAAACCTAGTGGAAAGGTTTCAGACTAATGGAGTTTTCTTTTGTTGTTGTTTTGGTTTGGTTTGGTTTTGGTTTTGATTTTGGTTTTTTATAATAAAATACCCACCTCACTCATAGCCTTTTATTTTATTTTTTTTAATCTTGGTGAATTGAAACTATCTTAATGATTAGCCTCTGTTAAACCCAGATAAATACAGTTTTGAGTAGACTGCCCAATGAAAGGCCTAAATACAAACCTACCTCTCTCAGCTACCTCTTTCTCTTCCACCTCCCCCACACATGTGCACACCACTGAGAATATTTGAAGCAGGAACACTGATCTGTTATTGCCTGGTAATTTTCTCGGTGTTGTGTTTGCTTAAATATTAACTACTCTGTTAGTGCAATGTCCTGCTACGTGTTTAAGGCTGCCACCCCTTTGCTATCAATACAGAAACATCTAATACTATTGATCCTTATAGCTTATTTTGCATTTCCATAACTGTGAGCATAGTAGAATCCTGAATGTTAAATGTTCTGCTGTTTTCCCAGTGGCCCTTCCTAACTTGCTTTTTAACCACCTAAACTTAATCTAATTTCCTCTCCCTCAGACTCTATGCTCCTCTGAAATTCCTGTATCTGTCAGCCTATCGTATCCTATCCTATCCCCATCTCTTTCAAGTTTTCTTTCCTCACCTAATATGTTTTCTTTTTGAGTTCTCTATCTTTCTAGTTTTTACTCAGACATTTCCCTAAGCATGATTCTCTGTTGATTCTGTCATTTGCTTGCCTGCATGACCAAATCCAGTACTTTGTACTGGCTTTGCCTAATTTCTTTCTGTGACTATCTATATATCTATATATGTGTTATATATATTTATATATATGTGTATATATATATATATGTGTGTATATATACTTGTACCTGTGTGTAATTATATTTTTTCCTATGTTTGTTTCAGTGTTAGTGTGAGGTCTTGAGGCTGCATCTACTTTGAGTCTGAAAGCAAATGAAATTGCACTTTCAATGTACTGTAGGCAATGTGTTCCAGGGCTGTGATGTGACAATGTGGCCTAGCACATTTATGCACATCAGCTGGAAGCACACAGCATTGAAGTTGGTTTTGGTAATCAACTCAAACATGCTGTTGAACTTCCAGTTTTCTTCTGTGCATATATATATGTATGGGCATATAAAATGCATATATATATGTGCACGTGCGTGTGTGTGTGTGTGCGCGCGCGCGCGTGTGTGTGTATATCTCTTGCATGGTGTTTGTGTATTGTTAGTATGTAGTTAGTTAACTGTGGGGCCCTAATAGGTCTGAATCAGCCTTTGTATGAATGTGCTTAATAATATCCTCAAGTAAATATAGAATAATTCACTTTGTGTGCAGACAAAATTCTTCCTTAGTCTTGTATTTCTTTTATACATATTTTCTGGCAGATTGGAATAATACTTTTAAACATTAAATTGTGTCTGTACACTGCATGTACTCTGTTTGCAGTACTCGATTTCTTTTTTTTTTGTATATGTTATTACCTTTTTTTGTGTTTTGTTCCAGTTCGACGGGTCCCACCGAGGTTCTCTATCCCTCCGACTAACCATGAGATCATGCCTGGCGGGAGTGTAAATATCACATGTGTTGCGGTGGGGTCACCAATGCCGTATGTGAAATGGATGCTAGGAGCAGAAGATTTGACACCTGAAGATGATATGCCAATAGGGAGGAACGTCCTTGAGCTTAATGATGTCAGGCAGTCTGCAAACTATACTTGTGTTGCTATGTCTACTCTCGGAGTTATAGAAGCAATAGCTCAGATAACTGTCAAAGGTATATCCCAGGCACATATATTTGAACGTAGTATTTTTTTTTTCATTCATTGCCATATTCAGAGCAAATATATTGCACTGAAAGGGACTAAATGCCTCTTACTCTCCTAAAGTAAGAGGGTAAATATTCCACCTAATCACTGGCATAATACAAAATGCATATTGGAGAGCAATAATACTAACAAATAAGCTAAGCGTAGTGTTCCATTAGTCTCCTGTGTCTAGCTCCCAGCCTTCATTTCAGCTAAATAAAAAAAAAAATAAATTCTTGTCATTTTTCATATACTTGTCAACAACAGGAGCATTTAAGAACCAGTCGTTTGATTTTTAGAGTTGCTGGCTGTCCAAGTATCATATTCACTGAGTAATCAGAAACTAAAGGTTCCCAAAGTATCTAAAAATTAAACTGTAATGGTACACTGTCTATAAGACGCCTCTTCTGCCTGTTTACATGATCTATTACAAAAGTCAGTATGATTAAATTATATCAAATAAACCCTACACTACAAATCATGAAGATTTTCTGATAAATTTCTGGAGTAAATTCTCATTGCCAAAAGCTTGCTCTGAACAGTTCAGAACTCCTTTCCATCCCAGTCTTCCTGTTCTGTTTATTTGTTGTTGTTTAGTTTTTTAAGCTTCTTAAAAGGCTAATAATGTCTACCATTACATAGCACTAACTGGAATTTTGACATTTATCTTTAGCCTTACCGAAACCTCCTGGAACACCTGTGGTGACAGAAAGCACAGCGACAAGCATAACATTGACTTGGGACTCTGGAAACCCTGAGCCAGTTTCGTACTACATAATTCAACACAAACCCAAAAATTCGGAGGAGCCATATAAAGAAATTGATGGGGTAGCCACAACACGCTATAGCGTGGCTGGCCTAAGCCCGTATTCAGAGTATGAATTTCGAGTAGTTGCTGTGAATAACATTGGGCGAGGACCAGCCAGTGAGCCTGTGTCAACAAGGACTTCGGAGCAAGCACCTTCAAGTGCACCACGCAATGTGCAAGCCCGTATGTTGAGCTCTACCACCATTTTGGTACAGTGGGAAGAACCTGAGGAACCTAATGGACAAATACAAGGTTACAGAGTTTATTACACCATGGACCCTACTCAACATGTCAACAGTTGGATGAAGCACAATGTAGCTGACAGCCATATTACCACTATTGGGAATCTAGTACCCCAGAAAACATACTCTGTGAAGGTACTTGCTTTTACTTCTGTTGGAGATGGACCACTTTCTAGCGACATTCAAGTCATCACTCAAACAGGAGGTAAGCTAGCAATGAACAGATTTTGTATGAAAAAAATAAGTACAAGCAGATATTTTGCAGAGAGAGAGTTTGATTTTAAAATGTTGGAAAAAAACATTCTCTCAAGTATAGACAGTTTATTCAGACAGCCTCTGAAGATAACCTTTTCTCAGTTCCACAGTGCAAGTTATCATTGAAGAGTGGAAATTATCACCTCACACTTTCTTTTTTTTTTTCAATCTCAAGAAGTTTAGCGGAAGTTTAAGTGAAGCCTCAGAAGACCTTGATCCTAAAGGTGGCCAAATGTTATGACTTCTATTTGGTAGTGCTCTGCGCACCAGAAGTGTTTACCAAGTAGTTGTTTGCAGTTTTCTTTGAGGAGTTACTTGTGTTGATGGGGTTTGTTTAGGTGGCGTATGGTTCCCATATGCTACATTACTCTAGTGAAACTTGCTTTTGGAAATTTAAAAAGTATGTGTACTGCATGTGTATTCAAAAAGTTGGTAAGGTTCTCAAAACACATAAAACATGAAAGCATTAAAAACACAACAAACCTTTGTGTAACTTCAAGCAAGCAGTTCTGTACACTTTGAATTTATAAATCGAATCCAACCTGCCCTATAAAGTGCGTATCATAAGGGCACAATTTTCCTGTTTCATATTTCCAGTGAGGTTGTTTGTTTCTGTACGGAAGTTTTAGGTCCATGAATTAGTTTTATTAGCGAAGGACCAAGCAAGCATAGTGAAAAACATTGCAGTGATTTTTTATGAAGTCAAAAGCAAGGAGCTTTGGTGTATCTACACTGCAGATAGTATTTTATTGTAGCAATAAGAAACAAAAGCTCGCTTTGTCTAGTGGTTTGGAGAAAGTTCTACAAAGTCAGTAATTACCTAGAAATATTATATAATGCTACTTGAATTTTTTTAGTACTGGAAAGCTTCCTGTTGAAGAATTTAACATTCCTCGAATTCTTAAAAAGCATTTCTCTGAAGTATAACTGAAGATAGTGATGTTTCATCCCCTTTTACTTCTGCATTTTACCAGTATGCATTTAATAAAGAGCAGACACTGAAGTATTGTCCTGGAACCTTTCTGACTATTGTGCTACACAAAGTTCTAGGTGTTAGCTTTTTCAATATTTCAGCTGAAAAGTTACTAATAACTTCTTAGACCTTCTAGTGGTATATTGAAGAGTGTCTGTGCACGCAAACGTAAACATGTAAATCATAATTTTGGAAATAGTAGCCTTTTTCAGGGACTAATTTCTATATTGACATGTGACTTCTTTTGGAGTCTATGTGCAAAAAGTTCTTAAAGAAGAAGGTTTCGTGAACTCCTCATCTATGTTTTCACTTTAAACCGTAAACCTTTTAGATTAGCAAGAGTTTGTCAGTGGCTTCCCCAGAGAAGGATGAAGCAATTGCAATAGTGAGCACCAAGGCTCAGCTGGACTGGCCGAAGTTGTCACTTGCTGAGATCACTTCAGAAAAGCTCTAGTTAATAAAAGCTTTATAGAATTTACCAATAAATATGCCCATCTGTTTCTGATTACTGTTGCAATTTGAAGAAATTATGACATAAACAGTGCAGGAGGGATTTTCAATAATATTTTCAACCTTATAACGGAGTTCACAGATTTACAGAATAGTAGGGGTTAGAAAGGGCCTCTGAAGATCATCTCGTCCAACTGCCCTGCCAGAGCAGAATCACCTAGAGCTGGTCACACAGGAACATGTCTAGGCGAGTTTTAACAGTCTCCAGAGATGGAGACTCCACAACCTCCCTGGGCAACCTGTTCCAGTGCACTGTTGACTTGTATTATTTATGACTATGTTAAAAGTAAAAAGAAAACAAAAAATGTGGCATACAGGAGACATTTTTAAGCACTGATACTTGTGCTTGAAATATGAACATTTTAAGTCAAAAAAAGAGAAAAATAGCTAGAAAAGTCTAGTGCAATTCTCCAGTTCAGGATATGTTTTAAAATTAAGACTCTCTCTCCTTTCTGTCCAGTAGTTTCTGTTGGGTGACCACTGCAAAATTAAGTGCCCTCCTTCTCTTCCAGATTTTCTGTAATCTAAATCTGAATATGATTGTTTTGGTTTAAGTATCTCTCAAGATGATACTCACCCAAATAAATGTAGTGAATTACAAAGTACCATTTAAAAACAACGGAAATTGATTTAATGGAAACATATGTAAAAGAGTAAAAATAGGAATGAGACAGTGGTTATGTTTTGATTGATTTTTGTGTGCATTTTTTGAAACAAATAAGCCTATCATTAATGTGTAGCTTAACTCTTATGCTTACTTTGGGGAGATTAGAATATGTATGCAACAAAAGCTGATTGACACCTGTGAGTTAGAGGCTCTGTTAGCTTGGTTTCCTTCAAAGCTTTTCTCACTTATGTGAGATATATATTCTGATCTTTGGAAAGAGCTTATAAAAAAACAAGCCCGTTTACGAGAATCTTTGCTTTCTTAGTACAGAATTGTTCTTTTGAAATGTCTGTATGAATTGCTTCTCAGTTTACAGGTCACCCAAAACCACTGATAAGGAAAATTAAGTTTCTAATTAAAATATTAACTAGAAACATGTAGTTTGAGGGAAAGAGAAGGAAGCATTTTTCAGACAACTAAATATAAAAAAAAAAATTTAAAAAAAAATCCATTTATTTGTTTCAGTGTTCTGCTTAAGTATTTTAAAGTAAAACCATGTCCTATTGCGCACTTTTTTTTTCAGAAAAAAAGACACCATTTTAAGAAATCAGAAAACAGCTGGAGAGCTGAGGTTTTTTTAATGAGGGAAAACCAATTCCAAAAGCTACACCTAAGAAAGACCTTATTATGCATTTTGGGTTAAAAGGATTTGATTCTACTGAGAATGGAGTCAGGACCAGTATAATATTACTTAGGTGAATTGACTTACTAACATTAATTTTACAATAAATAAATACTGGTATAAGCTTTAATGTACTTCTTGTCCTTTTTCTTTACTTCACTAGAAAACAAAAGCTCTGTTAGTTTGTCTCGATTTAGCTGCCCAGGGCACACTTCTTACCTATCTTTTCGTATTTCCTTTGTTTGCTTAAATTGATCAGAAATACACATACTCTCTGAGCAGCATATTTTAATCTGTGTGTAACAGGAAAATCCTTGAGCTTTAATCTGAGTGTTTGGGTTTGGTTTTGGTGTTGGATGGTTTGGTTTGTTTTTTAAAGTGCAAGGAAGCATTTCAGAGAATCCTGTTTTCATTCTGAGTTTAGGTAGAAAGAGGGAAGAGTGAAAGTTACATGAAGCCTCTTGGGTACTGGATTATTGGAGAAACAGAAAGGGGAAGAAATATTGTGGAAAATGAATGTGTACCTGTAAACATTTGCTACTTTAAATAAGAAATTACAATATAAAATATATTGTTATTTTTAAACCAAGGATTGGCCATGGTTTGAAGACTAAGGATTATTGCAGTTATAAGAGGATAATCCTTAGAACATATGGAAAAGTAATGAGAAGGTCAAGTATCGGACTTGCAGGGCACAGAAATGGAGCCTTAGCTTAAAGGAAATGAGTTAATGGTTCTGGAGTTCTTATTGTAAAAGAAGATTAGAAATTCAGAGCAAGGAAGTCTGTAGCAAGGGAATAAAGTTCTGTGTTGTAATAAGCTAGCTACTTTGCCAAACATTTCAAATTTTTTTATGAACAGGAAAACGTCATGTCTCTGAAACTCCACAGTACTAGTCTCCTAGTGAAGCATTTCATAGAAATGGACTTCTGCAGGGAAGGGTTGAGAGCGTGCAGCTGGAAACTCAACCATAATGCAAGGAAGCAAATGAATGAAAAATAATTC
The DNA here is from genome assembly GCA_013396935.1 of Baryphthengus martii. Taxonomy (NCBI): domain Eukaryota; kingdom Metazoa; phylum Chordata; class Aves; order Coraciiformes; family Momotidae; genus Baryphthengus; species Baryphthengus martii. The sequence goes on along the minus strand of VWZK01010175.1, from coordinate 15,236 downwards.
GGAAGTGGGGTGCAGGATGGTTTTTAGGTAACAAAATTCTCCTTAAGGAACATTACTGGTCAGGTATAAAAGAATATTTCAGTTTTTTAATAACCTCCTCTGCTCTCAAAGCACAGTTAGCTTCTGTTAAGTCTCTATGTTTACTTCGTTTAAATGCAAACATGATGAAACCAACATTGAGGATCTTACCCTCACACTGATTTTTCTAGCTTTTCATCTCCACCTCTTTCTTCTGTTTTTAACACAAAATACAGTAAGGATATTGAATTAAATTTGATTTTTTTAATCTGATTTTTTTCTGGTCCAGAATTCTGATTTTTGCAAACATGTGGATGAGCAATGGAAATGTGCATCCATAACTTTCATTACTGGACTTAAGTATGGAGGAATGCAGCTTGAAACTGCTGCTACACTGTAGAGCAGTGTACTCTCTACACAAATAGAGAGTAGATAGAATTACTCTGAAAAATAATTCATCTCTTCACTGTGTTCTTTAGTCATTCAGACAAGATTATGTGGACTCTATCTTTAAGACTGACCAACATGTTCATTTTACTCTGTGGACTTCCTCAGTCTCAGTTATATATATTATTTTAAGGAAGTGATGTATGGATTTCTGGTTACATTTAAAATGTATTGTGGCTAATTCTTTTGAATACTACGGTTCTGTGTTTGATACTGCAGAACTACAAGCCTCAGCTATCTTCAGACTCATTTGAAATGTGTTTCTGTTGTAGCAGAAAGAGAGGGAGAGCAGGATGCACATATAGTTAGTATATTATCCATTTTATTTTGTACTTGTATTGCATGAGAACTTGGTATTTAAGAAAGTACAAATACTGTTTTACAAAACAAAAATTATGGAGCACAGTAACTCTTCAATTGTAAGAGCTTCTCTGTAGAGCTTAATTCTTCTTCCAGAGCAAGCAGAAGCATAAGCTCTGGATCCCTTTCAGTTCCCAACTGTTTGTCAATTCTCCTGATCGATCTGTTGTCCTTTGCAAACTGATTCCTGATTGAACTGATTGAGTTTGGTGTTGGTATGGATTTCACTCTAGCAATGTCAGGAGTCTCCTTCTAGTCTGGAGACTCTTCTCTCTTTCCAGCACTACTTGCAAATGCAGCACAGCCCTGGAGGAGCCGTGTTAGAAACTAAAGTGCCTTTCCTGTTTGAGATCATATTTTATGTTTGTGTTCTGGCACTGGAATCAGGGTTGGACATAGAAGCACATATGTAGGACAAGGTCCAGCAATCTGTGTTTGTTTCTGGTTATCCAGCAATAAACCTGGGGGACCAGGCAAACAAAGGTATAGAACCTGGTATAGAGTTTTGAGAAGAGTGACTCTGGACTTTGTTTTGTCACTGCATTGTAGTATTTCATCCTGTCTACTACCTAACTTATATTATCTTTACAAGCAAGAAATAAGACAAGGTGTGTTTGGTGCACAGAGAAGTTACGGATTTTAATCTATGTTTGTAGGGCCCATTGATTTCAAAGCAGAAAAGACAAATTTGAGAGAATGCTCATGCAGAAAGATCTCATTCAGTAAGGTGACCATGTCCAGAATTAATATTGAAAGTTAAATTTTATCTGTGTACTTAAAAACACTTCAGCAACATTATAAAGTCTGCTTACATCGATTTTCCAATTTCCCTAGGTTTTTTCATCTTTAAAGGAGACAAATACCTTCTGTCATCTCTTCCAGCTTGGCTTAGTTCCCATGTGCTGCTGAAGAATTTTTTTTAACAGATGTTGTGTGTTCTAGGTATAAATTCTCTATAGTTTAAACATTATTTTTCCACTTCCGTATCTTGTACTTTTTGTTTGGCTTAAGCCTTGGATTCTCTACCAGACTTTATCAGCAATACAGTTGGTTTAGTTTCTATTATTTTGGTTTTGTTCTCTTTATTCTCTGTCTTCTCAGTTTGGAGCAACGCCAATTTCCCTGTCACCTCTTTCTTCTGTCCATGTTTTCATCTTCAGAGTTGCCTAACTGTCATTGAAAAATTTGAGGGGAGACTAGATTTCACAACAAGATTTTATTTTGACGAACAGCATTTGGGAAAGTCCAATTAACCATCAACTTGTCTTGTAAAATGGTAGAGAATTTGCAGACCTAAGACCATGAAGGAGTTTTTTCTTTGAAGGAATACTTGGATCATGAGGTTCTTAAAGCATGCAGAGAGACAGTAAATACTCTTCGTTCTCCAGTTGCCGCAATGTATATCATGACACGTGGTACTAGCCTTCATATGGGTCACTTGACTGGTCATTTACTATTACTGCTTGCGTGTGCTCTACAATCCATATAGCCATATGTTGTGCACAGATCATAGCATCACCGTACAATTCAGGCTTGCAGGGTGATCTTCTGGTGACGTCTCCAGCCGTAGCACCTGCCCAGAGCAAGCTCAGTCATTGGATCAGATCAGGCTGCCAGGTCTTTACTGAATTGAGGCATAAAACCTCCCACAACTAGTTCTGGTCCAAACTCCTTGGGCCCCAGCCCCAAAGCTGGGCTATCGTTGTGGGGAAAAGGTTTCACCTTATCTCCAGCCAGAGCTTCTCATGTCTCAGCTTGTGCTGCATCTCGCCCTCCTGCCATGCACCACTGCACACAGACTTGCTGTGTCACCTCCATCTCTTGCATCAGTGCCAGGGATGCTGTTGGGTGCTCCTGAAACCATCCCTCCTCCCAGCTAAACCAACTCTAGTCCTGCAGCATCTCTTCACAGGGCAAGGACCCCAGCCCAGAGCCATCTCGCTGGGGCCCAAAACAAATTGCAGTACCCAGATGTGGTCTGACAGGTACAGAGCAGAGTGGACAGTCTCTGCCATCCCATGGCCATGTCCTGCTCACACCATCCCAGACACCAGAGCCACTTGTTGCTACCTGGGCACACAGCTGGCCCAGGCTCAGCTTGCTGCTCACCAGGATCCTAGGCTATCTCCTGCACCTGCTTCCTGGCCCCATCAGCCCCAGCCTGCATCCCTGCGGAGTTCTTTCCTAGAACAGGGCTTGCTGAACTTTAAGGGGAACCACGAACCTGTTCCTCACCTCTCTCCAGTTCCATAACAGCAGCCTAGCCCATGACTGTGTCAACTAGTCCCTCCTATCTTGGTGTCATCTACAAACCTGGAACATATGCCCTCCATCCTCTCCTCCAGGTCACTGATGAAGATGTCAAACACAAGATAGATAGTATGGCACAGATAACACAAGCTGCTGTTTGACCTTCCATGACCAGGTGTGGGTGATTTTGTAACTCCAACTGCTGCTAAGATATTTTGCCCAAATATTTTTTTCCCTATTCTTTGATACACATGGAAGAAAACAATTTTTTCCACAGGTTGGTTTTACCAGTCTTTATCTTTTTGTCGGATGAAGTAAACAGAATGCCTACAGCCAGGTACTTACTTAAGTTTCAGAAGATACATTTGGAACAATTTGTAGTAAAATAAACACTTCTAAATAGCTGCCTAAACTCCAGATTTTATTATTAAATTTTGGCAAACCTTCACTGGGCTCCGTATCTACTTTAAGTTATGTTCAACCGAGGCAAATCTGCAGCTGTTGTCTGGTTTTTTACTGGGGAATGTTTTGGAGCTGCTAACGTAAAAAGCTGTAACATTCACCTAATAAATGCATTTATACAACTATGCTATAGATTTACCAAGTTGAAGTTTGATTTAGTGATATTTCAGAACCTGTTCCAAAGTTAAGAATTACATGGTCATCACGCTCTCTCCCTCTTAATTTCACATCCATTCATTTTTAAAAGGATAAAATTTGAAATACTTTTGTCAAAAATAATTTGTTGTCATTTCCTGTAGTTGCTCCCTGTACTTTGTGATCTTTTCCCTTTTGTACTTTGCAGGACCCAGGAAGTGGTCTCTTTTTACACCAGACATCTTTTAGTAAAGATTAGCTAATTACTTCTAACCCTTTTTCTTCCCATCAAGACTTAGTCTCCTGTTCACCCTCACTCATTCCATCTGAAATAGGCAACATCCTTCAACACTTTTCCTTTTCTGTTTTATCCTATCTTTGAAGAAAGGAGAGGGGGAAAAAAAAAAAAAGTGGATGGTAGAGACTTGCAGCCTCCACACAGGGGCTTGAATGTGCACCTCATATTGACAGATTATCTGTCTAAATGTTAGATATCAGACCTGCACCAGCGTACTCAAGGGCATCATTATCCTCAGAGTGATGGTCTGTAGAAGTTTGGAGAAGCTAAGAATTACAATCACAAATATGTGTTTGTACCATTTGCTTCATGGTGGTTTTAAGTCTTTTGCTGTACAACAGAAACATACTTGTAATGCTATAATGAAATTCTACCCTGAAAAAAATGATTGTTAAACAATCATTACTGTTGTCACATCCTACTTGTCACACCTGTTCTCAGTATGTGCTAAGAAGTGCATTTCGCTTTCTTAAAAACAAAAGCATGCCACATGTTATTCTTGAAAAGCTAGATATGCTGTGGAAGACTGCTTCATGCTTTACCAACAGCACTATTAACTGCATGTTTTATAATTTGGGTTCCGAAATGTTTGTATACATTCAAATGATACTGTTATATTTTACTGCCTTTTCTCAGCCACCTTATTATTTGCAAAAGTCTAGATAATTTCTTTGACCATTACACAAGACATAATAACAGAGAATGTTCTTGACTACTGGAATCAAAGTTGCGATTTTTAGTTCTTACAATTAGGAAGTGCTACTAGAAATCCGTCTATATTGGTAAAAATACAAGTCATTAAAAGGATATGTCATTTAATGAGATCATTACTGAAGATGTCTTCAGTAGCATGTAACTTCTTCAGCTTACAAAACATTCAATATTTTGGTGTCTATTTAAAGAGCATGATTTGTTTAGAATCTTAGTTATATATGAGCTGAGCAAGCAATTTTGGGATTTAAAAATGTATGCAATGGTTATAAGACTTTCTTCCTGACTATTCTGTAAGACTAGCATTTCCCTATATATACACAAATATATGCATGTACATATTTGCTATTTCACACATAGGTTGTTAGATTTCTGGTACTCATCACCAGCCTTCTGTTCAATTGTATGTGAGTTCTGTGTGCGTTATTTGCACCCTAAAGCACTGATTTGAAATCCTTGTTAATTTGTAATGTGTGGATTAAATATATCATTATTCTTTTTCTGAACTCAGATTAATTTATTTTATAGTACAGTTAATCAATTTAAGTTCAGTAAGTTACATAAAAATAATATTGCGTGAAGTATTCAGATAGTAATTTAAAAGATTTGAAATACAAGTGTTGAATTAGCTAAATAAACATTTGGCAACACTGCTCAACTTTTCATTTAGTGCCTGGTCAGCCGTTGAACTTCAAAGCAGAACCTGAGTCTGAAACGAGCATATTGCTTTCCTGGACACCTCCACGCTCTGACACCATTTCCAGCTATGAACTAGTTTACAAAGATGGGGAGCACGGGGAGGAGGTAAGTGAAAAAAAGCTATACATCTTTTAAATACTCTTTAATGTGTCAGACATAAAATGCTGCAGTGGTTTAGAATTGATGGATTAGTAACTTTCTTTAGTACAAATAACAAAGAACTGAGAGTGTAAACAGCAGAAATGCTGTCAATGGTTGCCACTCAGTGGAACTTCACTGTTATTTGCAACAAGTCACCTTCAGAAGCTGCACCTGGTTTCAGACATTAATCATGTCTCTCCAAGCTGGTTACTCTACAAAGACTTGGAAGCAGAAATGTTTTGGAACATAGTATAGATGGGGAAGTCTGTTTTCAGCCTTAGAGAAGGAAGGTTTCTGTTTGCCACCAAGTAAGAAAGTTCTCAGGCTTCTTTAATCTTTCAGTAATGTTTGAGAAGCAAATACAGGGGTTTTTTAAAGATAAAAAACTACTATGGACTCTTTCTGTACTGGTATTTCTTAAAGACTTTTCATATTGAGGACCTCTGTGGTATTAGTACCATAGACTTTAGAATAAACTGGTCTTCTGATACGGAAACCATGTTACATTGCCAGGTGTCCCAGACGAAAGAAAGAAGTGAGCAGTCTCAGAAGGCAGCAGGAGAGTGTCAACCTCATTGATTTCTCCTGCATCATCAACTCATTGCTAATAAGCTTATGTTTATGTCAGTTTCACACATACACTGTGAATGCATAATCTTGTTTTGTGGAAGGGAGCTAGGCACATAATTCACCTCAAAATAGGATGCAGGCCTCTGCTTGATAAGTTACCCTTTGGAAGAATTTGCTTCTTAAGAATTTGAACACAGATTTAACTACAAGGTTAAACCCAAGACTACTCACATTATAGAAACTCATAATTCTCTGTCATAAGAGGTAACTATAGGTAAGGCTTTGTTCACGTGTTATTGTCTGAAAAGCCCTTTATCATTTGTGTGCAGCTCTTATTTCATCAAACAGCCAAATAATATTTCTGGCTCTGAGGTACACCCAGTAAGCTGTTGACTCTAAAAAATGTTGTTCCTTAATGTGTGTTTGTCAAAAATAATTAATTCAATTTTGTTTTTATTTAATTTGGGTTTATTCTGATTTATTTTCTTGAATTTGTATTTTTTCTCAATGAGTACAAAAACATTTTTTCTTTAAGCAACATAAGGAATTCAGAGTCTCTGAATACTAATCAAGATATGCTCTTATTACCTAACTTTAGCAACGTCTTTCCACTGAACCTACTACATCTTATCGCCTACAAGGTTTAAGGCCAAACAGCTTGTACTTATTCCGTCTAGCTGCACGTTCTCCACAAGGCCTGGGTGCTTCGACAGCAGAAATCTCAGCGAGAACCATGCAGTCAAGTAGGTGTCTTTCCTTCCTAACTTTGTTCACTTATCCTCTATTTCTTGAAGAGATTAATATCACCAGCCCCAAAAGGAACAACAGAGAAATAGGCAAAATGATAAAAATGCAGCATTCATGGTGCTTAATACACCAAAAAAAAATGCTTAAAATGTGTGGTTTTGTAGGTACATTGTGATCAACTTAATATATGAGTGGTTTTTACATAGTTTTAGAGAAAAAAAACTCTGTAAATCTGTGTCTAAAGAGGCAACATTATACTGTCATAATAGTATTTTATTTTATGTTATAATGGGATAGAATTTTTTATCATGAAATAGATATACATTAGTAGAAGTCCTCTACCCATAAAATTCCGCCTACCCAATCTGCAGATTTCCTGTAAAACTAGGTTACTCCTGAAGTATCTCCCTGATGTACAAAGATTTGTAGAATGGGTCAGGTTGGATATTTTAGACTGTACCAAAATCAGAACTGTTCTTCTGTAGTAGCTAATCATTCTGATTTTAAGCTAGATTTTTTTAATCCAGGCTTTTTATGATGTTCAGTCATTTTTTACATCATTAGAAAAATTATTTTCTCACTGGATGCTTATGATAACAATGTCATGTAACTCATAACATTTATCTGCAAATGAGATGCAAAAATTTGTCAGAGATTTATAAATAATTTTTTTAATACTTAACACTTAATTAAAACAGATACTCAAGACTGATGTCCAGAAGTGCTGCTCTTGTCTGATACAGTTTTCATTACACTGTGTCGTTTTAAAACAGTGGAATTCTATTTGTATTTGTTTAAATTAAGTGGCCCTTCCTTAAAGTAATATAATTCAAAACAGAAAAATCAAATTCTCAAGTGACATGAGGCTTTTTAATTTGCAGTCATGACAGATGTGATTACAGATTACAGATTGTTAGTGTTGTGTATTAAGAGTAATTAATATGACTGGAAATACAGTGCTGCAAAGCTAAATGTGCTTCTGAAGCATTTCTAAGGCTTATTCTAAGGAATAAGCAGAAAGACTTTTACAGAACAGAAGGCTAGTTTTAAAGATAGTGGCAAGGCAACTTCTGATTTTAGCAAAGCAGAATGAGTAATTTGATGAAGAAAAAGTTATTTATTTATTCTGGGAGCCATTTCAGCTATTCAGACTGCTCATTCCCTTATATTAGGTGAAGATTGCTAGGGCTGTAGTTAGAAAATAGACATCTAGGACCAACGTATCATGTTCAATATATAAGCACATTACCATTTTTCCCTTCTTGACTATAGGAATATGTTATACCTTTTTCAGCCTTTTGTCTTCAGATAGTAGGAAAATCCAGTTCATTTCAGTGAACAGATTCTGATTATTTGCTGAAGAGATTGCAAAATCTTTTTTTTGCAAAAATTGTGTATTTTAAGAAGAAAGTATAAGCATTAATAAAACTGGTTATACAAGTAGCCTACAGATTATCCTTTGTTACATAAATGCAAGATTTTGCATTTTCAGGCTATAGTGGATTAAACATTAATAAACTTCTATGAGTTTATTAGCAATATCCACTAGAATACACTGTTGCCTTTCATCTTGGTATCAGAGAAAGATGCTACAGGGATTTACTTCTTTACATATGAGATCCTTAAGGGAGATTTTACTTGTATTTTGCTTCCTTTACTTGATGGTAGAATGAGACCAACATGTTTTGAGTACTTGATTACTGAATTAGACTAAAAAAAAACAAGCCGAATGTGATAATTCTCATCTGTCACCCCATCCACCTCCTCTGGTTAGTTGAAATGCTGAAATGCTGGTGCATTGCCTCCTGTTTTCCCTTCAGAAGAGCAGTGTACCATACTAAGCAAAAAGTCATTGATTCCTGTGCAAGAGCTGTAGGGAACCAAAAGATACATGTGTAAATGCAATAGGTCACAGCAGGGTCCTAGACCTTCTCTGTCGCTTTAATTTTGTTTAATGTGCCTAGTATAAGTACTAGGAATCTATTTGTTTCTTTGTTTCCCTCAAGAAATGGTAAGAAAATAGTAGACATATGCACACACACCAAAAAAACAAAAGGCACCATAAAGGTCTTGGACCCAAAATTTATGTCTTCCTTACAAGAAAAAAAGGTGGAAATAGGAAAGGAGTCCGCATCCCCTACTTCTGTCAGTGAATTTGAACTATGGCTCCTTGGTTGGTGCTCTGATGATCTCAGTAAGCATAGACTGTGCTAAGTCAAAGTGCATTTAAACACATAAATACATACCTGACTTTCAGTTCTTGAGTTGCCTCGCTGAAAGCAATGGAATGACATACATGCTTAAATGCTCTGGAGCCCAGAAAAGGTAAATACGCTAGCAGACTCCTTCAAGCACAAATAGCAAACATGAGCACCTTTGCTCTGGAAGGATTGGTGTTGATAACAGAAGATGAAACAAAGTTAGAATCTTTCACCAGTCTCATGTGCTGAGCTTGTGACCTTTCTTTATAAAATGAATACCTGCTTTCTTGACACGTTGTTTGGGGTTAGATTTTTTTTTTTTTTTTTCCTATAGAAGTTACCTACATTACTGGTAGGATTTAATTCTTTGCTAGCAAAGGTGTCTCCAAGAGGAGTTAAAAAATAAAACAGGCAGCTGATCTAGGGTAAGTACAAGTTACAGTCAGAATCAACAAGCCTGTCACATTTTCCTGGTAGGTAAATCTTTGACTAAGACTTTCTATTGACTGCATGCTTGTAGTATGTTGGCTACAATAAATGTTTCAATAAATGCTTTCCATTTAAACGTAATTTGAGGTTGACTTGTGCCAGGCAGACACAGTTATAAAAAAAGAGAGAAAAAATAATTATTTGTTTATGAGAGTGGAGAGTCTACAAAAAAAAAAAGGCAATTTATGGAGCAACTCTTAGCAATTATTGCAAGTTTTTAGGAGTTCTGTGGAAAGAGAATTTTTCTCAGAGAAAGTAAACACACTTGAAGGATCTATGTCCAAATTTGTAAGTAAATACGTCACGTGTCATTTAAAATACTGTAGCTTGCAGTAATTGCGATGATCAAAAAAATAGATCGGTAGTCATAGGAGTGTCACGTTTTTGTTTTATTTCAAGAAGAATTTTAATTACAGGTAGGTAATATGTTTTGAGGTTTCATTTTCATGTATTTCCCCTACATCCTTTTTCACCATTTAGTTGGTCTGTTCATTTTCAGTTTCCTCATGTTGATAAGCCAAGGTGCATATGATTATCTGACGTTTTGCTTTTTTAAGTTTCTTCTCTTTTTTTTTTTTGTTTATTTTTTATTTTCATTTGGTTGTCTTTTATTTATTTTTATTTTTTTTCTTTTGTTCATTTTTTTCAATCACTCCTATCCTTTCACTCAAATCCTCCTTTAACCCACTACTGAAATTAGAGCCATCAGCTCCTCCTCAAGACATTAGTTGCACAAGCCCCAGCTCCACTAGCATTTTGGTAAGTTGGAAACCTCCACCGGTGGATAAACAGAATGGCATTATCACTGAATACTCCATCAAGTACATTGGGATTGATGGAGAAGATGTCAAGCCCCATGAAATTTTGGGAATTTCCTCGGACAGTACCCAGTACCTTTTGGAACAGCTGGAGAAATGGACTGAGTACCGGATCTCTGTGACTGCCCACACTGATGTTGGACCTGGCCCAGAGAGCTTAGCAGTATTGATTCGGACAGATGAAGATGGTATGTTGCCTCCACTACATCAGTTTGCACCTCTATGACTCTGTCGATCTGCTGTCTTTGGTATAGCCTAACAGTATTTTTTTTCTGCTCTTTTTTTTTTCTTTTTTTTTCCCAAAAATACTATCACCCTTTGAGTTTTTCAATCAAAGACTTGTCCTTTTTACATCATTTTTATATTTGGTACTTTTTTTTTTTTTAACAGAAAGTATCTTTTGGGGAGTGACATGAATCTACTGCCTCTTTGAGCCCATATTTATCCTTCTTGCTCCACCTTTAACATAGAAAATCTTAGAGGAAACTCTTTCTGCCTTTTCCTTGATTTTACAGTTGTTGTTATTTTTAAACACTTATGTCTGTGAACTTTTTTTCAGGTTTTGGTTTGTTGGTTTTTTTAACTGCTTTCTTGTTCCATATTGTGCTTTTTGATTTGGGTTTTTTTGGGATTTGGGTTTTTTTATTTGTTTTATTCAGCTTTGGTTTTGATCTTGAAAGCTGATGCTCCACACATTTTCTTTTCTTCCATGCTTGAAAGTGACAGAAGACAACTCTATTATCAGCCTTCTTTTTATACTACTGAAAATAAAAATAAAAAAAAATAAAAAAAGAGAAAAAAAAGAAACGGAAAACTTGACAAACAAAACTAAGGGAAGCTTTTTTTGAAATCTTTTGTGTTTTTATTATCAGTAATATTATTATTTCAATAATTAAAATATCTCTTTGTACTATAATGCTTTGAATCTCAAAGCATCTTCCTTGGCTTTTGTACATTTTTACATGTTTTTCTATTTCTCTAATACTCTTTTTTCTTCCATTTTTTGCATCAGTCATGTTTTTTGATCTTTTCACTGAAGGGTAGAGCAGATTGGTTGAACATTTTCATTTGTTGAACAATTTGTATTCTTCAAAGAAAACATAGTGAGTCTGCCCTTTAAGAAACAAAAAGCGAAAGACATGGGTGGGACAGGTGCCTGTAATTCTCTTCTGTCCAATGATGTTGTTCCAGTTCCTAGTGGTCCTCCTCGCAAAGTCGAGGTAGAGGCTGTCAACTCTACTGCTGTTAAAGTGTCATGGCGCTCACCTGTACCCAATAAGCAGCATGGTCAGATCCGAGGATACCAGGTCCACTACGTGAGGATGGAAAATGGAGAGCCAAAGGGTCAGCCCATGCTGAAGGACATCATGCTGGCTGATGCACAGGTAATTACAGCATTTTATGTTCTTTCCTAGGATACCATGAACACATCTTTTTGTGTACTAGAGAG
>VWZK01010173.1:0-16378 GCA_013396935.1 Baryphthengus martii | reverse complement strand
GTTGGTTTGTTTTTTTTCTCCCTCTTTTGTACAGTGTGACTGCTCAAACACAAGGTTTTTTTCAGTTGAATTGCAGCTAATTTTCAGTGACTCGAAAGTAGAAAGATGCTTTGTGCTAATGCTTAGTTCTCAGCTTTGTTCTTCTTATTACTTGCTACTACAAAAGATGTTTTATGACAGATTAAGGGAAGCTTTTTCCTCTTCACATACATTGAAGCTTTAAAGCTTCACTTTTGAAATTGCAGCTGTCTCCTTGATCTTGAACACTTTGGCAGGTGCTTTCACACTTTTTATTAAGTCAACCTTAGGATTACCTTTCCCTTCAAAGTTTTGAAACTTTTACAGAGAAAGAAGACAGCCCACTTTTGAAATTTGCTATGGAAGAAAGAATGCAGGAGTAAAATCATTAATAGTACTGTCACTGGGAAGCTCAAAGGAAGGCATTATTCCAATTTCATAAAAATCAATGACATCAAGCAAACGCTACATTTGTTTAGAAAGACAAATGATGAACAGACATCAAAAGGTTATCTGAAGATAAAACCCTCTGACTCTTCAAAAGATTCTTTTTAAAATGCAAACTTCTACAGCATAAAAGCTGATCCAAAAATGAAAGCGCCCAGATTAAAAAATGTTTATTACCTTCCTAAATAATGATAAAATATGTAATTTATAATGTTGTACACACATGAATATGCATTATTTACAATACATTCCACATTTCACTACAAGTAATTCTGTCATTTTATGTTAAGGAAGTTAACTCACTGATGTCCCATGTAGTAAATACAAAGAAGAAATACAGAAATAAATAAATGAAATTATATGGGACAATTTTTCCCAAAGCACTTATGTAATTCCAATGCTTGCATGTTATTGCCATTTGGATTGTATTTAACATCACCTTCTAGCTGTAGAAGCCAGTATTTGGAAGTGAATGTGTGATACCTGTATATAAAGAACAACTACAATTTTCTAAGTGGAGGAAGGAGTATAGGACCATCTGCTTACGGAGAGTTAACAGAAGGCAAATTCTAACTCCTTTTGGGCCTTTGAAAGCCTAGAATTTAAGCCATATGAAGCACTGCCAAAATTAATAGAGCCAATACATTATGCAGCCAGGAGGCCCTGTCATCTTCACCTTTGATCACCACCTGCATAACACAGACCATACGAAATTCCTGAATTAGTTCTTTCTGCAGTTGCAATGGACATGATTTCATTGAAGTCCATCTTTTCCAGAATACATCCAAACAAACTTTTTTAAATAGTTTTTAGTTCATTGTTCAGAATCACATACATGCTTAATTGTTTTAATAAGCGTATAGTATGAATTTTCCTACCCAGTAGGTAGTTCCTGCTATTTATTACTCAACTGCCCAGTACGTTTAAATAGTTTTTCATTTCTTATGCTTTTGACATCTTGATTTTGTGCTGGGCATTTCCATACAATTCAACATTTTTCACCACTTAACTATCATAGATTTATTACATTGTATGAATTAAACATCTTCCATATCTTCCTCCATTTTCTCTTTAGTCAGATATACACTACTCAAGGTGGGTGCCAATGGACTTCAAGTAATTGTTCTCTTAAGCACATTGAAAATCCTGGTTTTCTTTTTTCAGTTTTACTACTTTACTGACGCATATGTCATACTCTTTTGAAATAAAATCATATCTATATGTCCTTTCCTCCCTTAACAACAAATTTAATAGTATGATACTCAAAATCTTCGCTTTCAGCATAATCCATAATGAGAGTGAAATTAATGCCATCCCTCTGTGGGTACACTGAGGAGTAGATGTGGTAGAGTTTAGACGAAATAAAAACCAACAAAACACGAAACTAAACATCCCCTGATCTACCAAAAAAAAAATTCTCTAGTTTTAAAAAAATTTTTAATTCACTGTAACACTGTAAATGACAGTTTAAAATAGGACTTTCTGACATAGTACACAAATGAAATAACCAGTACTTTTTAGTCGCATTCTTCCATTTGAATCCAGAGACTTACAAGGTGTAAGTTTGAGCAGGAAAGAGTGAGTGAGCAAAAGGGTGAGCAACCAAAAGAACAAGAGAAAGAAGGATAGAGAAACTGAGATTAGCTTCAGATCATGGTCAAAGACCCTTCATATGTGGGCCTGAACTTCTGGTTTCTCTCTAAAAAATCCAGATGAAAAATCTATTTCTAAAGAGCCCTCAGCTTCCAGAGTCCAAAGGACTCAGAAACTTCATTAAAAGTTCTCTTGTGTTCCCTGGTCCTGAACTTTTAAGGACTACAATATCCTTCTCACTACTGTTAATTCTTATAGTCAGAATGAATCTGAAGTGCGTGATCCATACATGCAACTCTGGCAATTCAGATTTCTATTTTCTTCCAACCCTCTCAGGATTTATATTCCAATCCATTTCAGAGCAATGAGGAATTCAAGCTATAAAATAGAAATCTGCAATAACAGGAGCCATCCTGAAATAGTGTATTAATATGGCATAAATTAAGGTGCTCGAAATATTATATTTTTTTTAAGATAGCTTTAATGAAATAATATTCCAATTTTTAATTTAAAAAGTGAAACAAATTTGATTTCAGGGTAAGCACTCAATCTCTCAGTATTGGTGATACTTTTCATTTCTGTTCAATTACATATTAGCTGACACAAATTACTGCAAAATTTCATAGGAATGACAGTTACCCTTTGATCCCGGCATTTTGTTCTGTGGGCTTGGTGGACTTTATATCCCAAGAAATATTAAAATATCTTCCTGGTTAGGTTGTTGTAATGTACTATTAAAGAATGATACTTGGAAATAAATAAATGTGATGAGTGGAAATATTTTGCAAAGCAGGAGGACTTCAGGAATTACTGTGATGTTAAAGAATGTACAGTAAAAAAACCCAAATGTACAGAATCATTTGCTCCATTCACTGTAAAATACATCGTAAATGAAGATGACATTCACAGAGGTTTCTGTCTTAATCATCATAAATATTTTCTGCATCTACATTAGCCTGCAGGCATATATATCTTTATGTACATTTGTTCTGAACGTTTTTAAAGAGTGTTTTAAACATCATAGTAACTCTAATAGTCATGGTTGTCAAAGATTCCTTAAATAACTGTATGTATAGTCTGAATGTATTTGTTACATATATTAGTTAAGGAATCTTTGAGATTCCTTATCTCATATATCAGTTCTCATAAGAAAATTCAAGAAATTTCCACCGGAAAAAATACAACAGTGTAATGTCAAATTATTTTTTTCTGCTTCCCAGCTTTTCGGTTGTCGAACTGTTTAAAACAATGTTGAAAAAAATGCTTGCATCCTTGAGAGAGTAATCAGACTTCCTGCCAAGTGAAAGGAACAGGAGTGTATTTAGCGATCATCTACTCTTGAAGGGGCCTATGTTGTCTTGTATAAGCACCACACAAGTACAGTTTTACAAGTGGATGAAAAACCAAAGCTAGGCATTCATTAAACCCGATTCCATCAAAGCTAGGAAATAGAGCATGACTTTTTACTGGGTTTTGTTTTGCCATGGAGAATCCTATTTAGGTATCCAATGGCTTCCTCATTGCTTGAACTCTTAAATTCAGAACAGTGCATCTTTCTCGTAAACATCCTATTGCTGCAGCAAAATTTCAAAGATTAACGTTAGCTAGTAAAGTTACGAGTGCTTTAGGAGCCAAAGGCAGATGATCTCTTCAGGGTGATTACCTCTAAAGGCACATAATCAGCCTGACCAACTCAGTACGAAAAGAACAGGGGAGGAGCAGATGTCGTATTGTTCTTCATGGAAAACACCAACATATAAATGGATAAAAAGAATATATGTATTTTCTTCTCAGACTTTAAATAAATCTTTCAGTCATAAAATGTCTGTGGCTGTATCCTTCAGGCTCCTTTTCTCCTTTATTGGTATCTATCACTGCTCAGACTTTGCTGCTTTTCTGATACAGACATCCTTTCCTGGACCAGAGCACTGACGCAGTACAAGAGATGTTACCTGGGACCCCCTTCACCAATTGATAGTCATAACATTTCCACTGCATCTTTACTTTTCTCCCACTGGTTTTACTCTGAATCATGTTAGGTTTATTAATTTTATTTCATTTATTCTTAGTATTATTTTACAGCACTGTTTGGTTTGTTCTTTCTTCTTGGAAGCTCTAGAGGAAAGAGAATTATATAGCTTATTTTTATTGCCATTCTTGCACATTTTTAAAGAAAAAATTAAAAAAAAAAAAAAGAGTGTTTACTTAGCTATGTTAGAGACAACAACTTTTTTCTCCAGTGTCTAGCAACTATAGTCCAATTAAATGTATTGAGAAAGTTTGATTAGTCTACAATTTAATTATCTGACAACAAAAATCTTTACTGGAACACTGTTACAGTATGGCAGGTAGCTGCAAGGAGAGAATGAAGAAATGAATTGGTGAAGGTGAGTTGCTTCTGAAAAGAAAACAAATTTGGCCAAAATTTTTGTCAAAGCCTAATGCTTCTTAGGATTAAATGTAGACTTGGATACTTCTTATCTCCCAATGTAACAGTAGACCTGAGACAAGGATCCTATAGGTGCCTCACTTACCCTTTGCTCATCTGCAGCTAAGTTCAAATAACGTTGCTAATATTCACACTCATATAGTCTTATTTCTTGCCTTTCTATGTACTTCTGAGGGTCCTCCTGCTGCTTGTTGTTCTGTTAAGCTCTGTTCAGTCTCACTTAATACTGAACTTAAATCTCTGGTATACTTTCTCGAGTAGCACAGAAAGTCCTCAGTGACCTTTCATTTTCCTGACAGCTCTAATAGCCAACAAAAAACCAACAGGAAGCAAAGAGCGGTGGGGAAGCCAACTCTTTTGACATAAACACAAATATGAAATCAGACAAGGAAAAAAAAAAAAAAAAAAGAAAAGCTAAAATACTGGCATTCTCTTTTCAAGGAGCTTGGATGTTTGAAGAACCAACAATTTCATGTTTGTTTCAAGAGATAAAAAACCTACAAATCAGATTTCAAGCACACACCCTCCAGTATTATATAAATACATGCTAAGCCAGTCTACTAGCAAATACATGGCCTGTGCACACTGTTCGCACAACATTTTGTTCATCCTCGCCCTATGTGACACAGCAACAATGTCAAAGTCCTGCCTGACGTAGCCACTGGATCTGAGCCTGGACAGCCACCTCCTGCCACCTCCTTCACCACCCCTGGGAGCCAGGCTTCTGCCCTCTCTGTTCCCCTCATGCACTCCCATGTCAGTTTGGGCAGAAAGTCCCTGAGAAGCCTCTTCAACATTCCAAGCCTGAGAGCAAAAGCAGCACTCCCTGCTTGCATGTCAGCAACCATAGCCGCTGTAAGCCAAGCTCTGCCACAGGGATCTCACAGACCTGGAGTCCAGGCAGTGACGAATCTATTGAGATCACAGGAGGTCTATATGTATGGGCTGGTTGTATTAGCTCTGCTATAAATTAACGACTGTCCCCCTGTACTCAGCACTGCTAAGATAGCACCTCAAATACTGCGTTCAGTTTTGGGCCACTCACAACTAAGCCAGACCTTGAGGTGCTGGAACATGTCCAAAGAAAGGCAACGAAACTGGTGAAGGATCTAGAGCACAAGTCTTAGGAGGAATGGCTGAGGAAACTGGGGTTGTTTAGCCTGAAGAAAGTGAGATTTAGGGAAGATCTTATCACTCTCTACAACTACCTGAAAGGAGGTTGTAGCGAGGTGAGCATTGGTGTGCTCTCACAAGTAACTAGCAATAAGACTCAATGATCTCAAAACTCTTTTTCAACCTAAATAATTCTATGATTCCACTCCTTTCTTGAAGACTCGCTTTTGCAGACCTAGGATGTTAATAGTAAAAACTACACCCTTCTATGGCCAATGACAGTTTCCTAGATTTGTTTTCCATGAGGAAAAAACAAACCACTGTAATTACAGAGGCTCTGCATTATTTCAGTAAGAATATGAAAAACACCTGCAAAACATTCCCTGTTTTCCTTCCACCCCTCTTCCCTACAGAGCTTTCCTTTTATCACTCCCAAAGCTGTCAAGCTTCTTAGGAAATAATTGAGCTTGACAGTTCTGGGGTTAAGAATAATATCTTGTCATCTTACATCCCAGCAGACACGCACTGAGCAATTTATCACAGTCCATACAGCAGGGTTGCACTATCTCATATTAAATGCAAGAGCCTTATCTAAAAATGTGATCCTGTGTGTGGTTAGTGAATTTGGTTTGAAATACCATATATTTATTCAGATCTTTGTTTCAGTGTTAATCCTCCATCTGACAGCACCTCGGAACTCTTTGCTAAACATTGCTGTACAAATGTCACTTTATGCTAATTAAAATAAAAGATTTCAGCTATTGTTTATTTATTAATTCAACCAAGACAGTTGTAAATAAGACAGAATCAGGGCAGGGGGATGGAGAGGAGGAGAAAAAAAAAAAAAGTCATTACCCTTGCAAATTATATCTGTAGAGTGTCAACTCTGGTCTATGAAAATTAATGGTTTGTATCAGAGCTGGTTATTTCCACTTAGATTATAACATTTAATTTAGACCAAATAGTAACTCGGATACAATCACAAATGCAATAACTACACCAAAATAGGACATTCTTTTATGGATCTCAAAACAAAACCAAACCAACCCCATAGCTTGTACAAAGGATTACTCCAAATTTCACTAGTTTGGTTAGTATCACAGTCACATTGTAGTGACTTGGCTGCTATTACTGGGATATGTAAAGTACTTAATAACGTCTTTCTTTATTGTGCATAGATGCCAAGGAAATTTCCTCATCTCTTGCTCCTCGTTCCCACCATCCTCTCTTTTTATACATATCTACACAAAATGCATGTATATATATACACAATCTCACACATTCCTAATTTGAAGTATTCGTCATTTACACATAAGGTTTGGCACAAGTTCTTCCCGCCCATTTGCACCTGACGAGAGAAGCACATTGTGTGTTTCTTCTCTGCTGCATCACGCTCCTCTTTTAAGACAAAAATCAGGAGGGAATGATGAGGAAAATACATAGCTGACAGCAGGAGATTGATTAGCCCTGGCACTCTTCCACTTTAACAGAGCAGGCTCAGACAAAAAGATGGCTACTCGACAGAGCAAACCAATTCTTTTTTTTTTTTGCTGTGGTGCTCCAAGGAGGTTACTAACAGTCAGATCACCTGCAGCACAGATTCTCATTAACTATTTTAGAGAAAAGGAGGACAATGTAAACCATCTCAAAGCCTGTGCATGAAATTTCATGGTATAAAGGAAAAGGTCATTTGCAAGAGAGGGATTTTCAAGGCCTTGAAAGACCAGCCTGACTCTAAGGAATGTTCAAATGGAGCAAAGAAATCTCACCTCAAAACAAGCATAGAAATTCAAGTCTCTCTAGGTTCCTGCCAGCCAGGACTACTCAGTATCACAGCCGCATTGGTACAACATTGCTCTGTGCTTAATCTAACAAAAAGACAGGACATGTCCACCTAATGAACAAGGGAAAACCTAACAAAAAAACCCCTTCTGTATCCCAGCAAACCATGCAACATTATCCACCCATGTGTTTTAGAAACAGCCCACCTAACAAGCACACTACGTTCCTACCTATTTTTGAAGACCTTCTCTCTGAGATTAAGGCTGAATTTATTCTTCTTCCACTTTTCTGAATTGCAAATTTATTTAAATTTATCAGCTTTCCTTTGAGCTTCTTGGCTGCTTTGTAGCTCCTAAACTAGCTGCTTCTGGAATGCCATTTGTTAAGACAGGTGGGTCCTATTTACTGATGTCTTTAATTACACAGTGGGGTAGCAGAGATCCTTTGTCTTTCTTACATAAGCAGGGAAGCAGTACAATTTTACTGTGGTTTTCAGCTAACTGCCTTCATCGAATGAAGCTACTTTGTAATTCTAAAAAAGGGTGGAGTTTTTTTAATGAACCAGGTGATGTAGTAATTCTGTATTAGCATATATGCAGCCAGGTATGAGCATTCAACTTGTAACTTTTCTTCATATTTACCTATAGCCAGAACCTCTTACTTACAAGGAGGACTGATCACTCACCTGTGCTGGCTGTCACTATGCTTCCTTTTACCCTTCTGGTTTTTCTTTCTTCTGGGTTTCTCAGTCTGTTACTGTTTTGTGTGGAAACTATTGAAACTCACAAACTGCAGGTTTTAGTATGAGCCAGGAAGCCTTCAGATATGTTGCCTTTGCTAGTCTCTAAAGTGTTAGTGCATTTGACGTTTTGTGGTAAAGAAGTGACTGATCAGAATGCCTTTACCTCATTGTTTTGTATTCTATTAGCATTTTATAGTAAAAAGTCTCCTATATTCAAGTATATTTTGTGACAGGATGCATTCATGCCAAATCCTCCAGACTAGAGTAGCAGTCTGGTGGTAATGTTCTCATTTGGAAGAGAGAATTATGGAAATTTCTATAGGCAAAGACTGAACAATGAATGGACCAATAAAGTGACTAAATGTTGAGAATACTGAAAGAGGAACAAACCAGTCACATTTTGTGTGAAGATAGGGTGAGCAAAGGGACTACAGCAGTAACAGTGAGAGACAGGAGACTGGAAGGGTCTCTAGTCTTGCCATCAAAGCTATGTGGGAGAAAACTCTTCTTACACCTGCTTTTAGTGTATGGGTCTATAGCTTACCTCTGACAGAGTACTTGGAGTGATGGGACCAACATGGCCATGCTTTTCTTGTGTTCAAACTTTTTTAAAGTTTGACGTTTTAGCACTGGTTTTACTAACTCTGTTTATGTTCATTATCTCAACTCTCTTCTCCCTCTGTGACTCTAACAGAGAACACTGTCCTGAGGCCTGGATCTTAGATACTTCTAACCTTCAGAGAGCAGTATGCACAAGTCATTCTAGCTGTAGTTATCCCCTGCATACACTGGAATGAGCATAGTTCATTATTTAGCTCTATAGAATAAGATTCCATTGAAGACACAAAGGCAACATCGGCCCATGTAGAATAATTGCACTATGGAAATGTAAATCATTGGCAAGGATTTTCAATATCATTGGAAATGAAGGGTTAAACGTGTTTCTAATAGCAGGCTAAATGTAGGATAAGAAGGATCTGAAAACAGAGTGTATAAGAGACACAGAATTACCAGCTACAGGAAAGAGAATAGAAAGATTCAAATAGCAAGCTTAGTAGCCAAGTTCCTGTTTAAATGGCTATTTTGGCCTACAGTGAAAATAAAGATGATTAAAGCACTCCCAGCTCCAATTTCATCTGCCATACTGCCTTGGGAATGTAGATCAGAGCTTCCACAGCACTCTTAACTATTTTCATAGAATTATAGGTAGATAAAACAGTGGTGTGCCAAACCATTTGTCAGAACTAAAGAAATTTTGGATGGAAAGAAAACCAAAACTGAACAAAAAGCCAGTGTAATAAATTAGTATAAAAATATTTTTACAGACAAAAAAAATGTACTGCAATGAAAAAAATTGTGTTGTAACAAATATGAGCTGAACCAGTGTTTAATGAATTGGCAGAATAAAGAGTAAAGTAACAAGTGGGAATATTTCCATAAGGATCTCACACATTTCAATTTTCAACAAGTGCAAGCAGAAGGAAGACAAATAGCAATTTTAAAATACGGATTTAGATGCCATAATATTCACAAGAATGTACCTGAATTCAGGTGTTGATAATACTGATTTTTTCAAGTGTAAACACTTAGTTTCAGAATATGCTGCTTAGTGTTCCGATCTTCTGAAAATCACACCCTACATTAATGTCTGTGTGTGAGCAGATTTCTACTTTCACCATTGAAATGGATTTTTGAAGTGAGTTGGAAATATTCTCATAAAAGCATTCTTTCTCTCTATTCTTATACAATGAGATACCTGAACAACTAAATCACACACCACAGGTGAAAAAAACAAAAGTGACTTAAAAGGTGGGATGCTACTCCGGATTTAGGAGGTCTTTGGCCACTTTGCTGTGCTGGAAGATTTCTGTGTGAAAAGTTCATCTTTGGTGGTGAAAGAAAATGTAACAGCATTTTAGACAGAGTGCTAGCAGGGGTGTTCATCTGAACCCTCACTCTCAAATATTCTTGACAAAAGTCTTCTAGGTGTCTTGATTTTTAGAGTTTCCTTGTAGATTTTTGTCTTATTTTATAACAACTGGCAAGCAGAAGGATTGTGTCCTCTGTTATGAGACAGAAAAAATAGGGTTTTTATCCAGAGGTAGTGAAGTAGAATCTGATCTGTAGTTGTTGTTCAAGATTAGGGCCATGCAGCCAGAATTGCATTTCAACATAGTTTAGAAAAGAGAAATACCTCATTTGACCTAGGATTTGTTTGAAGACTGCAAGGTGCTTTCTTAAATTGATGCAAGAAATTCTGGAATAAACTCTATTATTCTTGCCTTGGAAGTAAGTTTGATCCCATATGCTTCTCTCAGGCTAGAATTGCCACGACTTCAGTAGCTTGGCATGGCTTAATATTCAACACTACAAATATCACACATACATAATTCCACTTCAGTCATTTCCTCAAAGGGAGAATTGATAGCTAAAGTAATATGTGAGAATAATGAGCCCGCACAAGGTATTCTGAGTATTCAAGCCATTTTCACAGTCATCTGCTCCAAATAAGAGACATTAAAATCAATGGGACACTACTAACAAAGTGAGGCAAAATACCCAGTCCATCAGCAAACAGAAATGAACAGCAAGCTATTTCTTGTGCAGTACACACTTTAGCCAGTACCAATATTGATCTCTTAACTTCAGTATCCTCAAACAAGCAACTCCTATGAACAACATTTATATCATTCAAATGCAAGGGAGCTTGTACTCTGTATTTTAACAAAAAAGTGAAGCTAAAACTCCAATACATTTGTTACATAATCAAAAAGACCTCTGAGTCAGTCGTATATTTGAGTATTGGACTAGGTTTTCATGTGTACACAGGATAACAATCTTTTAATGGTTATCTGTAGATCAAAAACAGCTTGAAGTGAAAGAAAACTCAGCACACAATGTTCAGAAAAAATAACTACCAAGCTAAACCTTCTTCTCCACTTAAATAAAAATCACAAATCTGTATGTTCTATATTTTAGCTTTAGGCATTTTTTTAAAACCCAGGATTACTTTTATAGAAACAGTGCTTCTGGAATTGATCTGAGGAAACGGCAAGAAATTAAGCTGTGACATGATTTTCGAGAAATTCTGCAAGCTTATAATGGATTCAGTACCTTTTATGCCCAGTGGCCTCTGTATAGGTAATACTGTAAAGAAAAAATAATTCCAAGACCAAGGTCCAAGGCAACTGATTTTTGAGTTAAAAAAGTTTGTGCCTTGAGGACCTTGAATAATCGTCAAGCAAACATTTTATTCCGTATATTAATCCCCACCTACTGACTTCTTAGAATTCACCAACTATTTGATACTATTTGCAATTTACACACTAGCAAGGTGTATTGGATGACAGTCTTCCTAAAAATCTGACCTAACTGAAAAATGGTAAACCTGAGGACCATGTGTCTTAGCATAAACTAGAATAACTGTGACACCTTCTGCATCAAGTCCTTCAACTTGCGTCTTCTACAAGTAAATTACGGCACCAGTAATGTCATGGCTGATTGAATAGCTGGATTTGTGGGAATGAGTTTAAGATCTGAAAGAAGCAAGCTGCATACACACTGCATTTATGGTTATGTATGTGGTTGAGTACCCACATAGGCAAACTACAGTCTTCATTCTATACTATTGATACTATATGGTATCTCTGCAGTATATCTGCTCCTTTTTGATTTTTTGCCTGTAGTTAACTTCTACACTACCTGACTTGGGCTTTGTTAAGAACAACATTTTGGACCTAATCAGACTTTTAAAAATGAGATAAGAAGAGATAGAAGGTACCTGGTGCCATTGTTCAGCTTAAATAGTTATAATATTGCCTCCTCTTACAGGTCTATTGCAAGTATGAGTTAAAATATATGTGGTTTATCTTATTACATATATATACACACCAGGAAAGATATACCAAAATGACAGTGTTGGTGGGATTTCTAGTGACACAATCACATTTCTAGTTGCCTCTAATTTTAAAATACACTATGACTGTCAAGATAAACTTAAAGCTCTGAACTCTTCTCCCTCAGTATTTTTTGAAAAGTAGACTCTATAGAGGAAGGAAGGAAAGACACCTTCAAAATCCCAATTTCTAATCTGATTTTCAATTCTCAGGAAAAGGTTTCTTTTCATTGTTCATTTCTCTAAGCTCCTGAGACTGCTTTTCAAATTTTCAGAGAAGCGGTGCTGGAATGAAAAAAAACCAAACTATATAGCATGTAAAAATAATAGGAATCAATCAGTTTTACAATAATTGCAGTAATTAAATAACCAGCTTTGCCAAGCTCAATTTAAATGCGATTACTTAATGGATGAGGTTTTTCCCTCTCCCTTGGTCCTATCACAATAAGCCCCATATTTCTTTAAATGATGCTTGCTGATAATACATACCTGTCATGCCATTCCTTTTGAGTGCTTAGGGAAATAAAAATTCATAGCAATTGATTGCCCTGTGTAGCCATGGATCCAGATGCCCTTTCAAATATTCATAAAGTTCTTAAAGAGGTCCCTGTGGATCCCATTTGTCTGCTCTATATTTATATATCCCTCCAGTCTTCGGGAAAATTGTCAAACAAAAGTCACTTTAGCAGCTAGATATTATTGACTCTTTCTATCTTGCAAATTTTTATATTCTCATGCTGTGTCTTGTGAGTGAGAAATGGAACAAAATAAAGAAATGTTTAAGAATATCGTATACCGACTATTAAAAGCTCTTCATTAAAACTAGGGTCTTGAAAACAGTTGCTGATCATAAGTAGATGAAAGAAAAGGACAAAAGTGTTGAAATTGGAGTCAAGTGGAGCAAAATGAGAGATAAAGATAAAGGACAAAAATGTCACATTTACACTCAAAGTCAGATGACTAAATTCAGAGCTACAGGCCTGCTGAGCGTTCAAAACCTCTCACTGAGATCAATGTAAAGACCGAGTACAAATATAAAGTCATTTTTATAAAGTTTAACTCTCTTGGAAAATTTTCCATGGTATCAGGTGTGTGAAAAGTCTTATTCAAGTGGCAATTTAAAGAGATCTTCCTTTGCCCCCCTTTCCCTAGTAAGTTGCCCATTTGCAGAATCCCAAGAAAGTTGGGAACAACCTTTAAGCCCTTCTGTAAATGCTTTATCTATTCTATTCAAGAAGCTGTGGAGCAGAAGGTGCTCATCGAGCCTCATTGAAAAATCCGTACCAGTTTGCAGGATAAAATTCTGGCCACATAACAATTTAGGAGTTAGCAGCCAGTTTCCATTTCTATTTCTCATTCTTATCAAGATTTTCAACTTCTGTTTGTTTCTCTTTTAAAAAGGATATTCCAGAACTATGTTCAAGAAATGTTCTGAGTGGAAGACAGCGGAAATGCAAAGTTCTCCTTGAGCTTTTCAATCCTTACCCTGTTTTGCAGCAGCTGCAATTAACCTGAACAGGCCATCGCTTATTGGCAGTGAATTTTGTCTGTCACCGGCCGTTTCCATTCTGCTGCAGTTCAGAGATCAGGAGCTGGTTAGAAATGTAGCAGCTATGAAGTAATGACAAGCCAAACTACTGTCTGTAATGCAGAATACTAGTGAAAGACAATTCTGTATCATGATACCTGTCACAAATTCCCACCATCTAGAGCTAGATGTTGAGACACAACATTTTAAGTACATCACTATCACTACATGTTGAGATAAACATCAAGAGATTTGCTCTGAGATGTAGTGTTGCTACCCATCAGATTCTGAAGGCTTTTGTCATGTGATTTTTCAGTCTTCAAAAAATTCACTGACACATGAAACAGATTTCAATAAACCTCAGCAGAAGGGATGTCCTGATTTTTGTTAATATTTTTTAATTTTTTTAAAAAAATGAAAATGAAGGAGTGATTCAGTTTGAATTAAAGTGATTAGAATAGAGAATAAACAGTATATATGACTCTAAGTTCTATGATAGTGTACAAAAGGACCCAATGACACATCAATATGTAAAGTGAATTTGCTATGCACTTGTTTTCCACTTAAAAAGCAGCTGTTTGCTTATGTAATATCTTTCCCAGTTGAACTCAGGATGCAAAGCAGCATGAAGTAAATGTTCGCTGTGGGCAGATTTTCTTCTGCTCTTGGTGGATTGGATGAATCCACAACAGCAGGAGGTCATTGCTCTCTTTAGCATTTAAGGAAATGCACAGAAAAAAAAAAAAAAAAAGGAGTAAACAAATGTAACAATATGGGGCTAATTTAACCCTCCAAAATAGGAAAATGAAGACACAAGCCTCTCCCCATAGCATATGAAAAAGAGCAGGGGGTCACCATACGGACTGCAAAACATTTTCTAGAATGAGTCAATTAAAATAGAATTGAAGTGTCTCCTCCAAGTTCTGTTGGTTTTCTGTGTTCTGTCAGATAGTCCACACAGCTTTAGCAAAGAAATGTAAGACAAAAGGCTAACAATAAGTGCTAGCCATGCTCATTCGATGTGTTGAGTAAGCTAATGTCCCCTTCTGTTACCTTAGTGGGCAAAATCCACTTGCAGAAACCAAGGAAGATTTTCTTTCTTAAGGCTAAAATAATTAAATATGAATGAAAAGAAAGTGGAAAAGCTTGTCCTGAATGTATTGGATAATATCAAGGCTTTGGAAACATTCTTGCAAGAGGTACCTGTAGTACTGAAATTTTCAGTAAGGGTTCTGGGATACACGCTGCAGGAGTTACTCTTTATGGTCTAATTCACAAGCCAATGTGAAGTTCAATAGGGGAATGTAATTGGTTTTTTCCTAATGTAAATCTTAATGGAATTGTCTCAGTTTCAAAGGGTTGTCAATGATTCTTTGCAATGTGTGCACTCACAAAATATTTTATTTTTTTTACTTGTTATGACAACTGTGGTGAAAAGATATATAAGAAATAGCAAAAAAAAAAAAGGGAGAAAATACAGAATAATCAGCATATTTGATAGATTTCACCAGACCAAAGACAACTCCAGTCTTCTGCCTTTTAGGTCATAGTTTCCCATTTCTTCTCTCTACGTCTCATTTTTTATATTGCAGAAACAAAAATAATTCTAATGAAACTTTGTGATGTGGCAGGTTCATCTTTGCTGGCTGCCAGGTGCCCACTAACCTTCTCTGTTACACCCTCTCCTCAACTGAATGTGGAGAAAATACTATGAAAAGCTCATGGGTCAAGATAACAACAGTGAGACACTGGCCTAGGTTGCCCAGAGGGGATAGATACCCCATCCCTAGAAACATTCCAGTCAAGTTGGACAGGATTCTGAGCAACCTGATGGAGTTGAAGATGTCCCTGTTTGTTGCAGGTGGGGTTGGTTAAAGGTCCATTCCAGCCAAAACTATTCTATGATTCTATTATAAGATTAATTTAATTTATCACCAAATAAACAGAGTATCATAATAAGAACTAAGAATAAATCTAAAAACACCTTCTCCCCACTCTCCTTGTCTTCCCAGGCTCAACTTCACTCCCAGCTTCTTTACCTCCTCCCCCTGAACAGCACAGGGGAATGAGGAACAGAAGTTGTAGTCAGTCTGTAATGCTTTTTCTACCAGTCCTTTCTCCTTGCTCTCTTCCCCTGCTCCAGGGTGGGTTCCCACCCATGGTAGGCAGCCCTTTACAAACTGCTCCAATGTGGGTCCTCTCTACAGGCTACAGTTCTTCAGGAACAGACTGCTCCAGCATGGCTGCCCCAAAGAGTCACAGATCCTGCCAGAAAACCTGCGGCTGCATTGGCTCCTCTCCATGGGCTGTAGTTTCTGCCAGGAGTCTACTCCAGCATGGGATACACAGACTGCAGCTTAGGACATGTCCACCTGTGCCATTGTGGGGTCCTTCATAGGCTGTAGGTGATTATCTACTCCATGGGCTGCAGGAGGACAACCTGCCTCACCGTGGTCTTCACCACAGGCTGCAGGGGAATCTCTGCTCTGACGCCTGAAGCCTCTCCTTCCCCTCCTTTTTCACTGACCCTGGTGTCTGCAGGGCTGTTTCTCTCACACTTGCTCACTCCTCTCTCCCAGCTGCTGTTGCACAGCAGCTTTTACATTTTCTTAAATGTGTTTTTACACACATGCTGCAACATCACTGAAGGGCTCAGCTTTGACCAGCAGTGAGTCTGCCTTGGAGCTGGAGACAACTAGAACAGGCTCCAGCTGACATGAGGAAAGCTTCTAATACCTTCTCACAGAAGCCACCCCTGCAGCCCTTCTGCTTCCAAAACTTCACCACATAATCCCACTACAGTTAATTTGA
>VWZK01010167.1:102425-150010 GCA_013396935.1 Baryphthengus martii | reverse complement strand
GGGGGCCAGCGTCTTGGTGCCCGGCTGGCGGCGTTGGGGGCCTGGCCGGAGCTCCTCACGGGTAAAATGGGAGAAACGGGTGCGCTGAAAATAACTGCACCTTTCAGACAAGTGGAATGTCAGTGGCTTGAGTTACCTGCCTTTTCCTTTGGTATGAGAATATTTCTGTTCTTGGCGATCTTTAGAGATAATGTAAGAGTTGTTTCCCAAGAAAATAATTATTAAAATGGANAGGAAATAAAAATAAGAGCGAGCAGTGTCTTCTCTTCTGGGGCTCAGGCCGCGTTCCCAGCCTTTGCTCACTTGCCGTTGTAAACAAGCATTTAAATCAAAGTCACGATGCAGTCCTCTCACCTTTACAGTTTTATTATTTCTTCATCTACTTCTCGTGTTGGTAATTATTTGGTAGTTCGGTAGCGTTGATGATTCAGTCTCCGTTGAGTGCCGGTGTTTTACAAAAGGTGTAGGATTCCTGTTGTCTGCATGGTTACGCTTTCAGGTTATGATGGTTGTTGGTGAAAAATCTGGCCCCCCCCCGCCCCTTACAGGGAGATTGGCCTGGATACAGTGGCCCCTCAGCCGCTGGCAGAGCAGATTCTAGAGTGGGCGCTGGCCGTGCCCGTGGCGCTGCGCTTCGAGCCGGTGCCGGCGTGCACATGCCTGCAGAGGCGATTCGGGTCTCAGCGGCCGACGGTCCCATCCNTTAAAATGGATAATATAAATGGATTATATATTATATAAATATATATATGTACTAAGTGGGGGGAATTAATTTTTTTGTACTGTGACAAATAATTTACTGTATTAACAAGATGTTGCAATATACTACAGACTAAATCCAGCCCTTTATTATGCATCTTCTCCAAATGTGGAATAGGTCATCCAAAATTAGCCAAACTGCAATATTGTGTAACAGGAGAGCGAGTGATCGGAGCACAGGCGAAATCTTACATGGGCAGCCTTAGTCATTTCTTGTATTTTTAAGACATGTATTTGAAACTATTGTGTGCTAAACATGGTATGAAAGCATGCTCTAAATTATTAATTTAGTGTACAAAACGAAGTTCTATGTAATCCTAAAGGTGATTTTAACAGATCTTCTTTGTTCAGTCTTCATAGTAAGAGTAAAATATTTCTATTTTACTTACTGATTTCCAGTGATTGGTAACAAACAAGAAGAGCTCTAGTTATTTTTTTGACAACATTGTAAAGCAGCTTCTGTTCACACGTACGGCTTCTTCATCTGCAAAATCCCTATTTATTGAACTTATTTATTAGAAAACTAAATGTAAAGTATATGACGTGTGGTTCTCCGTGTTCATGTTCAGAATTGGGCATTAAGGGCAAGTTTAACAGCATGTTTCAGTCACTGTAATACTGTGTCTTCTAACGGAACATCTTTATAATAAACTCGATTCCACCCTGACTATTCACTGTTGGTATGTAACCTGGTGATAAATTAAACTGCTGGTTTACAGCCTAGAGGTAAACGACACCACTGCTTAGGAGGCGTAGCTTCTTAAAGCAATGTTAGGATCTCATTAGCCCTGTAAGATAAAAAATGTAGAGGTAGCGAAGAAATCCCAACCAAGGGTCAATTGCTAATTAATCCCCACTGACAAAAGACGGTGGAGCGGCACCAGCCTATTTATAGCGCTGGAGAATGAGCCTGATTCACAATAAATGACTTCTATTATGTGATTATTTGAGGCTTCATTCAACGGAGGCACGTCTTGTTGGGAATGGCAGATGAATTAAATGGATAGAGCATAAAAATAGGATGTTCTCTGAATCTGCTGTTCTAGGTTTAAAATCGTATTCATTTCCCAGAGCTTTGTGGTCTATTTCTCTCTTTTCTTTCAGTTAGGCAATGAAATGTTCCGCTAATGCATCTCTCAAAAAAGATCCTAAGCAGACGCAGCAGAATGTAAAGCCGCACGCCCGCGTTGGTCCTTCTGTAGTTACTTACAGTCTTTTTGCAATATGTCTCCTTAATATGGCAAAGTTGGCCGACTGTCGCCGTGTGCGGGGGATCCAACTGCAGCTCCGTTCCGTGGGCCTGGCTCGAGCGGGCCGGCCATGCTGCAGGAGAGCCCCGTGGCCGGGGACACCCTGCCCAGGACAGCCAGACCCCTGCCGTGGTGTCTTCCCTGTGCTCTCCTGGCCCGTGGACACCTGCGAGGGTTCAGCGCTTTCTTCGTGAACCCGCTGAAAGCTCTCGTGAACCTGTGGAAAGCTCCCCCTGTTTCATCCTGCCTCGCTGAAGAGAACTCCGCGACCGGCCAGATGATTCACTCCGTTCGTTACTGAGGTTTGGTCTGATTATTTAATGAAGATGGCCTGTACTAATGATCAGCCATGGCAGGCGGCGGCACTCGGCATCGTTCACCTCACGGAAGCGCACGGGAGCCTCCCACTGAACACTGAGAAGGATCATTAAACACATTTTGCACGCACTTTATTTTTCCATCTTTCAGATCCTGTGACCTGCAGAGCTAAGGCCTCATCCTGCTCCGGGAGGGTGGCTCCTGCTGCACACACCCTGAGATCTCACGGCCTCCACTGGATCCGGCTGGAACGTGAAGCTGAGCCTCACAATTGCAAATAAAGTTCCTGCCCTGGTTGTTTTTTGTTTTTTTTAAGCATTGCTGTGTTAGACATGGGGTAGCCACTGCAAAATCACGCCAAATTCCTTCTCCTCCCACACATTTACTTTTTACCTGCCAGCTGATGGCACCGTGCCTGTGGGGCCAACCCACCAGAGAAGACTCTGGTTGGAGGGGTGGGGGGGATTGGTCCAAGCAGACCTTCTCTGGGCAGCGTGCCGGCTGGAGCCGTTAGCTCCTGAGGAACATGGCACGTCTGTTGTTAAATGTTTGGCATTTGGTGCTTTTCCTCCCTGTAATGATTTGTGGAAGACAATCAATCCACCGGCCAAGGTGATCCCTGTGTTTATCCATAGCCCTCTGTGATGGATCTAGTCAAAGACACTTTTCCCTAAGCCGCTCGACTGGAGTTTCTGATCTATCCGATATGCAGAGACCATGAGCTCAGCTACAGCCTTTGGGTGGTTAATTAATAATCAATCAATGCTCTCCCAGCTACAGCCTTTGGGTGGTTAATCGATGGTGACGCTGGGATGCGTTCACTACGCGTGAGCTTCAGCTCCTCATCTCACTACAAGAGGACCACCTAGAAGCTCCACCTTTCTTCTTGTGCTGGATTAGCCTCTGACCAGTGAATGAGAGTAAAGAGTTTATAATTTCATGGTCATGTTTTTAACCTATTTTTCCTCTGGGTAGATTTGGGAATCCTTTACTCATTCACTGAAGACACTGAAAGGTTGGAAGTAAATGGCTGTTTAGAGCTTAAGTTTTGTTGGAAGGCTACAGTGATCCACGCTGAAACAAACTAGTATTCCTTAGCTATATTTGCTTCCTCCAGCTTTTTTTTTCTGTTTTTNCATGCCTATTAACTTTTCCATGTGGTGATCACTAACACCCCATGAAATGAAGATGGAACCTGCGCAAGAGCTGCTGGCCCTTTGTACATTTCCATAACACAGCACCGTGGATATTGTATTTTAATTCCGTTCATACAACACCAAATTAATGAACTGATGGTCAGCCAGAGAGAGCCTGCTTGCAGCAGGAGATTGCTGCCCTGGTGAGCTGCTCCTGACTCAAATTCCCCGTGGTGCTGTGCGGGGTGGCTGATAGCCCACAAGTGAATACCACAGAGCATCCTGCTGCCTCCTGCACATGCTCAGGGCCAGGAGCTGGAGATTTAGTTCCAGTCAGAGCCCGCAGATTGGACCCTCAGCATCACGCTGTATGAGCCCCAGGAGGGTCCTGCCAGGTTTTCCTGAGCTGAGCACCCTTTCTCGATGAGGAAGGACAAGGAGAGGGTCTGGGTACCCCTGCTGCAGGGTGCCCAGCCAAGCAGGAGCCCCATGGAGCACAAGGTGCCTGTTCTGCTGGCTCTGCTCCTGCCGAGAGTGGGGCAGAATGTGGTGTGGAAAGGGCTGTTCTTCCCCATGGCCACCCACAGACAGGCTCACCTGGAAAGTCAAGGCTGTATCAGTTGAACATGCTGGCCCTGGGGCTGTCAAGAGACACATACACACACACACACACACACAAAAAAAAGCAGCGAATACTGCCTTTCAGGGATTGTTTTTTTTTTCCCCCTCATTACTAGGTTTTGTCTTCAGCTTGATCCAGAACAAAACCATTAATAAAGAGTGATACATCTTAACATAGGTACTCCTCCCTTCTGTGATAAGCTCGTTATGTTTCAAGCCTATACAATGATATTAGTTACCTGCAGTAGTTAGTCGTCTCCTCTGGTAATATTTATGAAGGATGCTATAGGCCTGAGATTGAATTTTAGTATAAAAATGTATTCCACAGTCCAGAGCAGCCGTGTTCAACAACTGCCGTGCAAACCAGGCATGGGGCAAGTGCTGGGACCTGTAGAACTGCAGGGGAAATGCTGGCAGTGGCTTCAGACAGACACCAAAAGCCCTTAGCTTTTTTTTTTTTTTAAAAAAAACACCTCCATAACTAGAACAGCCTGAATAGGACTGTTTCACTCTGTTTACATTTGATCTATTATTTCTAACTTCACATGCTTTGCACTGAATCAGATTCTACTACAGCAGAGTGTTTCTGAGCCTAACTAACTGTATCGACACAATCGGTTCAAAGGCTTTGAAGAGGTACGACGTGAATTAAAACCATTGCTTACAGTGTGGCTGTGAATAACTGTGTTTCAAGGATAGCTGTGGGGAAAAAAAGTCTATTTTTCTATTGTATTGTGAGTTCAGTATTGTTAAGTAAGTTCAAGTTTTGCGTAAATACTAGTGAAATTTGACTGCGATAGCTGCAGAGCCAGTGCTACTTGGTATTTAAGCTCAGGTTATATAACCGCTTTAATTAGTAGTACAAAAAAAAAAAATCTCTTATTTGTCTATGATTTTAAAGAATACAAAGATTTTGGTTTTTAATAAGGCATGAAGTTGTTTGCATGTATGTTTTCTGTTAGCCAGTGCTTTTGAAGCTGTACCTATTTTTAGTGGCAGCAGCCCTGCAGCCACAGCCTTCCTGGCACTGTACCCAGCAACCTCGCGCCGAGACCGCGCCAATAAAATTATGAAACATTTTTTTCTGCCTTTTTCTATTATTGCAGCTAATTCACATTTCCTGGTGGTTCTACAGGCAGCGATTCCTACTCAAAAACAGATAATAAAAGGTTTGTAAAATATCTAAAATGCAAAACCTTGAGGACAAGGCGGCTCGAGGGAAAACTGGAGCGAGGGAGTGAATGATGCTTCAGCATTCGCTGGGAGAAGAACCTGCCCCTGGTGCCTTTCCCTCGGCAGCTCCCTCGGGTTTTCACTCCTCCAAGTGCTGTCCATCGTGTGCAGCCGTATCCCAACAGCCCGGAGCCCAGCGCCCGCTCGGTACCGATCAAAAGCTCAATCTGTTGTTACAGAAACTGCTCTTTTTCCTCTTTGGCAGCAGCTGCTGGGGGCTGATTTTGTTGCAGGCTGGAGAGTGACCGTTCCGTCTGAATCTGCCTAATGTTTAAAAGACAATTAAAATATTAGCCCCTCTTTTTTACCCACACATTGCCTGACAGTGTTTCAGATTTGGTGGCGACCTCTCTTTTCATACCGTTGACTCCTTCTGCTGCCTGCAGCTACCCCAAGTGCACAGGTCTGAAAACTTTTTCAGCCTGCAAACTGAAGGGACAGATGTGGGGCACTGGCAGTGATCCTGGGGTGCAAAGTGCAGGAGTACTTGGGGTATAATACATCAATATTTCATTTATTTCACCTACTTCATTTTAAATTTGTTAACCTTTTTTCTTTCATTTATTTTTTCCATTCTTGGTTTATTGTTGCACTTCAGGAAAACTTTTTCGCTTTGCTTTAATATCTCTTCAATTACAACGATATTTTCTTGCCAGTAAATGGATTCCATCGTCAACAACACGCTGGTTCACAAATCTCCCTTTCCCTTCCAACACCCAGTCAGACCCAGTGGCTTCTTCCACACATGGATTGACGGGGCTTGCACAGCTCCTGTGAGCTCCCATCGGAGGACACACATTTGAATCTACCCGGCACAGAAACTTTTAAATACTCACAAGTCAGCTGGGTCTTCAAGCACCGAGGTTTGTAAATCTCTGCCATTGCTGGTTATATAGAACATGAACAGCACTGTACGGTGGGTAAACTCCAACCTTTAATACTTGAAGTGAGCGTGCATTTCTTTTTGGCTCCCTTCAGCCCTGGCCTATGCGTGCAAAAGCCGTTTGCTGTTACCCAGACAGATGTGAGGCAGCGCGGGAACGTGGGGAGTATTTGTGTATAAACTTTTTTAAATCGTCTTAAGCATTAGAAACTAGAAGCCAAGCCAGTGGTGATAGGCAATGGGCTGAATAGGTACACAGTGAAATAAATGGGGGTTTTCAAATTGTGCAGCTCGGGTTTCTGCTGCCAGCACCAGGCTTCTGCTCCCATCGGCCTGGGAGGGCGATGCTGGGACCGCCACTGTACATTTTGGGCTGAATTCAGGTGGGCTGGGGGCAGGTCAATGCTTGGAGTCCTCTGAGAGCAGTGATATATTCCCATGGGGTTTACTCCAAATCATCACCAGAAGCAACCTGAGCATCCACACGGGACTCGGTGGGGGTGTCCCGGCCAACATGCCCTGCAACCCCGCAGGGCTTAAACCCAGCTGAGGGGAGGGGGGATTGATGCAGAACTGCTCAGTGCCACTGAGACCGACCCAGTCCTGTCTGCTGACAGACACTGAAACACGCAGAGGCTTCAAGAGTTCTGTGGCAGCTGAGTGTGGGTGTCACAAATGCCAGCAGTGCCTCTGCGCAAGGTACCAAGAGGACAGCGAAGCGCCAGGTGTATTTATAGCCCCTGCGGCACATGTACCAGCTCCCTGGGGAATGGCATCACCCCCCTGTGAGGGGGCAGTGGCCCATCACCCTCCCCACCCCCACAGTGGAAGCGGGGTGGTGAGATGACCACCCTCCTGCCAGCTTGTCCACCGCTCCTGGCCGATAGCTGAGCTGCACGAGTGGCTCGTCTCACTGGCAGGACAGGAGCAGCCGTGCAGGAGCTGGACGGGTTCTCTGCACCTACAGCACCCCCAGACCCTTCAGGGCTGTCAGTCTCCAGCCAGTGTCGCAGCAGCTGGCACTGGGTAGCAGTCCAGTATCCTGAAGCTCAGGCTTACAC
Organism: Baryphthengus martii; assembly: GCA_013396935.1. Lineage (NCBI taxonomy): Eukaryota > Metazoa > Chordata > Aves > Coraciiformes > Momotidae > Baryphthengus > Baryphthengus martii. Next base: position 142,749 of record VWZK01010167.1, on the reverse strand, counting down.
TGGACTTCCCGGTCGAGAATTAGGCAGCAAATCCTAGGAGAAACCTATGACCAAGATTCTGAGCAGCGTAAGCGCTCAAACACCATTTACCCTTCCTGGCATTCCTGTATAGCCAGGGAATAGCAAAACTATTTATGTAAATAATTCATAGAAGTCTTCTCCATTCAGTTTATGGCTCTTCCACACAGCAGTACCAGCAGTTGCCCTGCACGTTCCTCCCAGCAGCAGCCTGGAGACAGACTGACATCATCGGCTTTAAGGGGCCCATGCCCTGGTGCCCTGTGGGCATAGAAGCATGGAATGGTTTGGGTGGGAAGGGCTCTTCCAGGGTCATCTCATCCAACTCCCCTGCAGGGAGCAGGGACATCTGCAACTAGAGCAGGTTGCTCAGAGCCCCATCCAACCTCCCCTGGGATGGTGCCAGGGATGGGGCAGCGACCACCTCTCAGGGCAACCTGGGCCAGGCTCTCACCACTCTCACCATCAACAGTTTCCTCCTTATGTCTAATATAATCTTACCCTCTTCCAGTTTTAAGCCGTTGCTCTTTGTCCTGTCCCAACAGGCCCTGCTCAAAAGTCTGTCCCCTTCTTTCTAACAAACAGGTCCCTCGAAGTTCTGAAAGGCCACAAGAAGGTCTCCCTGGAGCCTTCTCTTCTCCAGGCTGAACAAGCCCAACTCTCCCAGTCTTTCTCCATAGGAAAGGGGCTCCAGCCAGCCAATCCAGCCCTCAGATCCCTCCTGCCATTTTTTGGCACGCAGGCATCCCCAGCCCTGCTGGCAACGCGCGCTGTCAAACAGAGATTTCTCTGTGAAAATGGGGTTGATTGACTGGTTAAAAAATGCATTTCCTTCCACTGCAAATAACGGCCTTTTGTAGGAAACTTCTTCATCTCCAAGACAGTGACTGAGAAATGGCCCAGCTCTGGAGTTTACTGCCGGCTCAGCTGCACTGGGGCGAGAGGCAGTCGCTAGGGCTGGGCAGCGGCAGCACAGAGCCAGCCCAGCACCTTGGCTGACCCCGCGAGCAGCTCAGGAGACAGTGGAGCAAGGAGAGTGCAAGGGGCAAACACTCAGGGGAGTGCAGAAATAGCTTCTGAGCTGTAGAGCAGATGGTGTTAGCTATAGGACATCATTTGAGACCCTACCCTTGACATCAAGCTACCCAAACAGACAGAAGGGATGGACAGAGGTGGAGAAGGGGTGATCCTGCACTCAGCCAAGCACACCCACTCCTGTGCATCTGCACAGGAGGCCTGAGGCTTGAGAAACCTTTTTCAGCTCCAAGAAAGCCTCTGCAGCAGAGAGGAATCCCTCCTGGACCAGCAGGTGCCTTCAGAAACACAGATTAATGCAAAAGGAAGTCAAACAGCTTTTGCTTCAGCGTGCAGCCAGACCAGTACATCCCAAGTAACTTGTAAGAGCAGTACGTTGTGTGGATTTTGTTCCTGCTCCAGGAGAGCTGTGAATTAGTGGTGCTGCCACACAGCACAACCTGGAGGGACACACGCAGCGTCAGCAGGAAACCTGGGACAGGCAGAGATTATAAAAGCCTGGGTAAAAATAATAAACCACTTTGCTATAGGGAGGGGACTGCACCTATGAATTTTAGTTACAAAGTCAAACTTAATTTTTGCAAAAGGCAATGATAAATGATTTGCCCCTCCAGCTAATTTTATGGGTGCTGCTCAGCTGCCGGCAGTAGGGGGGAGGCAGCGGGGTAGGTCGGCGCCGCTGCAAAGGAAAGGGGCAGGAGCCAGGACAGAGCTGGATATGCAGGCATGTAATTACTTTTCCCTCCAGCAGCTTCCCTGTTTTCTATGATACCCATTCCATAACCACACATCTCCACAGCAGTGCCAGCTGGGGACCATCAGCTGGAACTCAGATGATGAACCAACCCCATCCCCATCCCTGTCCTCATCCCCACCTCCACCTGTTCTCATCCCCATTCTTATCCTTGTTCCCATTCCCATCTCATCCCCATCCCCTTCCTTATCCCATCTTGTCCCCATCTCCTTCCTTATTCCCATCCTGATCCCTGTCCCCATCCCACCTGCAGGCTCCATACAGAGTCCCAGGGTTGGCCCAGGGCTTTGCCTCACCCCTCTCCCTCTCCCTGCAGCTGCAGCGAGGCAACTACAGCGTGAAAAATGGCCTCGGAGGGCTTTTGTAGCAACTACCAACGCGGCGACAACCACCAGGCCGGATAAAAGCAGCTCGTCCAGGCTCTGCCTGCACTTTATTCCGAGCTGCAGCTTTCGTCTGCCTCAGCAATGTGTCGGGACACGTTTGGCACAAATGAAAAAGTAAGTTGTTGTTGAACATTCTTGTGTATTACTGAGTGGTGGCACTGATGCTTCCTGTAAAACAGATCTGCGAGCGTGGCGAAGCTGTTTGATGTTACAGCCTTATTTAAACCGGCATTTAGATAGTAAAAGCAGTCATTTCCCTCAGCCCCAAATACCAGCTACCCATTAAAATTCCTTCTCATGCTCCTGCACAAAGACTAATTTTGGCAAGAGCTTGACTTGCCCTAGATTTTTAAAAGACTACTTGTTTTAAAACAAAGTCCTTTGGGGAAGGGAGAGAGCTGGGAGAAGGATTGCTTCCTCTCCCAGTCCTGTGGCAGCTCCAGTCCCGTCACCTCCCATTCCATCACCTCCTAGCCCGGGCAGGTGCGGCATCCTCATCCTCCTCCTCCTCCTCCTCCTCGCCCATTGCGGGGGCTCCCAGCCCTGCCAAGGGGTGCTGGAAGGGAACGGGAGCTTCGGGCACCAAGCAGGAAAAGCTGGGGGAAGATTGAAAGGCTGCCGTTCGCCTTGGCATTTACACGCTAAAAATAAAGTTTCCAATGTTAAACACTTTTAAAAAAAAAAAGAAATATGCCAATATTCAGATATTACTTAAGGGACTCAATGCAGGGTAAAAGCTCTAGTTTTATAAGCCGGTTCTCACTACCATCAGAATAGCTTTTCACCAAAATGATATTTTATTTCTGAGTTGTTTCCTGTCCTCCAGACACTGGGCAAAATGTCACTTGTCAGTGATAATCGAGCACAGGAAAAATTAGAGGAAAAATGCCCAAGAGGTGTCCAAGGTGACACCACAGAAAATAGGTACAGAGAGACCCACGGAGGCAAATTAACAACTAAACCCTCACTCCAAGCAGATGGAGAAGGCTGACTTGACTGTTTGGATGCGATTCAATGAAAATGTTCTCTAGCCTTCCCTTTCTGCATGGGGAATAAATCTGCGATGAAAAACATTTCTCTGTGCTGTTTGCTGGCAGGGCTGGTACCACAGCAGCGATCTGGAGCGTAGCTATGGCCAGCTTCGTACGCCTGTCTTCATGAGTACACTGAGGAGCTGCTTTGGCTGCCTCTGGGATCATCAACAGGCTGCTAAAATGAAGAGAGGCTTGATACCATTGAAAACCAGCAAATACCATTCCTCTCTATAAGCAGTTGCCTTTAACGGACATATGGAAGGAAGTAGAACTGAATTTTTGGCCTTCTACAGCAGTCCCATCCCATGGCATGGCTCCACGGAGGGATGCTGCATTTAGGGGTTCACTGGAACTGGGGATGGAGCCCAGCACAGCCCAGCACCCAGCTCCCCGTGCCCAGCCCACAGCCAAAATTCACCCCATCGCCCCACACTGGGCTGGGACAGCGAGAAGGGGCCAGAGCTGGTACTGGGGGCCCAGATCCACAGCTGCTGATGATGGAGAGGCTCCAGGTTGGCTTCATGAGCCCAAAACCTTCACCAGCAGGTTTGGTCACCGGCTCTGCTCATTTAAGCTCTCCTGCAATTGATACTGGAAGGGATGACTCAGCCCTAAATATAGTTATCTGTACCCAAAATAGAGCGACCCAGGCTGCAGCTCGCCCAGCTCCGGGGTGCGTGTCGGCCGGCTAACGGCTCCCAGGAGGGCAGGAGCTGAAGGTGGGATGCAGAGCAGCAGCTCCCAGGTGGGAACAGCTTTTCCCCTGCTGAGGAAGGACCACCAGCCATCCGGGGGGTTATTCTGAAGCAAATCAGAAATGACTTCACTTTCCTTCCCAGAACTGCATGGCTACTTCAGGTTTTTACAGAAAGAAAAGCTTTTGGTTACTGCTTTCCTTAATCATGTATACTGACCAGAGCACTTAGGGGTAGGATCAATTTACACAGCAGCTGAAAATACACCACCAACTACGTGTGTATCTCAGAGGGCTGTGTGTACAGCTGCGTGCGTGTGCATGGGGACCTAAAATCCCGCGACCAATTGTCATTTACATTGTTTTTTTTCACTTTAAATGACACATTCATAATGACTTACTGCAATAGCCAGCCTCACAGAGAGATAAGTTTTATAGCGTCTGTCTGAGACGGTTTCTACTCGCCTCGTTTGACAGGGGCTGAAGAAACAGGTAGTGCCAGCACATTCCTCCGAAGCCCCACACGCTGCTGGGGATCTGAGCTGTAGCCCCAGGAATGCACAGTGGCCATGGCAGTAAACCCAGTCCCATCCACAGAACAGCCCCTTCCCCAAAGGTCCCGTATCCCAGTGACCAACCTGCTGTGACACAGCCCTTGCAGTGGTTACTGCAGGCATTTTAGCATTTCAAACTTAGAAATTCCCAATACTTCGTTGTAAAGGGTGAGGAGGCAGAAAACACGGTGTTCCAGCAATGCAGAAATGGTGCTTTGTCATTTGCCCAGCACTCCATGAAACCCCCAATGCCTGTAAGAGTTGGGAGCAGATCTACAAGCGCTAGTAAGTTCACACTGGTGGGAAATCTCCAGGAGGGAACGGAGGAACCGGAGCCACTGACCCAAACATCCTTTTCATGAAATTAAAAGTGTGACAGAGTCTGCCTCAGCAAACCTCAGAAGTCATTTGCACATAGGGAAAAGCTCCTTTGTCCGTCGGCAGGGCCCTGCTGGCAGCCAGAGCGGCGCTGGCTGTGCCCTGCCTCTCCTGTCCCATGGCTCTGCTGTGCCCCACGGCAGCCAGCGAGCGCAGACCTTGGGTGGAACGACCACGCGATGACTAACTCTGCTGTCATCGCTACCTGCATTGAGGTGCCAGGGTAAAGTTTTGAAGCTCAGCAGGTGACACAGCGGCCGCCCGGAGGAGCCGTGCTGGGGTGTGGTGGCTCCCAGGCAGATTTTGGGGAGCTTTCAGGAGCAGCTGCCAGCTCTGCTCCTCCCACATCCCCAGTGTGCCGGTGGGATGAGCTGAGCCTGTGGGGCAGCTGAGGAGGCTCAAGCAGGATCCAACCCCTGGTTGGCTGCCCTGGGGTGCTCCCCATCAGGCTGATGGGAGGGTAGGGACCCTGCTTGATGCTGGGAGGGAAAAGGATCCAGGAAGGTGGCTTTAGCCAAAATGAGGACAACAGATTCACTTTACCATGGCAAAGTGCAGGACATTACTGATTTTCTACAGTTTTGCTCTCTCTTCTGAGATGCTGTCATCCTGCTCAGTGTCTTAGAAGCAGCAGATCCTCAGTTTGCCCACGTCAGGGCCTCTGGAGCTGGATGTGCAGCAGGAAGGGCAATTCTTAGCAGGAGGTACTAAGGGCCCTAAATCAGGCTGCACACCCTCAGCAATCTCCTGGGATGCTGGGTGTCATGGTTTAACCTCTGCTAGTAGTTAAACACCACAAAGTCACTCACCTACCGCCTCATCCTCCATACCTCTTCCTATGGGACGGGAAGGAGAATTGGGAGGACGAAAAAAGGTGAGGTCCTTTTGTGTTTCAAGATAAGGACAGTTTAATAAAACAACACAAAGAGAGACAAAAACATCAGTACTAATGGTAGTACTGACGAAATGACACACAAACCAAGTAATAGACTCTACCTGTGCCCGAGACATCCACTTTCCCAGCTCCATTCACACTGAAGCAAGTTGAAAACAAAAAGCTCCACCCTGGCCCAGCCCTCCCCTTATATAGGGGGTGACTCAGTGTGAGATCGACTCTCCCATTGGCTGACTTCGTTGTTTATCCCGGGTGTGGCTCCTCCCAGCTCCACCCCCTCCAGCTCCAGCCCCTCCCAACTGATTGGACCAGGAGCTGCTGGGCATAATTAACCCAAACTGAACCAAAGCCAGGACAGATGTCACATCTGAGCTGGGCTGTGCACCCCCAGAACACCCCCTGGGATGCTGGGGCTGAGCTGGGCTCTGCACCTCCAGAATCACCCAGTCGGGAGCCGCTGCAGCTCGCCCCGAGGCCGGTGCTCCTCAAGAAGCTTCTGCTCTTTCCTAGTAACACTTTTGAGGGTATAAATATGCAGATGAGATCACTCAAAATGAGTCATATTTCAGTGTCATCTAATTATTAGTTATATTATATGATATTTGCCAGCTCATATTGTAAACAGTTACTTTATATAACATATGGAGAAGTGTGTCAGGCTGCCAGTGGTTTTCAAGATCTCTGCTTTGAAAATGATTTGAGTGTGGTGCTCCTTTTCATCGACTCCAAACCTGTAGAGTTGTTAACATGTTTTGGCCGGTAAAACGAGGTGTGACTCAGATGCCGTTGTCATGAAACCTTTTGAACTACCCTCTGTGCATGAAGAAGATCATTTCCCAGATGCCTAATGCCCCTGCCAGCACTGCTGCTGGGATTTAAAGAAAAGTCAAGAGCAACAAATGAAAAACAAGGTGCCTGTAACACGACTCAGTTCCACGCAGGAAACGTGTCAGGGCTGGCACCGCTTCCCCTCCCAGAGATCTGCTCGGGTTCCTCGCTGATTCTGAAGACTCCTGCTCTCCTTACAGCCTACAGTTTGTCATTGGCAGCCTCAAACGTGAAAGTACTTCAGAGCAATCTGGGGATGTGCAGCTGCAGGTACTGAGTCAGGAGAATCAGTCCAAGCCATTTAGGCAGGGGCACCAGTGACAGGTTCCCTCCCGCCACTCACAGAGGGCGACTTCAACCTCTCGCAAGGCAGGGGAGCGGCCTTTGGGTTCCACTTGGAGAAAGGCCATGGTGTTTATGGTGTGCAGCCATCACCCAGGAGCACGTGGGCATCTCTGTGCCCCCCCAGAGATGGCACCCCGGCTCCCATCAGTGATGCGCACGGGTGCTGCAGGACAGACCAGCTCTGGGCTCCTGGAGCTCAAACACCCAACCTCTCCACCGCCTCCACGCTGCTCAGACCGGCGTTTGCCCAGCTGGCCTCTCTGCCCTCCTTCTGCGGCTGCTGGGAGCAGCCCCAGCACCAGCGTGGGGGCACAGCCTGTACCCCAGGGGCACAGCCCCCACCCCAGCTCGCTCCCAGGGCAGCGGCTCAGCCTCTCTGTTGGTTCAAAAGGCAGCTGTGCAGACAGGACTCGTCCCCCATCACCCCACAGGCCTCTCTGAGCCCTCAAAAACAAGAAGTTGCTCAGAAGAGGCTCAAGGGACACTGCAAGTGTTCAAATGGGTTCTGCTGTGGCTGGTGAGTGGCCTTCCCAGCTTGGAAAAGGAAAAGGCCACAGCTTTTATTTCCTCTCAGACTTCTGGGCTGCTTAAGAACAAAAGCAGCTCTGCTCCAGCCCAGCACCAGCCAGTGCTGCGATTACTCAATCACCAGGGAAGTCGGGGTGCTGGGAGAAGAGCGGCACACGCTCTATTGAGCTGCTCTCAGCCTCTTCCTGGTGACTTGATGTCTCCTGGCTGGCAGGGAGAGACGTGCGCTGTTATTCCAGCTTTATTTTGACTGATGATGAGAGGGAAGGGCGTGCTGGGGCTGCTTTAAAGAACTTCAGAACTTCTCTATGCTTGTCTTTGCTCACATACTGATCCATGGTGCTTAACGAAGCACCGTACTTCATGCATCTGGCGTGTCAGGAACTCGTTAGTGGGGAAGCAGTGCAGACAGGCGGGCAGCTGGCAGTGACACCTCCCAAGAGGTGTTGAAGCTCCGGTGCTGGCCTTCACCTCTCCAAGCCCAGCTGGCTGCTCCCCGACACTCCTAAGTGACTTGCCAAAGCCACCATGAGTGCTTCAGTCTCTCTGGTCATCGCTGTATCTGAATCTTGGTGCCTTCAGCATCTCCTTCTCCCCTCAGCCCTCCCCTGGGCCAGAGGGGCAGTGTCACCAGGAGAGAAGGGGACAAGGAGTGAGGGGGATGCCCCAAACCATGTGGGAAGCCTGTGAAACAGCAAAGCACTGCATCAGAAGCACTAACCACTTGTCTCTTGGCCAGGCTGGAACTATAAAGCCACTTGACTGGGACATAAACTTTCTCCAACAAATCCAACACATTTGTCTAGGTGCCAAGTGGCCACTAAATGAACATAGTCCAAAAATCACATTAGCACTTCCTAACCAGCAAGATCCCAGAGACTTTGTGAGCAGCTGGAGAGAAGGGTGGCAGCTCCATCCCGGACTACTCGAGCTGCAACCTGGTGGTAGACAGACCAGGGTCATCACTTGGGAGCAGGGACCCAGAATCACAGCCAGAAGCTTCAGGGTGGTGACATAAAGCCCGATTTGTCCAGGCAGCACAAGCGGTGATCCTGAAGATCATGGTATCAGCACAGCCCTCCATTCCCCCAGCAGGAGCAGCAATGCCCAAGGCAATGCCAGCTGCATAAGGCAACGGGTGCTTTGGACAAATCCTTTCACAGCCTCTGGAACACAAGCAGAGAGAGGAGCTGAGGAGCCTGCCAGAGTTCACGAAGCATTTGGACAAAGCTTTTAGTCATGTGGTTTAGTTTTAGGTAGTCCCACGAGGAGTAGGGAGTTGGGCTCAATGATCCTTATGGGTCTCCTCCAACCTCAAATATTCTGTGAGAAGTGAGAGCTGTCAGCATGCCCTGGGAGAGCTGATGAAGGAGCAGTTCATGTCCAGCTGGCATCTGGCATTGCCCACAGCGCTGCCGTCCGGCCCTTCCCCTCCCCACCGCTTCTGCTCCCAGCACCATTACCCGGAGCTATAGCCAGCACAATTCACCTTGGCTATAAACACTCCTCAGAGATTTCAAATCCACAATCGGATGTGCTGAAGCATATTCCCAGTGATGGAGGAGCTGCATTATCTTCCCTGGCTGCACTTTCAGCTCTGGCAGTGAGGTGTGAACTGGCAGACGCCCCCCCTCACCAGCACTCCCCAGTTTCCCAGCCTCCCTTCAAAACACCTTCCCAAACCCTGCTGCTGCCATCCCTCCAGAACTATATTTAGCTGCTGGTTGTCATACTCTCTCTTAATTGTCTAGGTTAAAGCTCTCAGTAAGATTTCAGAGCTAGGTTTAAAAAAATTGGTTAGTACCTTTTGCATGGCCTAGCATTAGACGTGCCCACCATGGTAGCAGGAGGTTGACCCTTGTGTGCCCGGCTCTGCCCTCCAACAGCACCCAGGGCTTTCACCCGGCCTGGCTGTCAGTGAGCTGGGGGCTGCGGTTCCCTGGGCTCAGCTCTGCTGCAGGCAGCACCTCCTGGGTCAGAAGAGGTGAAAAAGGAAGTGCTGTGATCTTTTATAATGGTCTTAGTACTGGGGGGAAGAGCCCGACACAGCTGAAAACTGATCTGAGCAGCCCTCAAATCAAAGGTGCTTTGTATGAGACGTTAATGAGGTAGAGAAAGCTCCTGCAGGTGGAAGCCAGAGCTCCCTCTGCAGCTCCAAGACGTGACAGTTCTCCTGCACCAACCTGGCCTTTCCACCACCAGCGCGGTGCTCCAGCAGAACCGGGAACCCGCTGCAGGGTTATCTCTGGGACCCACTGTCGGGCTATGGAGCTGAAGTTGTACACGGCTCATCTTTACCCCCCTGTCCCCGGTCTGTGCTGTCCCACACCCAGCTCTGGCTCCCCTCTCCCAGGACACGCGCTAACGAAGGTGGCATCGCTGGCTTTGGACTGTCAGGCCCCCTAAGAAGTGCCCCCTGTCACCCCGCGGTGAGCCCAGGGTGGGCTGGCAACAGGACCCCCACTGCCGCCCGGCGCGGTGGCGGTTGTGCCAGCGCCCAGAGCCCAGCTGGGCACACACCACTAATGACGAATGCCGAGCAAATGCCCGTCGTGCTTTTAGCATTTGGCACTAGCCAGGTGCTCAGGGAGCATCCGGCAAAGCCAGAAACACGCCCAAAATGGGTTTCCCTGCAAAACTCGAAGGTTTGGCTGTCCCACAGCTCTGGTCATTGATTCTAAGCCTCATATTTGGTAAGGGTATAGAAATACTGATAGAAGTGTGATCTCCATTTTCAAAGCCACTTCAAAAGGTTACAGTTCAAAGAAAAAACAAAAATAAAGCTAAAGGTATTTCTTTGGCAAGGATTCAACGGGCGCAGAGGTGATTAAGTGCAATCCGCTGCATTTCCAACTCCTTAATTAGAAACAGGACGCTGTAGGAAATTATTATACCACATAATTTCGGTAAAAAGCTTTTCCATAAAAAGATTAAACATGTCTATAATGCGTGAAGATATGAGCAGGTTATAATTACTATTGACCTCACCTCATCAGCAGTGTTTAATTGATGTCAGGGTCTTTGTCTGCTTCTTCAAGTTAATCAGCATCCTTGGTCCTTCAAGGACCACATTTGCAAACCTCCTAAGGAAGCAGAAATCTTTCTGAGTATTTTTTCTCCCTTTTCTTCAACACATTTCTCTGAAACGCTGGCAGCTCTGGCTCTGCCAGGGGCACTCACTGCCTCTGTTTTTAAAATAAAACACTAAAATAGCTGCTCAGAGCCACCTCCTGCCACTTGTGTTTCCCAGCCACTTGCAGCATGTTCCATTTTTTCTGGAAATGGAATTTTACACTTTCAGGAGTGTGCTGCTCCGAGTGGGCTCAGGTGCCACATGGGTTTTTTTTCCAGAACCTCTCATGGCAACCCTCATCTCACCCAGGCTGGGGTGTCCGGGGTGCGATGGCCCCGATCCTGAGTGCAGGTCCTGGCCCCCATCGCACCTTGCACCCTGCTGCTGCAGCACGTCCCGGGGAAGGACCGACCACTGACCTCACACTTTATGGACACGGATATGCCGAGGGTTTAGAAATACTTTGGGTGCCAGGTGTGTGTGTGTAGGGGCTGCAGCTGAACCAGGGGGGCTGGCTCCTGCGAGCTGCTCTGCTCCATTGCAGGCATGCATATTTATAAACAGAGGGGAGGGTTAATATCAGATATTTTTTTTTACCCTGCTGGCCATCAAGGAGCTGAGTGCCCAATAAAATGGATGTTCAAAGCAAATCAGTGCACAGAATTTTAAGAAGAGTGATGCTGCAGTTGAAGAGACGGGGTTTCATGCTGTACTCGGGTGCAGAAAGTTTGAAGAGCACAAAAGGTGAACCCAGGAGTTTCCATCTGACCAGGAGGAGAAACTTTTTTTCCTGTGAGGATGGCAGAGCCTGGCCCAGGCTGCCCAGAGAGCTTGTGGAGTTTCCTTCTCCGGAGAGATTCCAAACTCTACTGGACCCTGCGCTGCTGGGCCCCCTGCTCTGGGTGACCCTGTTGGAACAGGGGGGTGGCACCAGATGATCCCCAGGGGGCTCTTCCCATCCCACCATGATGGGATTCTGTGAAAACTCATGTCCACACTCCAGGATGGAATAATCACAGGCAAACCTCTCGTAAGTGAGACAGATTAGCTGTTTATACAGAGTCAAACCGAACCAGGACCAGGAAACTTCCTCTTTGGCACTGTCATAATTTTACCATAAAATCTGTTAAGGAAAAAAACCCCAAACCCCAGCAGTGAAACCTTTCTCTTGGTCTTGAGCATCAATCTCAGCTCTGATGAAACCCCTGGAACTGGGAAGGGGTGGAGGGGGCACCTCAGGGCGTTGGGTGCTGCTCCGGGCTCCCCATGTCCATCCTGGCTGGACCCTCACCTGGGAATGTCCAGCAGAGACGGATGATATGCCCCTCCACAGCTCCTGCCCTTTCCCCTCCCACTCTGCAGATGCATGGAAAGAGATTTGGAGCCTGGCTCATTCTACAGAGAGGTCAGGATGGCAAGAATTTCTAAAATAACAAAGTAACTTCTCCACTGTGCCTTTTATTGTGTTAAGCTGATTAGTGCTGTTTAAAAGGGGGGAAAAAATAAAAGTAGCTTAATTCTGTATTTTAGCAAGGCTTCTTTACCAAATGTATTCAGGAGAAAAATGAGTTTTTCTCTTTTCAGAGGACCTGAAACCATTAGGAGAGATTTGCTGCCGGAGTCTGTCCTCTGCCCAGCTCCTTACAGCCATCAGCTTTCGCCAAGCTTTTTTATTTATAAAACACTCAGGAGAAACATGTCATAGCTGTAATGGGCTGAAACAAGGAAATGTCAAACAAATTCTGTGTCACCTCTGCCAGACCCAAAACCACTGTTGGTTTAGGCAAGTCCCACTCAGCATAACTGAAGTTTCTTGAATCTCTCCTGCTTAGAAAACCTCCTGATTTTTACCAAGCTCCAGCTGGACCCTGTGAGAAGCAGCATTTTTGCCAGGAAGCCTCATGCACTGGAATTAAACCTCCCTGGGTGCTGGACTTCACCTGCTACGAGCAGCCACCTGCGCTCACCAGGACTGAGCCGCGGCTCGTCCCGAGTCCTCCCACACCAGAGCTCTACCACAACGTAGTCAAGCAAATTATCAGAGGCTTATTTCCTAGAGGTGAGCGTTTGGTTATCATCCACAACATTTGAATCAGCACCACAGCCTCCGGCAAGGCTCTGGCGGAGCTCATGCCCTGCCTGCAGTCTGGGCTCCATCCTGCCCTCCCAGCTCCTGAAGATGCACCTCGGGGAAAAATGAAGCTTTAAACTACTTTTATGCTCCACCAGTTTGGCTGTCTGGGGCTGATCCCATTCAATCTCAGCATCTCACAGCTTCTCCGGGCCGCTCGGAGTGAGCACGGGTTGGATAGGCTACTACCGACCTGCCCAGCACTGCTGAGCAGGATCAGTCCGGCGCTGCTGGCACAGGGGACATGTTTTCACTTCAGCCACCTTTCAGAGCAGGCCGTAGCAGTTCCACAGGCTGAAGCAGCTCCACAGGCTGCAGCGGTTCCACAGGCTGCAGGCTTCCCGACTCAAATGAGGGGAAAACTGCTGTGGATTCAGAAAGCTGGTTTGTGCTTAGAGCCAGGAAGGGGCTGTTTTCTGCCAATTACACTTTTATCACAAGCCTGCCATTTATTTCGGCAAACCGTGACTTGGAGACAATGCCTGAGGCACAGGTGCATCCTGACATCCTGACCAGATAGTGCCCTCCTAGTAGTACCAGGGATGGAGCCTTCTCCTGCCACCTCTGACCCCCTGAAGTTTGGGTGACAGCTCAAACATGGTCAGGGAATGATGCCCTGGCCCCTGGCAGGGAGCGTGCCAACCCTCTGGCCAAGTTGTCCCATCTTCAGCCCCTTGGACCCACAGGAGAAATTGCCGTGGGGCGCTGGGCTGCGTGGGAAGCTGGGTGGAGTGGAGCCTGGGCTGTGGCACCAGCAGCTTCTCAAGGGATGTTTTTATTTTCTGTAGGGCTAGAGAAAAACTGCACATGGGAACCAAGTCAAGCGTGATTAGCTGGGGTTGTACCCTGAGGGTGTGGATAGAAAGGTAGTGGTGAAAGCCTCTGTCCTCCGAGAACTGGGGTTCCTAAGTCTCCATGCATGAAGATATGTCCAAAAAGGGGAGTTTCAGATCAAACACCCTGTTAGCACAGTCCTGGAGCTTCAACGTTCCCTCACCTCCCCGGGGCCAGGTCACATTCCACAGGAGCTGAGTGCCACAGGAGAACGTTCCCAGCTTCGGGAAGAGGCTTCCACGGCAGCAGAGGGGAGAAAGCCTGGGGTGTGCTGGGGATAACATGATCTGAGCAGAAAGGGAAGGGAGAGAAAAGGTGTGTCCGAGAGACAGGAGAGCATTGAAATTTAAAGCACATATATATTCCTCGCATAGCGAGAGCACAGCCCCGCCGTCACACAAAGCACGCCCAGCACCGCAAACCGGGACTGGAGCAAAACAAGGTGGGTGTAACGAGGCTAAGAAAAGAGTCGTGATGTTTTGGTAAAATGTAAATGAGAGCAGCGTGCTCGGCAACGACGATCCGGATGCAAAAGCAAGTATGTTAGGATGAAAGCAGGGTAAATGCATGAGCCCAGCAGCTCAGGAGTGCTCTGGCATCAATGGTGTCAGTAACAAGAAGTCACATTAAAATCATGAAGTGTTTTATTTTGGGAAAGATGATGTATCTCTCCTCTTGAGCTTAACAGTGTCCCAATCCCACTAAAAGAACAATGGTCTTGTAATGGGAGCACCTAAATAATGTATCACAGGTCGATCTGGAAATACACTAGAAAGCATCATTCAGCACCGAAGGCTTTTTATTCCCCTTAGGTGTGGAAATGCATTAGTTGGAGCCCAGCTCCATAGGTACTGCGATGTCTGGGTGCCTCTGCCCACCAGGCACAGGCTGCTTGGCACTGCTTGGGTTTGTTGTTGATAAGGGGCCCGTGTCTTACTGCTCTGTCTCTTTGCAAGGTGTGAGTTGCAAGGATGATACGCATTTTGCAAGAGCCACTTGTGCTCTTGTACTTCACGGCAATACCAGGAGTGGGTCAGGTACCGCGTCGGGAAGTTTAAGGAAGCGTCATCTCTTCACCAAAGGGTGGACAGGGAACGACAACGGCTTTCGCTGGTATATGGAGCTGGTCTCATCCTGACCCAGATTTTAGCTGTGTTTAGCAAAGCACAGACTTGTTTGTCCCCGTTCTAGATGGGCCGTAGTTAGGTATCACATGCTTAGGTACCATGGTACTGGACAGCTGGATAAAATCTGCCTCCTTGAAGTGCCTTTGAAGGAGGACAGTGGCAGGCAGGGATGGTGACAGCCCCTAACAGAACGCCTTCCAAACAGATGTCATTGCTGTGAAACCTGTTTTAAGAGATTCACCCCCATTACAGGGACCACAAACTCGTGCAGTGTCTGTCAACAAGGTCTCGCTGCTCTTGGCTGTTTCGCCTCCCTGAGGGGTCCTGAGACACGATCCCCTGGCTGCCAGTGTCCATTTGCTGCTTGCGGGACCGCTGCAAGGGACTGGGGCTGGGCAGAGCAGCATAGGAGGGAGTGAGGAGGGTCCGAAGGAGGTGAGTTTGTCACCATCACAGGCCTGCCAACAGTCCCCACACTGGAGGTGAGCGTCAGCTCTGTGCTGGACACAGTTGGGTGCTGGGCGGAGCAGCCCGGCTCCTGCAGACCCCACGCCAGCCAAGCATCAGGGTGGATACTCAGCAATATGCACGAAAAGCAAGAAGAGGACAATTGCAAACAACAATTTTCTTTTCTGCAAAACAGCCTTTCCCTTCCTCCGTAGATCCATCGGAGAATAGACCTGGAGCTGCAGGCATCTCCATGGTTACTGCCGGGTGCAGGCTCCCGCAGGGCGCTCAGGCAGCACCCACAACTCGGCTGGGCTCACGGAACTGGGCAGGAGCGGGAGGGAGGACACAGAAAGTCGGCGTTACGTTCGGCGACGGGCTGTCGAGCAGAGCCCCTTCAGGGCCAGCACTGGGCAGAGACACGGTCTCAGCACCCAAGAGTCCTCAGCGCAAGCCGAGGTGCGTGGGCCGAGGTGGCCTTAGCCCTGGCATTGCACTGGTCCGTGGCAATGAGTAATGACCCAACGCTGCCCCTGCGCCACAGCGATCCGCAGCCACAGCCCCTCTGGAACACTCGGGTGCAATTAGCAATTGCTGCAGGCTCATTTACGCCTATTTTTAAGTTGGTGATATTGTCTCTGCACCGGCTAAATATACAAGTCTTGTACCGTGCGGTGAGTAACGTCTGGCGAAGAGCCACAGCAAAGCAGCATGTGGCCGGGCTCTGAGAGAGCTGCAAACGCGGTGCCGTGGGGTGGGCTGGAAGAAGATGAGATAAAAAACACCGAACACCCGAACTGTTGCTTGTCACATCCTGGAAAGACATGTGACAGAAAGGGCAGCGCTCACAGGGAAGCCGGCAGTGCAGCACAGCGGTGGTGGGGTACACGTGTTCAGCATCCCCTGCAGGAGCGAGTCTGCCACGATGTCTGTGGGCCACGCATGGACCATGAGGGGAGATGCCGGTGCAGGTGGGTCCACAAGACCCTTTGCATTTGCAAGGAGGTCCCAGATGCCGGTCCCAGGTCTGGGGTGGCTGGTGTTGTGCTGCCGGCTGCGTGGCACTGACCGTGTCCCTACGGCTCTGAATTTCTGTGAGGGGCTGGTTCTCATTTTTACCCCGTGCAGCCAGGAAACCCTGGCAGAAAAACCCTTCAGGGCTTGTCTCTGAGTAAGGACACAAACCACGATGCCACAGCCTCTGATCTACCACCCGTGCAAGGTTTCACTTGTTACTTCCTCTGTAGTCCATTGAGGACGATTGAGTCTTGCAGGGATTTTGGTCCTTTCAGCACTGAAGAGGAGTAGAAGACACATAAAATTGCTCTTCCCCTTGCTGGCTTTCTAACATTTATTAGAACATTTTCAGCATCAAAGAGTTAAATGGCATGGCTTGGTAGTAGTAAGAAAAAAAACCAACAGACTTTTTAAGTTGCTTTGGAGAGACCCAGCTGCTCCCAGCCCATGTGGGACAGTAACCAGGGTAATGTGTGTTCAAACCTGGGGTGGGGGGTTCACCGTGCCCCAAATTTCCAGCTGATGAGGGACTGTCCCCTTCGCTCCCTCTTGGGTGTGAGCAGCAGTCGGGGCAACATCAGCGCCTCGGGCTATGAACGAGGGTGGGAAGGGACGCTGCTTGCAAATCCTTGAGGAATAAAGCAGCAGGAATAAGTCTGGGGGTGTCGGTGCTGTGCTGCCCGCACCGCGCCGCGCAGGATGGTGCCCAGCAAACCTGGAGCTCGCTGGCTCCTTGCACCCTCTGCCCCGTCCCCCCTTGAACAGTCACTTTCTCCCCGAGATGTCGCGCTCACCCCTCGGCCCCCAAACGCGTTTTACCGTCCGTGNCTGGCTCTGCCCGCCTGTCCCCGGCTGCAGCAGCACCAGGTGGCGCCAGCGGCGTCTGGATGTTCCCAACCAGCTGGAATGAACTGGGGAAAACCGCGGGGAGAGATGGAGCGAGTAGCCGAGGAGGGAACCGTGCGTGGGGGCCCCTCCCGCGGCCGGACAGGCGACAGTGCGGCTCGGAATCACAGACCGGCCTGGGTGGGAAGGGACCTTTCGAGATCATCGAGTCCAACCCCCTTGCAGGGAGCAGGAACATCTGCAACTAGAGCAGGTTGCTCAGAGCCCCATCCAACCTCCCCTGGGATGGTGCCAGGGATGGGGCAGCCACCACCTCTCGGGGCAACCTGGGCCAGGCTCTCACCACCTTCAGCATCAAAAATGTCTTCCTTCTCTCCAGTCTAAACCTCCCTCTTTTTCTTTAAAATCATCACCCCCTGTGCTGTCACTACATGCCTTTACAAAGTCCCTCTCCAGCTTTCCTGTAGGCCCCCTTTAAATACTTAATTACTGGAAGAGTGTGGTGTTGTACTGGAAGGGGTACTTAAGTGCAGCTGAGGACAATGCAAAGGGGATGGGTCCATTCTGAGAGACCCTCCTTGCCCAGCCACCACTCTTCTCCTGTCTCTGAAGTTCATTCAGAACCAGGAGGTACTGAGGGGGAGAAGAGGGAGCAGAGCAGGAGCCTAAACATAGAATTATGGGATTGTTTAGGTTGGAAAAGACCTTTAAAACAGAGTCCAACCGTTAGCCCAGCACTGCCAAGGATTCAGGCCACAACAACTCGTGTTGCAGGGAAACTGCTGCAGCACCGACGCTGCAGGTCTGAGGAGGATTTGTGAAGCCTTTTCACCAACTTGGATATCAACGCCTTTTCAGCCGATTGCACAGTACCTCCAGGATTTGTTGCTGATTCAAACATGCATTTGATGGTAAAGTACCTTCCTGACCAAGGACATGATTCATCACATCTTGCACAAGATGGAGCAACGCTGATCTGAGCCACCTGCCCCCGTGCAGGATGTGAGCTGTTCAAAGGCTTATCTCTACAATAAATAGCACATGACACCGTGTCCTGTACTTTTTAATAGTTACTTGGTTTCTTTTTCCTATGATAGCTCAGGTTTTCTGGCTTCCTTTTCACAGGCTCTATGTGCCACAGACTTACAGTCTGCATTCAAAGAACTCAAACTCTGAAGAAATCACTGTAATTTTCCAGTATGACCTTCTTCATACTATAAACTGCAGCACTCACTCCCCCAGCCGCCTGCCTGCATACAGCTTTGCATGTAGGAAAAAAAAAAATAGCTCATTTAAAAAAACCCCACCAGGGCAGGAGGCTCCTTCTAGTTCTCAGGAAACTGTCCCCAGCCATGGTTATCCTGGCTCTCCACATTTCCCCACTCTGCCTTTAGAGAGCTTCAACCTCTAGGCACAGGATCTTAGAATACGTCTGTCTGCTAGAGCCAGCACTCTTCTGTTCTCCCTAGAGGTGTTCATGAGCTGTGATCGAGTTACTGTCATTATCTCTCTGTTAAACTCAACAGATTAAGCTCTTCAGTTCAAAGAGTGTTGAATGATGTTTGAAACCGCACCTTCGTTTCTGATGCACCAACTTCCAGCTCTGAATGAAGCTCGTTTTGTGGGGTCTCATGTTTTCATTTGTAAACATAACTGAATCTAAAAGCAATTCCACATCCAACCTAACTGTGACAAAGGCAGAGAAGTATAAAATAAACACAAATACACTCACTGCAGTGCTGAAAATACTCCTCTGGCCACACATGAGCTGTTCGTGCTGACCAGTCAGGGAGCATCCTGCCAGTTACCCACACCATCGAGAGTCCATTCCACCAGTATCCCTGAACGCAACGCAGCTTCTTCTGCTCTGTGCTGTTGCCTTGGAGACATTTCACATCCGGCAGTAGGTACGAGGTTTCCTTGGTGCCCAGGTTGGTGGTTAGAAGCAGTGTGGTTTTCTTCATGTCTTCAGTTTGCAGCATTTTGGCCCCTCGGGGATGCCCAGCCCGGCAGCCGGGCTCTGTGCCGGCACCCACCTATCCCACCCAGTCCCACTCTGCCCCGCTCCGCAGGGGACAGTGCCAGGGAGAGGAGCATGGGAGAAAGGGTGATGGAGGAAGGGTGTGAAAAACAAGGTAGGGGGCACATTGTGTGTGATTTTCAGCTCCACAGCTCTCTCCAGCAGTTCTCTGGTGCTTTCGGATTGAAAACAGAACGGATTTGTGCACTTATTGCTGTGAGGTGAACACAAGCATCTTGCTCTTCATATCGAGTCATTCTGGGACCTGGAGGAGAAGGGGCTGTTGAGTCTGGGCTGCCACGGGAGCAGAGACTCAGCAGGTGCTGTGCCCGGAGCCGGCTGCACTCATAACCACACATGGACCATGGGTTTGGAGACGCCAGCGCAGCAGCTGCCATGAAGCACCAGCACGATTTCCTTTCCCCAGGTGCTGGGAGAAAGCAGAGCCCAGCCCTGGTGATGCCGCTGGCCTCCTGGTGAGCCTGGGGAAGGCAAAGAGAGCCGTCTGACTGAGACAAAGCTCTGTGTGTGTGACATCCGTACGTGAGTGTTCGCTTGCAGGACGGGGAAGAGGAGCCTCTCCTAAACACCCACGTCAGCTCCACGATCTACAAAAGTGTCCATCCCGTAGCTTAGTGGCTGGGAAGTTTTGAGTACGTACCTATAAGTGGAGTGTTTATGAAGGTATACAGGCGTGGGCTCCCCTCTTTGCATTTTCTCTGCTTTGAAGGTTCAACATCTTTTTTTTCTTGTTTGACAAACCACTTACTCACCCCTACCTAATCCTGTTTGCTCATCTGACTCTTTTTGTCACCTTGTTTGGCTAAGAGAAATGATTTTAAAATAGGCAAGACTGTAAACAAGAGTAGCAAACGGTGCTTGAAACCTCCAGATGAGTTGCTGAGCCTCAATGTTCCCGTTGTCCCAGCCTGGGATTATCACTGCATGTGTCAGACGGGACCTTCCCAGCTTCAAACCCTCGGGGCTGGGAAAGCCTTTTATTTACAGAGGTAAAACCACCTCAGCCTGGCCCTCCTGCTCCCCTCAGCAGATAACCCTGTTTGGGGTGATTGGCTGAACTGTGTCCTGAGCGGTCAGTCAGCAGCCCCCCTGCTAAGGAGGGATCCTGGAGGGATTAGAGGCTTTGCAACAGGCCTTCAAACACAATACACAGATGGGGCTTAGCTTGACATTAATAAACCACTAAAACGATCCTGCACATTTGAATAAAATGTTTGTAAGATTTTAAGTGTTCTCGTACCATTAATACTCTGAGTGAGTGATCCGCATTTCCAGGGCTTTGTGAAGAAACAAGCCTGAAGGCCTTTGGGACAGGAGGGATGGACGGGGCTGTCTCAGTCACCCAGGGCAAGCAGCCACAGCTCCTCAACCCAACTCAGAAACCCTTCTCCTTCCCAGTTCTGTGCCAGAGGAAAAAGGCTGAAAACAGGGGAAACCACCCTAAGTTCCCACGATGGGGGTGAAGGATTAGTTAAGATTTCAAGGAGCTTTGACACTTTTTTGTTAAAATGGTGCAAGGAATTTTAAATTATTTTCTGCACAGCTGCCCTCTCTAGAGACCTCAAAACTTCCTTAGATTTTGGCTAAAATCCCTGGATTGGGTTGTACATGGACTTGCTGTGTGACCCCTTCAGCATTTGTGACTGAACAGGGGCTGATGAGCACAGAATTTGCCCCAGCACAAGAAAATCAAAGCGAAGCCAGGCTGGATTTGTAAGTCATTCACTGAGGTTAATGAGAGCCTTTTTCCAGTAAACTAAAATTTCACTCCACGTGATTGAGCAATCCCAGAAATGCAAAGACAAGACAGTGCAAAACCAAACACTTCTGGAGGGTAGATCGCCAATGTGCTGATCGCAGCGCTAACACTAGAAACACGAAATCAAGTTCAGTCTGTGGCCGTATCTGCATTTCTGGCTCAGGCCCATTGTCAAATTAAAGTCCAAAATTTATTGTCACCCGGCCCTTCTCAGGCTGAGGTTAACACCACCCCGCTGACTCCAGTTTGTGCAGCTCACATCAATCAGGCTCCGCCAGCACCAGTCACCGGGCAAACCCCTTCTTCATCCCTTGGATATGTGAAGTGTGTAAGCTTGTGTTCTGGAAACATTCCTTCACCTCTGCTCCTCTCTGACGGTAGGTATTTGAGCTGGAAGGTCTCCAAACAATTTAAATAATTGCTTTTCTAATTATTTTCTCCATGGAAAATGAGGGATGCTGGCTAGGGAGAGTGTCCCGCTTTAACCAGGATGGCTGCTAGGGGAGGGTGGCAGAAATAACCTGCCCTCCCTTCCTGAGCACTCCCATCAGCAGAGCCCTGCTACCTGTGGGGCCAGGGGACATTCCAGTTGGAGCTTTCCACTGGGATGAGCACTCATGGAAAAGTTATCATGTAAGCAGCTGGTGGGTCTGGCTTTTTCTATGTACCACCAGCTCTAAGCTTTGCTTGGGCACAAAGCTTGTCACCCAGACACTGCAACATCACAAAGCTTGTCACCCAGACACAGCAATGGCAGGGACAAAAGCCAAAAGACAGCTCTGTTAGGCCAAAGGTGTTTCCAACACCGTCTTTCCCCCTGGGACCCAGAGCGGCTGGTGACCGGTGGGCTCTTGCTGTGTCACCCCATCAGCTCCCCATGGAACGGCACCACGTCCCAGCACCTGCATGAGCACCGAACCCACACACCCACACATCTCTGACTTCTTATCCCAAAAGCATTAGCTCCAAGGTGCCTAAATAGACACTTAATGATGAAATTTCAGTACACTTAGACTGGCTCAGTCAGTGCACTCTCATTTTTTATTCCGTAGACATGTCTATGTGAATTTAGCACCGCATTAAAACAGGAGCTTTCAGCTTTCTCAACATCTGTCACAATTGTTTATTAAGCATGAGATCCAGCGCTGCGCCGAGGACCGCGCTCAGCCTGTGGTGATTGATGGAGCTCCCTGCGCCTCACTCCCACTCGCTTCATTCTCTGCCTTGATAACGTGAAAATGCTGCTCACTGAGATCAGTGGAGCAGTAGTTTTTATTAATATCCAAAGAAACTTTCTAGATGGTAGTTGTTAATTAGTTTTAAGAGCTTTGCTTATTTTTTTGTGTGTGTGTGACAGTCCACAAACGGCACGTGGAGAGCTGGAAACGTTCATTCATCTCTCGGTGAAACAGGGCTAGAGTTGCAAGACAAGCTGGTTGGTGCTGCTCTGGAAACGCTCACTGATGCCTCTTCCGTGCACAGGAGCTGAACGGAGCCCGACTCCTTCATTCTGTGAGAGCTGTTTGCACCACATCAGCTCTACAGCTGCAGCTTCACACAGATACCTACAGGGAGCAGGTCAGGGAAAACGGGGGCTCTTTGCTTTGCCCTCCCTGGGAAGGGGCGGCTTTGCTGTTCGAAGGTGAGTTTCGCCTTTGACAGGAAAACTTTCCAATAGGTTTCTTCTCGCTGACACAGACACTGCCAGGTGGGGAAGGGCGACCGCGTCCCTGTCCCTCCCCCAGCAGCAGTGGAGCTCCCGTGCTCTCGTCCTGCTCCATCGCTCTGGGACCACACGCTGCAGACACCCTCTCTCCGCTGCACCTGGCTGTTAAAGGCTCAGATCCATGCCCAGCAGCTGGATTTACGGTGTTGTGTACTCCTGGGAGCTGGTTCCCCAAGCATCGCTACAGCATCTTCAGCAGCAGCTCAAGTACCACGGGGATTTGTGGTATTTCAGCTCCCAGCCTTCCTCTGCCCCAGGGAGAGGATTTGGCTCTCCCATCTGTGCCACGTCACTAGTTTTCCTATGTGATGTTTGCACCATCCTGGAGCTGAAATCTCACAGAGTCTAGATTTGATGTTTTGCCCTTAATCAACTCTCAAGCATTTATCAAGCCCGTGAAAACTGTAGAGAAACAAAACTTTTAAAGAGGACTAACTCTAGATGAAATACAAGTAACAAGTCAGGAATGAGCTTCCAGACATAAAGAGTCAGAACTGCTGAGAAATAAAAGCCCCACGTCGCTGTTAAACCAAAGCTGCACCCGAGGTGAGAGGCCAGAGCTTTTATCCACTTAGTTACTGGTCTGTAGCACAAGCACCAACCCATCTGCTCAGCAGGCAGCACGTAGGAGTCGACTCAATTAGCGCCACGTTAGGTGACTTTGGAACCTCTGTGCATTTGGAGGAAATCATCTGCATTTTTTGCTTGCATTAGAAAATAATACTACGCCTAGCTTATTTTCCTAATAATTATTTTTTTCCCACTTGCTTCTGTAATAATTAATCAAAGCACTGCCTTCTTAATGGAGTACAGAAAAGTCCCAGGCATTTATCTATCCCACAGCAGCAAAATAGCATTTGCTGCCTTAAGCAGGAAACGAGCAATTAAAAGGCAGCAGGAGGTTATTTTTTATTTCCCTCTCTCCTCTAGAATAATAAATATATCAGAGTGCATGTGCTGTATGTGTTGATTACTTGGACAATTTGATGTGAGGCAAATACCCCTCAAACACGATGGCAAAAGATGTGTCCATTACAATTTGAAAAAAATCCATTAGCTTTTCAAAATAACTAGGTTTATATCTCCTCCAGAGTACAGGGTAAGCAAAAACCTTTTAAACTAATTAACGAAAAGTAAAATAAATTAATTTTGCCAGGCTGTTTCAAGATGAAGGGATGGACCAGTATAAATACATGGAACTGATCATTTAGCCAGGCTGGGGCTCACCCTTGTTAACACACGGCGTTCAGCAGATTAATTCCTATCTACTCAAAATTCCTGTCAAAAACACTAAGTGGGAAAGACTAACACCATTTGCCTTGTAAAGGACGTTGGCACAACAGTGGTTGGCTGCAATAAAAATAACAAGTGTCGGGCGGTGTCTTTTGTGTGTTTCATTTAGGGAGTAAACGTCAAGGAAAGAAGTCACAGCCCAAATAATAGTTCTCTGCTACGTCGGCGTTATCCTGCTGTACAGGTGGGCTTGGGTAGGCAGAGCTCTCTTGCCCCAGGGGCCATCCCTGACGGTGACGCTGACACACGGGCAGGTGCCTGTGCTGAGCCGTCCTGACCCTCGGGCCACCACGGAGCATCCTGGGATGGGGGTATTCCACAGGGCATCCCTTCCCTGTGGCCACAGCCTGAGCCAGCAGGCAAGAAATACCCGGGGCAAACATGGTGGGGACTGAGAGCCGCCAACTGTTACTAGAGAACCGAAACTGGAGTGTGGCCAGACAGACTAACTACATCTCATGTGGATGCTCCATCCCTGGAGATGTTCAAGGCCAGGTTGGACAGGGCCTTATGCAACCTGCTCTAGTGGAAGGTGTCCCTGCCTGTGGCAGGGGGTTGGAACGAGAAGATCTTTAAGGTCCCTTCCAATCCAACCTGTGATTCTATGACTTCAATGTATGGGCACACAAGGCCAGACTGTGTAGGGGCTGCAGTGAAATCAGCCCCACAGCGCTGTGTGTGCACACTCACGGCCCAACAGGACTCTGCTTGGATCAGCATCTACAGACACCTCCATGCATCAGCCCTCTGAATATATAGATCATTGTGAAGAACTACATGAATAAAGGGACAACTTTGCACAGAGCAAGTGATTTTTATCTGAATTTGTTCTAATTGCTGGGCCTTGAACATCAACAGTTTAAAGGTGGTACCAGTAGTGAAACAACACTCAAATGTCAGTTCAAGCATTAATTAATAGGTATTCGTGGTATGTAACAAATCCAGCTACTGTTCAGCAAGGTTTTGGAACCAGTCTGTTGTTTCTGCTTCATCTCCAGTAGCTGAAACCCTCTCTCTCTTGCTTTGTGTCCCTAAGCAGAACAATTGGCCAGCCCTAAGCTGCAGCCGCGCTTCACGTTGAGGAGGGAGGGGAGCAAAGCCTATCAAACAGGATTATTCATGAAAAAAATAGCTAAGTGGATTTGAAATTGCAACCTGTCACTGCCTTCTGCAAGTCATTTGGGAAGAGCTGGAAACTAGAATAACAATTTCATCAGGAACAGAAAACCTAAGAAAGAAAGAAAAGGAGGACTTGTGGGAGGAGACAGACGGATGTGGTGGTGGGCAGGAGCCAGGGTGGTGGGTTCAGGTCACTGCAGTCCTGAGGAACTGGGGGGTGAGAATGAAAAAGAATAACAAAAGATATGAGACTACAGAATTTCAGATTTATTTTTAATAAGGAATACATATTCTATTAAATATAGAATTACATATAATATGCATTACATATGGAAATGCATTATCTATAATATGCTTATATATTTTAATGTATTTAAGATTTGTGTATGTAAATATGTAACACCCAGGTATATATTTATATATATATATATGCATATGTATATAACTTCCTTAAACTAAGGAATTAAACTTCCTTAAGCTAAGGGGGCAGGAATTTTGCCCCCACCCAAAGCTGTGTGTAGAACTTCAGCATGTGCTGTCCCTCTCCCATACTGAGGAGACGGCATTCTGTGACTACTGGTGGCACTCTGTGACTACTGGGGGCACTCTGTGACTACTGGGGGCACTCTGTGACTACTGTACATCCTAGACACGAATATTAAAATAAGCTAAAATATTTTTTTAAATCCTTAAAACATGCACGATGAGGTAAAAATAATGTTAGAGAGGAAAGGATATGGACATATTGGCGGTTATGCCAAAAATGAGGATTCCTGCTGTTTCCAAAGACGACAGGAGAGTGGTAACAAACTGTGAAGGCCCGTGTTTCACATTCTCATTGCACAAGTTCTTCAAAAGAAAGAAATGGTGACAAAAAAAGACCAACATTCTTATAGAATACAATTAGAGTATCTTTATCCTGGCCAGTCTGTAATTTATAAGCTTCGGGCAATTTGAAACCTTTCCCTCTTGGCCATAATAAGGCTTTCTTGCTCTAAATGAGAAGAAAAAGATGCTATCCTTCTGTGTCAAAAGTAATAAAATTTGAAAATGAGAAAGAATGTCTCTAACTACCGTTTAGAGACATGGGACATGAACATCTCTTGGATACTGAAGCTATTCCTAGGTTAGGATTAAAGGATCATGCGGACAAGCTCTACAAAACCACGGTTCAGGAATGCCACAGGTCTCATGGATAAATTTTGAAGTCTTTAAGCACAAACCAGCGTGAGTGAGGCTTATTTGTAAGGCAGGGAAGCTGCAGGACCCTCCTGCATGGTCTAATCACTCCCCATTCAGCAGAGCCCTGTCCCCTCTTCCTTGTCTGAAGAGCAGGTTTTGGTAGCTCCAGACACCGCTGGCTGGAGCAGGAATCCCTGTGGAGCTCCTGCAGGGCTGGAGGCCCTGCAGGGGCAAAAAAGCTTTCTTACTTCAAAGATTCTGTTTATTTAATGATGTGACCCAGAAATTAGAACATGAACTGGGAACAGAAACGAGAACATGACCAAACCCAATGATTAAGTGCCAGGGCTTATTAGCCTGTGTTCTTCTACCCCCTGCATTGAGATCTGCAGGAGAAAGCCAGGATCTCTCCACCAAACCCCGCTGACATAAACAGGGCTTAGCCACGTAGATCAGATTACAGGATATTGGTCCTGAACTGGTCTTGAACCAATGACCTAATCCCATTACCAACCCTGTGAGTCATTCAGCTCCACCAGGAGCAGTTAAAGCATTTTGGATTTAATGAAAACACGCAGGAAAGGCAAAGTGTGTTT
The DNA here is from genome assembly GCA_013396935.1 of Baryphthengus martii. Classification (NCBI taxonomy): domain Eukaryota; kingdom Metazoa; phylum Chordata; class Aves; order Coraciiformes; family Momotidae; genus Baryphthengus; species Baryphthengus martii. The sequence goes on along the minus strand of VWZK01010167.1, from coordinate 116,109 downwards.
GTAATACGCTCTCATTATCTCTGCAGATGTTCCGATAGCGGAAAGGAGTCTTACAAGTCTCAGACCTCTCTTGCTCCAGCTGAAGATGTAAGAAGAGCATAAACAGCTTAAACCGCTCGTCTACTCCTCTACACTTTGAATACTCTCCAGGCAAACTGGTGCTGAGAGTTTGGGGTCTGCTCAAGCAGTGGTATTGGACAGGACTTCCTTGCAGCTTTGAGAGATCCATAGGGGATCTGCCCCGAAGAACCATAAAACAGGAGAGCAAAAGACAAAAGACATCCTTCGGGAAATAACTAGTACCAGGAGTTCTGGGGTCTGGTTTTACAGCTCTCTGAGTGAAATCGCACGGATTTTGTCCAAACCAACACACAAGGAGAGCCCATTCTGTAACTCCCTGTATTGTGATAATTTCCTCCTGGAGCTCAAACTGTCTTCTGATGAACAAACATCCCCGAGCACTGCAGCCGAGTCTCTTGAGATGCTCAGTACGGAGGAAAAAGGGCAACTGAAAGAAGTATTTCGGTATTTGAGTGAATACTAACAGTGTTTCAAAAAATAACAGCAGAAAGAAATTTTCCACTGTTAGAAACTTCTGGATGAATCACTTTTAGATCCTATTAGGTGCTTGTTTTATCGCAATCACCAGTTTCTTTTGGTAACGGCTGCTCTAAGGCTGTGCTCTGCAATGGCCCTCCATCCAAGTGCGTTACACGGCACCGCACAAACTCCCTTCTTGCTTGTCTCAGCCATTGATGGGCTTTTATTTTGCATGTGCAAAGAGAGCAGTAAAAGTGAGAAAGAAAAACAAACCCAGAAGCTCTAAGCACTGTCTCACTTTGACCAAGTATCAGCAAAAATGACTATTAGCCGTTTGGATTTGGCAGGACGGCTCAAGCACGGATGGACCTACCAGAGCTCCCTGCGCCTTCGCTCTGCACACCACCGGCTGCGCTCGAGGCAGGGCAGGACCAGCTCTCCTTTTACCATCCAACTGGAAGTGGTCACTTTGCCTTTTTGTTTTGTCCTGCGAGCGAAGTGGACAGTGTGTCCTCTGTCCTCTGAAACGGTTCCTTTGTCATTAATCAAATTCAAATGTATGCCTCAGCTGCTCTCTTAAATTCTCGTCCGTGAACTCCAAGGCAGCAGCGGTTATCTGCTGAATTAAGTAGTTCAACTAAAAGAATCACATAGATTGTTTCCAGTCAATGGACACTATGAATAGATTTTATGTAAAATTACTGGGAATGCATAAGCCGTTTTGCCAAATGTTATGGAAGTTCTTATCCCAAACCCTGTGTGAAGAAGTAATTTATGTTCAGATACTGACAAATTAATCATGCTCGGCATTTATATAGCGCTTTACATACGCAAACGGCCAGAGAACATTAATTAAACAAAGTATTTCCCAATGCTGAAAAAGTACATTTACACCAGGCTCAGTGTGTTAAATGTTTAAATACTGTCAACGCTTAAACACTATTTACAGAATCTGTACTGTGAGCTCAGTTATTGGCATAGCTGTAACGTTCAATGGCTCTTACATACGGTAAGTAGGAGTAGGAACGGTGGCTTGGTCTTCATCTACACTAAACTTTACTTTGAAATTTTACTTTTGCTACCAACGTGTTATTTTAAAAACGAAGATGCTGTAGTAAGAACACAGCCTGTCTATTTGTAGACTCGTGGTACATCTACAATAAAGAGAGAACACTACAGTCTATTGGGGTCTTTTTAACATTCCAAGTGACTTTTACTCCTTTTTCACAACCTGTTCCTTCATATTTGAGGACGTGCAAAGGAAAAGCTTCAAGAAACCCTCTTCACCCCCAAACCACTACCCACAGTCCCCAGGTAATGACCATATTGACCCTACCACATCCTGACCGGCAAGTAAATCAGCCAGGCACGGGCTGCCTGCAGGCTCCGAGGCTTAGGGGCTGAAATAAATCAAGTGAGACTTCTCCTCCAGAGAAGGTTTGGTGGACTCTTAACTGAGGGTTGCTTTGGTTGATCTTTAATATAGACAAGACTGAGAAATACAACGGGAATCCCTCTGCAGTGAGAAAGACTCTGGGGATTCAGCTGTAGAGTCAGGATCTTTCAGAGCTTTTTGGCTCCAGGGTTCTTCTTCGTTGTGTGGTCTTTAACTTTGCTCACAAAAACACCTGCCTTGAAAATGAAGCACTTACTTTTATGTTTCTTTCTACAGCTTTTACTGTCACATCAGTGAAAAAAAAGTGTTTGGATCCAGGGGCAATTTCAGACCACGCAGCTTTGCTCTCTCTAGGAACTGTGATGCACTCCTTTAAAATACTCCCTTACTGGTACAGCCTAAGTACAGCCCATACCATTAAAAAATTAAATCCCTCTAGTGATCGGAAGGTCAGGAATTCAAGAGCATTACCTAATTTTTAAAGCCATAACCCTACTTCTCTTTTAAAATGTCTTATGTGAGCCAACAAGTGCCCCTGCCCTGAAGCCTCAGTCCTTCTCTTACTGGGACAGGAGAGCACAGACTCACCAGTAACGCAGCACCAGTAAATCTCACCATCTGACTTGTCAAGTGCCTCACGTATTGCAGCTGTGGCCATGAAACAGTCCACTCAGATACACACATTGTTTCCCAGCAAAGTTCATCATAACTGGGACATTTCTTGCCGGAGCCTCTGCTCTTCTTCAAGTGAAGCAAAACCCAGGGTGTATTTTCTGAGGAGCAGATTCATTAGCAAGAACAGACAATGACTTTGATTCTACATTCAGCTCTCCCTTTCTAACAGCTTGTTTTTTTGGAGATCACATGTTTTTAGGTATTTGGTTTAAAAAAAAAGAGAAAAGTTAATTATGTATAATTATAGCTTCTATAATGTTTCTACTGATTATAATAAATGTCTGTGTTATGTCTAAAAGAAGAGAATTAGCTCTCAAGGAATTTGTCATTTGGAAAGCATTTTTTTTAATCATTCAGATCAGTGACATTTGTCACTAAAGCGGCAAACGCACTTTTGCCTTCCCTGGTGGTGCCCGCTCTCTACAGACACGCGAGTGGCACAGACGACACAAAGAACTGGCCCCAACGTCTGCCATTCTCCACAAACCCAGTGCAAAGCCAGGTCTTTGCACCGAGGGAGCACCAGAGCACATGGAGGCAACAGCACCTGTGGGATTCCCTGCGCAGCACAGGTGGGAAGCAGCCCACCGGCTCCCCATGCCATGCGGCACGGCTCCTGGCACCGGCTCTTCCCCTGTGCCCCTCGCGGGATGACCTGGCTTTGTAACAGCCTCTGGTAATCTCTTCTATCAGCACTAGCGGCCGAAGGCTTTGTCTAAATGCAATCAACCTATGAATAGATGTCCATTTTTTCATGACTGAAGTTGACAACGGCACGCTGAGACCCGAGGCAGATCTCCCTGCAGACACACGGCTATCCAAAGCCACGGGGCACGTGCTTATCAGAGTGCTGAGATGTTGTCAACGCGTTCATTACCCCATTGCTGCCCTGGTTCCCAACCCCTAGAGCTCCGTGCCATGTCCTCCTCCTGAGGTGGGATGCTGCGTTTGGTGCTCAGCGATCTCACATGGAACAGCAGATGGCCACTTAGTACTACGTAGTGGGGTTTTGTTGTGTTGTTACCAGTTAATTCCATTTGTTGGTCAGAAAATGGTAAGATTTGGCAGTAGTTAGCCTGAGTCAGCACCACGCCTTATCAAATGCCCCAGGGACTACACGCTCTCCCTTCCCTCCCACTCCCTGGAGTCCCAGAAACAGCTTCCAGCCTCACACGGGAGGCATGACTCACGCTTTCGGGGTGGTATTTATACCCAGGTACCTCACTGCCATGCTCACACCAGGTGTGAATCTGGCAGACAGAGCAAATACGACTCACGCTCGCTGAACGTGGGTGGCTGCCCTCCATTGGAGCCTCCGTCCTTCCGCTGCCAGGTGCCCCTGAGCCAGCTGAGCCATGCCAGGAACGGCCGGATCAGCCCCTGCCCCAAACGCCGCGGCCTCACCCCGGCTGGAGGGAAATTTCCCAGCCAGTCACACATGGAATAAGTATCGCAGGTTCTTCTGCTTCCATTTAACCAAGAGTGAAACTAAATGGGAATTAATTTTTTTTTTTACCCCTTCTTTGACAGCAGTCCTTCCGGGGTGAGGGAAGACTTGCCGTAAGAGAGCCTTTAATCAGGAAGAGTAAAAAGAGCTTTAAAATCACTCTTTTAAGCAACAACAGTGCAGAAGGAGTTCACGACGCAGAGAACCGGCGCATCCCTTCCAGATCCCAGCAATCACGAGATCCGAACCCTCCTCCAAACACTTCCCTGGGCTGTGCAGCCCCCATGCTGCTCTTGCTTGAGGTGCTACGCACAGCAGCGCCGGATGGTTTAGTTTAAAAGAATCAACAATAAAAGGCTATTTTTAATTGATTTGTCACTGTCGCCACGAATGTCCCACAGAGTTTACTTTCCTGTTCTCACGAATGTATTTGTTTATATTTGCAGAAGGATCCAATCTGGTGTAAACTGCAAAATCTGTTGTTTACTGTACAAAGGCAGATACTGAGGCACCGGCTAACGATGAAAGCAAAACCAGCGCTTACATATCGAGGTGCATTCGTCAGTCACCTTGGTGTCAGCGTACCTGCCCCAATACTCTTCACTAAACCACCTGTGAGAGCAACGAGGAAATAATAACCCCTTAGGAAACTTCTTAGGTGAATCCAGACATAAATAGGACCGAAGCACACCTCCGTGTACACCGTTCCCATTTGTGCCCGAAGCAGGGGCCGAGTGGGAGCTGGGCTAGGGCCTCGACCACCAGAAACCCAAATGCAAAATTTGCCGATGTTATCAAGTTGGTTGTCAGCGCTCTGGGGAACAGAATTGGAATTTTAAATTCATTTCATATACCGGATAACTGACAAACATTTGTGCCTTGTATGCTGTTTTTCCTGGTGCATCTAGTTTTGATTTTTAGTTTACTGTTAGATAAAAAGCAGCTGCTCCTGGGGTGAGGCAGCCTGCAGGCTTCACTAGGAGGGTGAAACCAAGCAAAAAAAAACCCTGAATTATGGATGAAAACTGAAACTCTCTGACCAACTTGACATTTTACAGCGTTAAAATGCCACATTTGTTTCATCGATACTCAGAGATCTTCAAAGTTCACCTCCTCTTGAGCAATCCAGAACTGGCCAGGAGGAACAGAAGCATTAGCAGGAATCACTGGAATGGATCCCAAGACAGATATCTCTTGCTGTGTGGGAGCGGGACAAACAGGTAGAATTCAATTCTGTCCTGAGGAATATGCTGCTTGCAAACAGACTTGTGGTTTTTTCTCCCATTCCCTACAGATCAGGTCCTGATACCACGTTACTCTACTTTCAGACACGATTCCCAGGTAAGTCAGAACCCGCGCGACCCAAGAACCGTGGGATCAGTCTCTGTTCAGCGACTGCAGGTCCCTCACCCTTGTTAAGCAATGGATTACAAACAGAATCAATTCACATTTGAAGTAATTTTTAGTCTGGTCTTTCCAGTGTATTTTTCTCACACGACAGAACCAGTTTGGGCTGCGTTTTATTGGGGCACTTCGAGGACTTACATGGATAAACTGCCACCGGTACCGCTGCGGTATCTTCTTACTGGAACTACTTATGGCAAAATAAAGTACACAGGAATAGATCCAGTGAGTGATAACATTTTATATTTATTGCTGCAGAAAGGCCTACAGAAAACTTAGAGCAGTGGGTTTCCCCCGCAGGGCAAGCAGCCTGCCTGCCAAGAGACGGTCGGCGGAGGGATGAAGCCCCGAGGGAGCAGTGTGGTGATGGGCTGTGACAATACTCAGCCTTCAAACAAATTCTCCAGGGGCTTGTGGTCACACCAGCATTCCTGACTGCCCTGGCTGACAACATCGAACCTGGCTTACAGATCAAGTAGTATCAACATCACTTGGTCTTATCTGTTCATTCTCACGAGGTCATCTGTCAATACAAGGGGGGTTGTTTGCGCGGTGCCTTGGCCCGAAGTCAGGCTGGGTGGGGTTATCTGCAGGGGCCGGGTGTTGCAAGAGCCAGTTTGCTCCCACAGTCGCATTCATCGCAGCTGAAGGCCTGCAAGATGAGACAGTGCTTAGGCTGGTGACACAATCAGTGCTCAGCCACAACGATCCCTCCAACCTTGACCAGCCAGAAAACAACTAAGCCATAAGCAGCAGCCCTTTGAAAACAATCAGAAGACATCGGCATTTTGTTAGAGGAATTCAAGGGATCTGAAGCCTATTGAGGCTGCAGATAATCACATCAGCCTGAGCCTAACATAGCTCTTAGTTTTGTCTCAAAAACCCTTTATCTCCTTTGTTGATACCTTTACCTCAAAATGACATCAAAACACTCAAATGCAAGTTTACACACATATAAAGAACAACAATCAATATTTAGACTTGAATGTTTTCAGTTACCCAAGGTGCAGCAAAAGACCTCTGCTGGTTGCCTCAGAAAGGCATCTACTCCAGAAAGAACAGGGTACGTTTCAGAGCTGAAACGCCACCATCCTCCCTAAAACCTCCTCTTACGCAGACTTCTCAGGTGACTGAAGAGCAAAATTATACAACTGGCACTGAAACCGTTTTCGCTGACCTGCCACGCGGTCGTCACCAAGGCTGCCAAATCCGGCACGGTTGTTTCATAAACTGCCGTTGCCCATATGGCCACCTAGCCGGCAGAGACGTGCTGACCTCGCAGTCTGCCTGCGCCTTGCGAAACACAGCGCAGCGGAGCGGCAGCTCCTCTCGTCTAGGTTAATTTTTTTTCTCTTTTGTCATCTTAAGGACACAGTCAGGGTGAGGCTGGGAGATCCGTGGCTCGCCTGCCTACGTGAGACCTAAAGATGCTCAGCTTCCTGGAGAGCCACACTAAACATTTTATGAGTTTGGACCAAGTGCCTAAAACTGGGGGTATTTTTTTGTGAGCTTCTGCAAGTCTCGTGTTGTCATTCCTGAAAAAAATCATGTGAGGATAGATTCAGACAGAGAGCAAAACATGCTTGTGTGGCAACTTTCTCTTGCGCAGCTCTCACCACAAATAAAAACCCCAAAGCAGGCGAAAGGCCTTGATGGTTACTCTGCACATTTCTTTGGGTTTAAAGCTTTGACTGTTCATTGGTGATTGTCTGATCTTTTATAAACCTGGAGACATGAGCTGCAGCTGGTCTTTTACAGCCACTGCCATCAGAGAAATGCTATTTTAAGTCTCTTTCAGTATTAACTGATTTGGCTCAGGAGCCTAAAGGATAAAATACGGTAACACGGGAGAGAGAACAACGAATGGAACAAGTATTTTTATTTCTCCTGATCTGGTACACCGGGGAGACAGGTTCATTTGCTGCTCCTATCTGCAGGTCCCTTCCTCACACCAGTTCCACATTATCTGCACCATGGCTATGGACCCGCAGGTTAGTTGGATTCCCCTATCACTCCATAATGTTCACGGCAATTACAGGCAACACAGAAGGAAGGGAATCCACTCAGGTTTTCTCTAGGAGATTTCCTGCCGTAGATACACTCTCAGTTTTTAAAATGAGAACGTGTTTCTCTTGTTACGAGCTAGGGAAATCCCCAGGGGAAACGTCCAATACTTAGAAGCACAATTTTACACCACCACTCTGAGACCAGAGTCAGACTGTCACAGCGTTCCTCCCACGGAAGATCAGACTACAACCTGGTGACCTGCAAACATCACTTTCTGCTTCTTTAGAACTCCTGGAAATCTCCCGTCTCACTTATGAAATACGGTAAGATCACAGTTGAAGGCATTTGTTCCCTGCTGCCGTTTGACAGCGGACCCTGTCAGGCAAAGCTCTTTGCTCCTGGTCAGGAGGTAGAGGAATTAAACAAATGAAAGAGAGAAAACTCTCCAAATCACAACCTTTTGCTGTATCTGAACACCACTGCCAGCAGAGTTACCCAATGCCATGGGTCAGTGAAGAAAAGGCATTTTTTCCTACAAAAGGGCTTTTGCTGCAAGACAGGAAGTTTATTTTTTGAATTAGTCACCGGTTTCACTTCAGGCTGATTATACCATTTTCATTACCATACAATAGCGCTGTTCCCATGCGAGTGCTATCAAGATCACATTTCTGGTTCCAGAAGCTGTTTCAGCACACCTACACACAGCTCGGCTGCAGCACAGGCACAGATAATGTTCTCTCTTTGTTTAGGGTGCTTACCTAAATCCTGAGGCCCATCCCCTGCTGGGTAAACCCCTACCAGGGCAAAGAGAAAGGGGCTGGCAACTACTAAAGAGGACAGAAATAGACCTGGACTTGGACAATTGTGCCTATTTTGACTATACACATCGCATCTCTCAGTGGGATATAAACGTGCCATCAAACACATTCTGCATAAAGAAAAATGAAGTGCCACTATTACATCAATTCAAGTGAGATGAGATGTAGTAAGTTCTGGCAGCACAGGCTGTTTTTTCAATAGCGGTAAGATCTCTGGCAGGGCTTTTGATGGAAATAATGAACTTTTTCTTCTGTTTATGTGTCACAAAAAAAATTATTTATTTACACCCACCAGCAGCTGCTATTATTTCTTGAAAATGACACTTGGCTAGCCTGAGTTTGGGAATCTTTTTGGAAGAGGAAATTCACAGTGGGGCTCCGTTTCCCAAAGACGCGCGCACTAGACTGCTAACCCATTCCGGCAGGAAAAGGATGACTCTGCAAAAGCAGCTCCCGCTCGGGAAGTGGCTGGCAAAGGGAGACTGTGGAGCTGGTTGAGTCAGGGGAGAAGCCAGCTCACACCACTGCAAACGGATCCAGTCACAGCCCTCAGCACCACCTTCGGCCTGAGTCACGCTGCAATTTGTCTTATCAGCTTCCTCCTCATTATCTGGGTGTTGAGCAGATGGAATAGTTTCACTTATAATAAAACTAGTCTGCCCATGGAATTACCCTAATTGACAATCTCATTTAACTCCGTACGCAGACATTTTGCTTCTAGAAGCACACCACTGGGTTAAGATAAACAGCCATTAGGCAGTCTCGTTCCAGAGATGTATTCCCATACAGAATTACCAAAAGTAACTCAAGGTGCAGACAAGTTAATTATTATATTTAAATATTGTTGGAATGCCAGATTATTTTTGATGAAGAATTTTGAAAGCTCTTTTCTCTCTTAAATATGAATCTTCCATAATGCAGAACACATAAGAAAACAAGTGCACTTTTCTATATGACCGGATAACCTGGACACAAAAGTGCCCGGCCCTTTGCAGGGCTTTCTGGGCAGAGCACGAGAGCAGAATGCTTTGTTATAGCAACATACTGCATTCCCTTCTGACCTGTGATTAGGGTTACTGGTATGGGAAAAGGGAAGGATGAAGTAGGAGAAGTAAAGACAGGAGGACAGAGATCTTCACCATGCCGTTGCCAGGATGTGGGCAGATTTTCAAGAGTTGTCAGCTGCTTCCACTGTTATTCTTAAAACAAGTTTATATCCACCCATATAAATCTTTCTTGCTGATTTGCCAGCAGATTTTGAGGGCTGAGGACTGAGTGTCTCTGTTGCACGGCGCTGAATGCAGCCCTGCAGCTCCACGGGGCAACCCAAATTAAATAAGGAAAACGAAAGTCCTTGTTTCAGAACACGAGAGACACGCTGAACGTCGGTGCCAATGTGACCAGCCACTATCGTGGCAAACGAAACCAAAACCGCTCTCAGCTACTCTTAAAGGGGAGAGGAGCTTCTATTGATCAAATATCCACAGAACATCTTAAAAATGCTACTGTTCATCAAAGAGTTACTAAAACTCGCAAGTACTTTAACAGGCAAATGCTTCAATTTGCGTACTCCTTCCTCAACCCCCACCAATGGAACCCCAAACCAACCAAAATCATCCTGCCGGTGAGTTCAACATAAAAACTCCTCTGTACACCACTGAATTAAAAACTAATTCAGGCTCAGAAATTTTGCAGAAATTTGTATCTTGAAAATGAATAAACACTGAAAAATTTCTCCAGATTTGTCGAATGCCAGAAAACACGTAGTGTAATTCTGTACTTCGAACTCTTTGAGATTTTCATCTTCTTAGTTTCCCCTGTAATCATTCTCCCTTTACCTTAAGATTTACTGCTAATATTAATGTCACATAGTAACAGGATGGGAGTGTCACACAGAACAGCATCTCTTCTCCAAACACCGCTGAATCTTCCCAGTTTAACTGTTTTATACTGGATTGTGAACCCATTAGGTCATTAAAACTTTGGTGAATTGTAACCTCTCCCTGTGATAGCCACGGACCATTTCAGAGATGAGGAAGTGAAACGGCTGCGTGCAGCGTTCTCAGGCCAGCACTTCCCTCTGGATTTTTTCAGCAGCCGTGCTAAATTAAGACATTCTTGACCCTTCAGTTCTGCTGAAAACGAGGATCAATTCGCCGTCCAGCTCCTTGTGTTTGGCCCCAGCAGCCCGTAAGCAGTTAAGCAGAAGCCACTGGAGAAGGGCCTGTTCTCATCACAACTCTGGGAGTTCATCCCAGAGCTGTACGTGGTTTGGCGACGCCTCTTTAAAGAGGAGTTAGTGAGAAGGCCCCCTCAGTGACACCAGAAATTCTTTTTCTATTTTTAAAGCACTAAATTTTGTTGCCATCAGACATTGATAAACTTTCCTGGTACCAAAACCATAGATACCATACACGTTACTGATTTAAACTACACTTAAGTTTAGGCTTTGCCTACAATAACTGAAATACATTTCTGAAAGAAAAAAAAAACCAACCAACCCAACCCAATCCCAACAGACTGCTTTATAGCTCTGCGGCGCTGATGCTCGTCCTGCCACAGGTAACTGTAGCAGAAGCAGCCAGTGACTCCGTCTTTCTGAGCTACGCGAGGAAATAATGGGAGCTAGTGTGAGGAGCTGTACCAAAGGGGCAGGGTTAGTCAGCCCAGCTAGTTATCTATGCAAATACTGGATGGCAAACTGCTTTGTAACCAAATGTATGCTTTTCAGATGACTTTTTATTTGGCATTTTTAAGATTGCATCAAATCATCTTGAGATTGTTGTTAAAATATACCTGCTCATTTTGGAAATCAAATGAATACAGCCAGCTGCCTGAGAACTGCATTTTGCCTCGATCCTGCTGCATTGTGCTGCTTGCACATCGTCCAAGCAGAGCTTGTTTCAGGACAATTTTCATTTATTCCCGAGACAGTCTAGGCCACGGTACCGTTCATGAAGTACGACAACCCAATATAACGTGTGCTTCACAATTCCAAAATTGTGTGCCGAATACTCTCGTGCTTTATTTAACTGAAATGTTTAAACCCTTATCTGGGGACATTCAGCCTTTTTGGCTCACAGATCCCCTTAGCGGTCTGTAGCCATGCACAGAAAACTTATTTCTAACAAAACCAGACTGGCTTCTTTTAGGTACTTCCCACAGACTCCTTGCTATTATTTCATGGACTCCAAATTTCTAAAAGCAGCACAGCAGACTAATTACCTAGAGCTGGCTGGTAACAAGAGAGATTAAATTAATATATGTAGCAGCGCACTGGGACTTGAAGAATATATTCTATGTTCAAGCTCAACAGCGTAAAGATCATTTGCTCCTTTGACCACGACACATTTCCTTCCCCAGAAACAGCGGCAATTAATACCAGAGTGTAGAGTGAAAAATTATTGAGCAGTTCTATTCTGTCACTGGAAAAAAAAAATACCCACACCACAATTCAGCAATGAACTAGGATTAAATAGGCAGGATTGAAACCAACATGACAATTGTCTGGTCTTTACAAACCTGGCTACTGCCATGCTAGGGGAAAGGGCACGGTCAACGACCCACACGTGGGTTTGCTAAAGAGGTGACCAAGCAAATCCACACCGTACCCAAAACCGTAGCGTGGTGTAAGCAAAGGGCGTCAGCAAAAGAATAAAATATTTTTGCAGTGATACTGGAGCCTTTCAACTAATTCTTATAGCTGGTTTTAAAGATAACTCTGCAAGCCCTTGCGGGCTGGCTTTGGCTGGTGTACTCAGTGGTGGGCGGTGTGCCGGCACCGCCTCTGGAGTGCTCCTGGAAGGGGGAATCGGAGGGATGGCGAACGGAGACACAGGGAGAGGTGGAGAAAGGGCTTAAAAACCTCATAGTGAGCTCAGAGATTTTGTTCCCAAAGCCAGCACCTATGTAGGTCTAGGCATGAGCTGAGCAGTCACTGAGAGGCAGCGCGCACATGGAAGAGGAGGTTCTAAGCACGTGTCCAGGGCTTTTTCAGAGAATTGTAGTAGCACTGCTCTGGAGAAAAGGGGGCCATGGGTCCGTCACAAGCTCAGGGTAATGCGGTCAGCGGGCAGAGCCTGAACAGAGCTACGGCCAAAGCCCAGCCTGTGGGACTCAAGGTAAGATAGAACAGCTGATCAGCCTCCAGCCCGGTCCGTACAGCACCGTGCCCCAGCTCTGCACCAGCCTGCAGCTGACAAAAGTGGCGGGTGAGCGAGTGAGGGAAATGTGCACTCGGGAGAAAGCAGGAGGAGGCCTGGCCGAGCAGCATCCCACCTGGGGGCTCCCAGCCCACAGCTGCCGGGTGTGACACAAACCACACGCCCAGAGAGCTACGCGATATATTTAAGAACGTTGTTTAAACTGCTGCCCGCTCCACAGCGGGGTTGGTGGAACCCAACTTTTATTGGGAGAGGCTTCCTTTGCAAAGCCTTACTCAAGCAATAGCAGAGGGGTTTAGTTTAAGCTCCCAGAGATGGGATCACCAGAAATACGGTGCTCATCGGAGGATCCACGGAAATGCCATCCTCACCAGATGACCACATGGATGTAGCACAGCTGGATCCAGAACAGTGAACCCCCATTGGAAATTCTGGAAAAATAATTTAAGTAGAATTCAGTCTCTGTGAAAACGGTTCAGTAACAGAATCCTGCTTACAACATTTATTTCAAATGCTTTTGTCTTTGTATGCCACGGCCGCTTTCCCCAAGCACTGTTTAAATTAGGTTTGTAAACAACGAGGTAGAAAGGAGCTACATGCCACAACTACTTGAATAAATACTGAGAACAGTGAAGAACTGGGTAGGATATAAAGGCAAAGACCGGTAGCTGCCAAAATAACAAATGATACTTTCTCGAAAGGAATGTCTGATTGATAGAAAGCCCAAGGAAGGACTTCTACAAACAGTGGCAAATAGCCAGTCCCTATGAGTCAGCCCCACCAGGCTAAACTGCTGTTCAAGGGCCATGAAGTGCCAACAGCATCAACATCTGGTGGCTGCCACATCTGCAGCCTGAAAGACCCGGCAAAAAGCAGGAGTTGGGATGTCCTGGAGCCGTCGATGGCCAGGGCAGCCACGGCCATGGCCTCAGGCTCAGGGGGCTGCCCTTGCTGGGGCAGGAGGCCGGCAGCCGGGCCAGCTCCAGCCACCTCTCCCGAGGAGCGCTGCGAGGTGAAGGAGCCCTTCCCACCAGGGACGGCAGTGGGCACCTCCATTCCCCAGAGGCGGCTGGGCAGGGTGGCGCTGGGGAGCGCTGAGCGGGCTGCTGGGGAACCCCGACACCCTCCGGGCCCTCCCGCACAGGGCGAGGCGCCGCAGCTGGTAGCCCCTCGGTGGTGGGGAACCCGGCCTCGGCCAAGCGCCATTAGCGGGGATCCGGCCACCTTCGGGACG
>VWZK01010167.1:0-101972 GCA_013396935.1 Baryphthengus martii | reverse complement strand
ACAGCCTGGTGAACCAGCAGAGCTTCCAGGACATCAAGCCCATGCGGGACCAGATCATCCGGGTGAAGAGGTACGAGCGGGTGCCCATGATCCTGGTGGGCAACAAGGTGGACCTGGAGGGCGAGCGGGAGGTCTCCTTCGGGGAGGGCAAAGCCCTGGCCGAGGAGTGGAGCTGCCCCTTCATGGAGACCTCGGCCAAAAACAAAGCCTCGGTGGACGAGCTCTTCGCGGAGATCGTCCGGCANGTGCCGAGTCCGTCCCCATCCCCCCACTCCCGGGACAGACGGAGCAGAACGGTGCCGAGCCCCCCCCTCCCGGGACAGACGGAGGAGCCCCCGCCGGCGGCCCGAGGATCGCTATGCAAAGTTGGGTGGCTGTGCCGGGGCGTCCGGCCGGGAGAATTGCACATCTGAACTGGGACTGTGCCTCACACGCTGGTGCCAGTACGGTGTGAGGTGCCAGCACACTGTCTGCTGATGATTCGTGAAATAATTTTCTATTTTGTTTACCTGCTGTATCGGATGGGAGTTTGCAGGAGAGTGGTGGTAGCGTGTTGGGTTTTTCCTGTTTGTTTTTGTTTGTTGTTTGTTTTTTTTTTTTTTTAAAATCAGCTGTGAAAATGTTACAAATCTGCACAATTTTTTAGGTGTGCGTGTGTGTGTGATTTCGTATTTTTTTATTTTATTTTTTCTTTGGCGGGTGGGAGCGGTGCTGTTCTTGTTCCGAGGGTTTTTCTTTTTGGGTTGGCAATAACTGATTTTGATGACTAGCTCTCTAACGTGCAAAGACTTCCTATATGTGATGCAGGGCCAACAGCAACCCTGTGTCTATAGAGTGCCTTCAAAACTCAGCTGTTCCAGCCGGTGCCAACCTGTGAAAGCTCCACAGAATCCCATTATCTACTACTCCAAAAACTACTTAACAGTTTCCTTGCAGTAATCGTACAGAACAAGCCAGGACAAAAGAGCCTATTGTTAGTGGAATTTATTTCTTATTTCCATCTGAGCCTTTTAACTGTTATTTCCATGTCTTGCAAGTTTGGGCTTAATTTACTTCAAATTTACAGGAATTTAGCCTTTTGGGATTTTGGGGAGGGTGGGCTTTTTATTTTTTTAAATTTTTTTTTCCTTCCCCCTTTGGTTTTGTTGTGGGATGTACCTCCAGCCAGCAAAGAAGGAAATCTTATCCTTGTGATGTACCAAGAAAATTCTAACAACTGTCATTTTAATTCCAGACATGCATTTAAGAGATGTCTATCCGTTCGAAGAATTTTAATACAAATGCTGTTTTTTAGAAAAGAACTCTGTGCGCTTTTATCTACTACATGAAACACTAACTTTCACATAGGCTGCTAATCCTGATTTGTCTCACAGAAGTGAAAGGCATGGGGAGGGGGCTCCATTTAGCTAAGGATTTTTTTGTAACAAAACAGACGAACCACAGAGTTGCTATTTTGCCTAATATTTAGTCATTTTTAATACAGATTCTCATTTGTGTTTAGGTCCTGCCCCTGTGATGCCAGCGTGTGAGCGGAACGCTGTGTTCAGTAGGCAGCTGTAGGAAGGTAGCGTGGCTTTGATGCAAAAGGCCCTGTAGAATCGGGCCCTGACTCTTTACTGGGACCAGCATGGCTTACTGGGGTAAAATTCTAAAGGCTGGTTATTTATAAAATGTAAGCTTTTCATCTCACTGCATTGTAACTCTTTAAAATGATGCATCGGACCATCAGTTCTTTCCTGGTTTGCCGAGGGGTTGGAGTGGGAGGACACCTGTACCTTCTGTCATTTGGAAGATGTAAGGGGCTTGTTTACCTTCGTTATCGTCCTCTCTTAGCCCCTTCTCTAAAGACGAGCACACAAAACCCGCAACTTTTTTTTTTAAATTTCTCCCCACCCGTCTATCCCAAGAAGACTTGAAATGATCTTGCCACATGAAAGCAAAAGTTGAGCAGTGATGTGTAAAGGGGTTTTTAATCAGGGCAACTGAAAACTAACTGCCAAGACTCCTACCAGGAATCTGATAATTTCTTCTATTTTAAGTAGGAAGACTTTCTGCTTCAGCACTGGAAGGGCAGTGTTTAGTATTGATTTGATTCTATGTACGGAAATCCCAATGATTGAAGTGAAAATTATAATCCTGTGGTTTAGTTGAAAACTGGATACTTACTTTAGCTACATCTAGTATCTTACTGTCAGTTTGGGAAAGATTATATACTGACCATACCTCTTCTCCTGAGCTCACAGGTATCCTTCAAAACAGCAAGGACCTGTTGTGATACAACCAGTCAGGTTGTATTGCTCAGACTGATACAATCGCAGTTAAAAAAATGAGGGTTGGAGAAGGCGACCCCAGTGACGGTCCCTCAGCGTCTGCTTGGGGCCTTCATATAACAGATCAATCCAGATGAAAACTGAAAACCTCTTTGCAGCTTATTTTTCTAAGAATGAATTGGAAGCCAGCTCCTCGAGGACTCCCATGGTAGAGGGGCAGGGAAGTTAATAATAGGGGCTTCTTTTAACAAAAATATTGCATTGAAAACTAGGAAGGCTTGACTGCCACCGTGTCCAAAGTTTGTTTTAAAAAATGCCATAAATTTATGTCTCAGCTGTTGCCATGGTTCAATTTTGCCTTAAATTCAATGGGATTGTAGTCTTTAGCACCCAACAGGCCTTGCTCCAGGTCAGTGTAGTGGAAGCAGGTGTGTATTCTGTTCTCCCCAGCAGATAGCAGATGATTCATGTGTCCTAGTGCCTCCCGCTTCCCCACGGCCTGTGTCGTGGTTGAGGAATGACGCCAGCACGGGTGTTTGCAGTGCACGGCGGCACGTAAAGTCCGGCTTTTCTCAGCCTGGTGGAGCTGCTGAAGGCAGCCTAGTAAGTTCTGGGTTATGCTGGGCTTTTTTTTCTTTTTTTTTTCTTTTGTAGATACATTTCTAGTTCTTGCCAAAAAGGTGCGTTGTTCCAGTGAAACGTTCAAGAAACCACGGCGTGGGTCTAATCAGCGTCTTGAATGTACTTAGATGTTCAATGTTCTCTTATGACGTGGTGAGGACACGACAAAAGGTAGAGCTCGGTAGTCTGATCTTCCAAATACTCTGAGGCGTTTTGGTGCTTGTTAAACATAGGCCTTGTCTATAAAGTAGAACAAAAAGTCATACTGCTTTAACTTGACTGAATAATGAAAGCTATATTAGCTTCTACACTTGAGGAAAATGTTGTATCAATATAAAGGTACTCTTTTATTCCTTTTCCCTGTGGGAATATGTTATACCTGTGCCAATACAAAGGTGGTATATAGCTCTCTTCACAGCGAGAACTACAAATATTTAATCGATTTGGAAGAAAATGACATTCCCGGCCAAAATACTTCCTGACAGAGCAGAAATTGTGTAAACAAGGCCTTAGTTTAAGGCTAGTCTTAACGGCCACGTATTTTGCTGTACATAATGATTGTATTTTTAAAAATCCAAGCTTGTTCTATTGCAAGAAAAGCGTGTCTTTGAAATCCCGGTCTCTGTGATTGTAACCGTGCAGTGTTCTCGACCTCGTTTTTAATACCAGTGTGGTTCTCCTCAACGCGGTGCTCAGGCTTTGTTGATGCTTGTGGTTCTGGAGGTGATGTTGAGTTCTGTGGCGGTGGGATTCCTGGCGGTTCTGCTTCTCTCAAAAGAATGTACAGCAAGTTTTTTTTTTTGCAAAGGGCATTTTAAATAAAGGGCAGCTGGCTCTTTATGACTTCTTCCTTTGGATCCTCATTGCGTGCAGGTGTTGTTAAGTATCACGTTTCCTCCAGGAGTGACAAAATGCAGAAACTTCCACGTTCTTTAACAATTTTGTGTGGCGCGCGTGGTGATCTCCCAGTGAAATGAGTGGAGAACTCCCACGACTAAATGGTGAATGGTTGGAGCTCTGCTGCTGCCGGAAACTCTCTTCCCTTCCAGGTTGGTACAACAGGCAACCCAGGCGCTCTCTTTTATGGACCTTCGCTGTCTCCTTGGGAACTACTGCCTGTTCCTGTTCTGGTGAGATTTGAGCCTCGCTGTAGAAGCAGATACGTGTGTGAGCTCTGTTCAAAGGTGCTTTTAAATACTGGTGTTCATGGCTTACAGCTTGCTCCTGCAGTGTTCATAACCTCAGGCAAAAGTCTGTGTCCAAAGGATTCTCCTTCCTGTCACACCGTTACACCCTGGTGTTCTAGAATCTCTTTTTTTTTTTTTTTAAGGAATCCAGCATCTGCCCAACTTCTGAAATGGTTTATTTGGGACTGACAGTCCTTGGTAAACGGGTTCATAGCAGATGAGAGTGATTTAATAGCAGATTTTTAGTTCAAACAGCTAAAGATATTTGTGTGAATTACAGTGAGAAGAAATGGAGTGGAAGCGCTGGGGCTGGGTATTGGGTTTGGGCGGTTTCTGGTTGTTTTTATTTTTCGGTTTGAGTGGACTATGAGTTTGTTAGTCCGTAATCAAGAATCTCACTTTATTTCCCAAGTAAGAATATTGTGTGTATGCTGACTTCACTGGGGTTGGAACTGAGATTCTTGCCCTTACCACAGATGATCTCAACCTCTGATCTCAGTTCTGCCTGTAGCTCAGGATCACTCTGAAGTAAACACCCAGTGAAACCTCAGCTGGCCGACGAGTAATGGGCTAGAGCGGGGAGCTTGAGAACAGCCATTACAATTTCCCTGTAACCACTGAAGGTTTTTTTGAAGGGTATGGCTCCTCCAGTACACATCAGGTGCTGCTCTCCTGCTGTCGATGCTGGAGCCCAGTGATTCAGTAGCTGGCATATTGTGCATAAAGCAAAGACTAGATGTAAATACTTAAGTGCAGTATCTAACAAGGTCTTAGAGTGGTTTATATAGGATCTAAAATTAGAAGTCAGTTGACCACAACTTGCATGTTGTTCAAATAAGTTTTTAAAATACTGGAAGCAGCTGTTCTATAATGACTTTATATTTTATTTTGGCAGTCTCTGGGTCATTTGGGGGTTTGGGCAAAGAGCAGACATTGATGAAGAATCCTTATTATAGTTTTGGTAATTCTTGGCAGAGAGATCTGGTTAGAATGGTGTCTGACATGTAACTTCAGCTTTAATGATTTTAAACCCATTTATTTCCTCAAAGTTCTTTAAGGGAGCATTATAAGAAGTGCATAGTTAATAGTTCTGATACCCAGCTATAGACAGATCCCAGATGTTTCTTCTCTCCTCGACTGACCGATTGTGATTGTGCAAGAAATGCTGCAGTAACCAGACTGGTCAGAATGACACTGCTAATTTTTTTTGCCTTTTGATACAGTCCTGTTATCCTGTTGTACGAGGGTGCTAGGGTGAAATTGAGGTTGATTTTGAGGGTGGTTGTATATTGACTTCTGGGTGAAAAACTAACATGAAATGGAAGTTGCTGGGTTTTTTTTCTTTGAATCAGGTATTGATAAAGGTACAGGTCGGCATTTATATCGGCATTCCCTTGTCGGTTTCTCATTTATGGGTATATTCATCTAATGCCTTGTTTCTGCAGTGTTGCTACTTGTTAGCCCAACTGAAACGATTAGGATGGATACTTACAGTTGAAGTTCTGTAGTCAGAGGTAGAATTGCCCATAAGGCAGTGAGTGCTGAGCTATGCTTGAATATTTGCATTTGCTCTGTTATTAGCAGGCAGGTGTGGAGCCTGGTGTGGTTGCAGGTCTGGTACTTCAGTGATTTCAGAGAATTATCTTTGTTTGTTTAAATATTCTAAGATTTATTTATTATCGTGATAGTTATCACTGGATAGAGGAAGTGTTTAAATATGAGTTAATGTTGATATTTACTTAGTGCTCTTAGTATCTCGCTCTTGCAGAGATTGACAGACACGGGAGGCATCAAGCGAACGCCTCTTTACTTACTGAAGGTCTTACTGGAGGTAAAGAATCAAAAGGTCCAGGCTATGTTTTCAGAAATGGTGATGATGCAAATAAGAATGCTTAATGTAATTTGCTGAAGTTGCCCAGACTTCATTGCTCAGAAAAATAGACCATCTTTTAGACTGGAGATGATGACCCCTTCTCTTTGCTGCTGTGTGACTGGCTGTACCACTGCTTTTATTTTTTTTTGCCTATGGTGAGAAAAACTCAGTGTCTCTTCTGCTGCCATCGGTGTGTCAGACACGGGCCGACTTCACAATTTGATTGCTCACTTGGAGCTCTGGCATTCTTTCTCTTGTAGGCTGTGGCAGGGAGGAGAGAGCCCAGATGACACAGTGATAATGAAGTGATTGCTTATCAAAACTCTGGGGTGGAGGACTAGCTCACCTCTAAACATTCAGCCCTAGCCCTGGAAACATTCCCAGTGAGGTTGGATGGGGCTCTGAGCAACCTGCTCTAGTTGCAGATGTCCCTCCTCCCTGCAGGGGGGTTGTACCAGATGACCTTGGAAGGTCCCTTCCAACCCAAACCAGTGTGTGATTTGATGATTTAAGAGAGTATATCCAGTGTTGGAGTTACACTGAGTACTGAGCCTGTGTGTGATACATGCAGCTCCTCGCTCTTTGTTACCGGTTTGTTCCAGGAGAGCAGAAATGCTGCGAGGTGAAGGGAGACCTCACCACACGTAGAGCTAGCGTACAGCAGCAGAGCGCAGCGCCCACGGGAACGCCCGTTGGCATTTTGAGGAAGAAGTGTGGACATGCGTTGTATCCACTCTTGCTCATCCGGAAAGGTAGTTTGAAAGATAAATTTTCTGCAGATACCCTGAAGAGACTTTCTGTAGGTGCATAAAATGGATAGGATATAGAGGTCAAAATGGTGAGCCTTTCTGTGCTTCGTAAGAAACACATCATGTGCCTTCTGTTTAAGTTCTTCTGCTGGATGGTTCTTCCCTTGTGCACCACCCCTGACATGGCGGCGAGCTCTGCTCCGTCGGAGCCCCGCGAGGGATCAGGAATTGAACGCACTGTCAGCACTTTCCAGGGCTGGAACAAAAGTAAGTTTGGGGTGTTAGTGTACATACGCATCGCTGACATCCAGCACGTTAAACCGTCCACCTCCATGGCACGTTTGTGAGAGAGATCCAAGCGATTGAGAATGAAACACTGACTGGGCAGGACGGGAACCTGCAGGGCAGGACAGTGGCTTGGGGTTGTGGTGCGAGGCTGGCAGCAGGACGTGCGCTGCCAGCTTTCCTGAACCCCAGATGGGATCTGTCTGGAAGGGCAGGAGGCAGGATGTCTTGCTGGGGGCAGCGGGAGTTCAGGAGAAGATGGGTTGAAGTTTTTCCGTTTCAGATACGAAGAAACATAATTTTTGTATGTATGTTGCAGATATTTTACTCCCCCTCTGTGGTGCTAAGCAGATTTGAAAGTGCAAAGAAAATTTACACGAGTGTGTCATCCACCAAGTATGGCTTTGCTGTTGGAAGTTTATACTGAGTTTCATAGCTTCCCAACACCAGCAATCACCAAAATCTCTAAACTGTGTGGAACTTTGTAGTGATGATGGTTACAGTGGGACAGAAGGGAGTTGGGAGCAATATGTGTTTAAGGATGAGCTTGGTCATCGCTTCATTCCTTGAATGAACTACTGTAGTATTACATATCTCAGTTTAACTTTGGGAGCTTGCTGCCAAGTTCACTTGATGATTAACAAAGTTAAGATGAAAGCATGCTCATGAAGTACTTGAGTAATTAAGTTTCCTATGTTTGGGATCTTCATTTCCTTTCTTTTTGGAACACTCTGCCATGTTCCAGGTTGGCTGTCTTATTTTCTTCTGGATTTCTGATTTTGAATATGTTTGCTTTAGCGTGGGTTTTTCTTTCTCTTTGGTTGTTGGATCTTTTGGTTTTTTTTCCTTTTAATTAATGGAAAAAATAGAGAGGAGATTCACTGTGTAGCACAAGCTGCCCAGATTCCAGAAATACATCCCATGCACTCCAAATATTTGAGCAATAAAAACAAGTTTAAGGAGAGCACTGTATGTTTAAGGTATTTCCAAGGCCTGAACTCTTGGCAGAGAAACAGCTTGAAAAAGCTTATTTACCAAAGAACTGGGTCAGCCTGGGAGTGAATTAGTGTTCCCAGATACTTAGGTATTTATTCACTTACAGTATTGCTGTACTTCAGCCACTGTAGTGAGAGCAAAAGTTACAGATTCCTGAGCACAAATATTTATGCATACCTACCAAGTTGTAGCCGCAATTTGGGAAACATCCACGTGTTTCCACTCTGAGCATAGAAAATCAGTAGTCGGGTGCCTGCCCTCGCTGAATATCACAGCAGTAGCGTAGAAACTTAGGTACATATTTATTTAGCCAACTATAAGTGCCTCAGAAGAGTTTTCTCGATTCCTTTGACCTGGCACAAATTAATTTTCAGCACTGCTAAACCAGAAAAATCACTGTGGTTATTAAAGGTGTGCAGCCTTTTGCCAGCTGTGGGGATCGCAACCTGTCGGACTCGTCTACATCGTTTGTGGTCACTGATGGCTGGGAGTAAACGTCCTGGCTTCTCTCGCCTCTCTTTCTGGTGATAAGGAAGTGGAGACCAAACCTGTCTGGACTGAGACGCCGGGAGTTCACGGGGAGACATTCTTGGATTCTTTACAGACTTTATGATAAATTGGAATTGCTCTGTCTGCATCTGGTGGCAGCTTGGTTCAGGTGTTTGTCAGACACTGGCCTCCTTTGTCAGCGCTCAGGGGGTTTCAGCACTTCGTCGTTAACAGAAATTAATTGATGGGTAGCTGGAGTTGATTTGGCAAGCGTGTTTGTACAGACTAATACGGAGATGTAAATTATTGTTCCAGGATGTAAATGAGCACTAAGCAAATGTGTCGGGCATCAGAATTGCCTCTAACAGCATTTTTAATATAACTTTGTGACTGAAGTTGTGTTTGTGTACTGAGCTACGGTGCTGTGGAGCTGAACCTGGCTTACTCTCCGATTCTGTAACTGTAGGTATGCTCAGGCCCCTCTCCTGCCACCCTGTTGAATTCAGAGCCTTATTGAAGCCAGTGAGAGCAGAACTGAACCCCAGCCTGCGTTTTAGATATTGCACATGCTTCTGGTAGTGTGATCTTTGTCCTTTTTCAAAGCTGTAATTTCATTTTTTAAAAGAAAAACCTTCCCCTGTGCCTTTAGTTGGGTTTTCAGGTGTCTAAAATGTAAACTTCTTTTTTCCTTCTGTGAGTGTTTCTTCCCTTGAAGTGCTTCTCGGTTTATGTGAATTGTGAATGCCATCTTGAAATGCCAATAGGTCTGTATGTATTTTTTTATTATTATTTTACACAGCTGTTTCTTCCCGTTCTGTCAGAAGTTTAATCCATTGTAAGGTTTGTTCATACTCATAATTCACATCCATTAGACAGCCTTTCAATTTTGTAGTGTCATCTAACCCATCTGACGTGCCGGAGAGCGCAGAGCCCGCGCGCTGGCGCACCAGGAGGCTGGGACTCTTCCAGTGCCAGACCTCTCCTGGGTCTGCTTTGTGTTTAACGACATTTTTCTTGTGAAAACGAGAGAACAAAACTTCCCTGTGCTGCCCAAA
Source organism: Baryphthengus martii (assembly GCA_013396935.1). NCBI lineage: Eukaryota > Metazoa > Chordata > Aves > Coraciiformes > Momotidae > Baryphthengus > Baryphthengus martii. The sequence goes on along the minus strand of VWZK01010167.1, from coordinate 92,447 downwards.
GGGTGGTGAGAGCAGCTTCCAGGTGCAGTAGTTTATTCACATGGCTGATGGCACACAGCAACTGTAACAGGAAAAGTTCCTTCTGGTGACAATTTGAAGAAGAGGAGAAAAGAAAAAAGAGGGAGGGAAGAAAAAAAAGCAAATAAGGTTGAAAACGTTCAGACTCCCGTGGGGCTGCTCCTGCTCCAGATGCTGCTGGTGCTGGTCCCTCGGGCAGGTGCAGGGGCCAGGCACTGGCTGGGGGTTGAGCTGTGCGCGCCGGTCGTTCGGTGGCGTGTGCCGGCTGTGTGCGCGCTCGCTGCTCCGCAACTAGCCTGTGGGAGCTCACCTGAGAGAGCAGGGATGTCACTGGCCGTGTGCCCTGGGTGGGTGGCACGGCGAGGCCCGAGGGTGCCCCTGGCATGAGCAGCGTGGCAGCTGGAGCCATCCTGTCACCGGCCGCAATGTCCCGGAGCAGGCACTGAGGTTGTGTCCGGAGCGCTCTTCTCTGCAGCTGCTCGGTGCTCTATCAAAACAGCGTAAGTTAGATGAAGCCGTCACTTTTTTCTTTTCATTTTACAGCTGATGCCAAGAGCTACATAAGCCCCTGAACTATGTCAGAACTGGAGGGAGAACAAAGGTGCCCCAAGTTTGCCTTTCCCTCCTGCCCTTCTACCTTCTCTACATTCAGAAACAGATGAACTTTGTGAGCCTTGGAGTCTGTGGGTCGCTGTAAGGCCTAACAGTCCACATATATGAAAACATAAATTCTAAAATTAAAAAAACCCCTGCAATTCTATACTTCAGGAAGCGAGATTTTTGTGTTGCTTTGGGGCTAAGTGCTACACTGTACTGCAGGAACTTAGGAAAAGAGAACTATTAGTTCCTTTGGGTGGCCCCACCCTCTGCTCTTTGAAGAAAAATGGAAATACTTCTCTCAGATCCAAAGGTTAGATGTAAAACCTACGATTTGAGTAGGCTCGGAATTAAATCAATTTGAGACTGTTACAATTTTTATTCACTTGAAACTGGGTCAGTTTCAAATCAATCTCTTTGAAAGATTAAACACACGCACTTCAGAAAGGGCTTTTGTGAGGATCCATCACAGCGCTCATCAAATTAACAAAAAGAGTTGATCCTGCAGAGTGGTGAAAAAGGGAATGTTTCACTCCCGTGTCACGGTGTTGTAGCAGGTAACAGGCGCGTGCTCAGTGGCGGCTCCAGCTTTCTTGCAAGGGTAGGTATTAATTTTAACTCTGGTAACTATCCTTATGAAAAGAGAAAATACTTTTTAAAAACCCTTGGGAAAGGTTCAATGTGAAAAATAATGATTGCAGAACTCGGGGAGGATTATGATAATTTATTTCAATTACGAATGCAAAACGGGTTCCGTATCTCTGCGCTTCACCATCTCGTGGAGAATCTGACATTCGAAAGGTGGCGTGTTTGGATTTGGAAGACAGGGTGCCAGCCTCTCGTTTGGCCGCCCGCAAGGTGCGGGGACAGGGGGGCGGTTGATGTTTCGCTGACGATGGGTTTCCAGCCAGCCTTGCCTGGCGAGCCTGGAATAAGCTCTGACCGATGGGATGATGCCCCTGCCTGCTCCCACAGCTTTGTGGGGCCACAGTTTGCCACACATCACAGAAGAGCTTTGCAGGCCGGTGTTGGGCGTCCCCCTCTAGAAAACCTGTCACCCGGCGATGGGAGCCCTTCCCTGGGAAGGTGACGGTCATCTCCTGGGCCTCTTGTCTCTCCAGTGGATGTTGTGCACGGTCAGCGTCACACGGGCATCGGTTCGGCTTGTTTCCAGCAGAAACTTGTGTGGCTGGAGGGCAAAGAGTGATGGAGCCTCCCCCTGTTGGCAGCACCGCCAGCCCACCTCTCCATGTTGTCGAGATCTCTCTAGAGAAGTTGTGCTTGTGCGTCCTGTCTCTGTGGTAGAGGAATGTGTCCGCTCCCTTCATGACTGCAGAGGGAAAGTGTTCTCAGATCTCAGCATGCTTCACTGTGCTCAGCTTCCTCACCTCTTCCCTTCTACATACACCGATGTCTGCTTCCTCCCTTTTTACCCCAATAGAAAAAAGAAAAAAAGTGGTTAAACGCATCTTTGGGGGTGCTAAGAAGGAAGCAGATGTTATCCCGCCTGAACCCTGCGGCCACCCTCCATTCGCTCGCCCTCCATTCCCGCACCGCAGGCCCCACGAGGCCTGGGGGCAGAAGCGATGATTCCGTGTTGCCCGACGCCTCCAGCACCCAAGAGCAGAGCGGCCTCTTCCTCGGAAAACACCGTCAATGCTGCCGTGCTAAATGCCTAGCTCAAGAGGTTTACACAAAGGTTATGCATAATTTAAATTTCCAATCGTGGGTTATTCCAGTCATTGCTAATTTCGCTGGGCATAGAACAGGCGCCACGTGATAAGCTCTGCCTTGATTTGAAAAAATAATCGAGCTGATGGCTTGAAACGCTCTTGCTTCGAGCATGGTGTGGGGCAAACACTCTGAGCCCTGTGCAGTGCTAAGGTAACTTGCAGTCTCTAATTTTAAGCAATAAATGCTGATTAAAGTTCAGAGTTTAAGAGTTTTAAAAGTAAAATGGTTTGCTCTGATTAAAAGCAATCGCCATGCTACTGGATTTCCTTAATCTGCTAAATGGTTTATATTTATTGAATTATTGGAAGATAATGCTAAAGAAATGTATAGCTTTATTTTTCATGGGCTGCTGATTTCTGTTATTTATTGGCCAGGCACCTTGACTACAGGCATCTTGTGTGGTCTCTTAGGCACCTCTGAGGTAGCAGCAGCGGTGCTACGGCTACGTGCTCGGGTTTTGTTTCGTTGTGCGAGCAGCTTTCCCAGAAGGTCGTTATCTTCTGGCCGTGTGTTCATAGCATCTTCTGGGTCCGTGTGTTCCTCAGGTCGCACACCTTAGCAGGAGGTTTACAGGCCTTCCGACAGCGGTGCTGTTTGTAAAACTGTTATAAAACGGTGATGCCAGGAGGTGCTGGTAGTTAATGGTTTGTGTCCAGCTCTGGTCTCCCCAGTTCAAGAGGGAGAAGGCAATACTGGAGAGAGTCCAGTGGAGGCTCTGAGGATGATGAAGGGACTGGAACATCTCTCTTCTGAAGAAAGGCTGAGAGCCCTGGGACTATTTAGTCTGGAGAAGAGAAGCCTGAGAGGGGAGCTGATTCATGTTTACAAGTATCTGCAGGGTGGGGGTCAAGTAAAAGGGGCCAGGCTCTTTTCAGAGGTGCCCTGGGACAGAATGAGGGGCAATGGGCACAAATTAGAACACAGGAAGTTCCACCTCAACAGGAGGAGAAACTTCTTTGCTGTGAGGGTGACGGAGCCTGGCCCAGGCTGCCCAGAGAGGTGGTGGAGTCTCCTTCTCTGGAGACTTTCCAAATCCCCCTGGATCTGTTCCTGTGTGCCTGCCCTGGGGGGTCGGACTCTGTGATCTCCAGAGGTCCCTTCCAACCCCTACTGTTCTATGATTCTGTGAATGGTTCTTTGTGGGAGCCTTGATGGACAGCAAATGCAAGCTCCCCAGCAAGCTGGCGATGTGGGAAGTACCTGATGGAGCCCAGACCTCTCCCTTTCCTCCTCTCTGTGCACGTGGTGCTTCATAAAATACAAAACTACCACTGTACTTGTGGGAGGATGTGGGCATCATGTGGCCCAGGGTGAGTAATGATGTCAGAGTGGCCACGGGAAGCCAGGCCACACTGGGGGTTCCTGTTCCGTGCTGAGCCACCGGCTCCGGGCTGGGCCCCCGGCGCTGTGCGCAGGCAGCCGGCGAGCCCGCCAAAGGGGTTACGGAGCAGCTGCTAGCCCAAGGTTTGCAGCTGCTTCATTCAGCCTTGGGAGTAGAGTAATTGACTTTGGAAAAGAAAATCAGTGTGTATATTATATCCTTTTTCTCAGCCATACTAATTTCCTAATATGTTTTAGGAGCTGGCATTTATGTTTCTCCGTAGCAGGGTAAAACAGAGCTGGCTGGCATTTCAAAGCCTGTTTGTGGTAAAACTGTCAGTAAACATACGTTTTTATTATTTATTTTTTTTTTAAACTCTAGTCTGCTCAGGGTTGTATTTGAATTGACAGATTGCAGGTTCGATTCCGAAAAGGTGCTGAGTGTGTTACCTCTGGCCATCAGCCCTATTGGCGAGTAATCGGCCTGGGCGCAGGGGAAGATACTCCAGAGGAATGGACTTGAAGCTTTCTCAGCTGGAAAATGCCAGCCGGTCGCTTCGGCTGGATCGATTAACAAGGCTCGTCTTGTTGCCAGTGCTCATTTTTATTATCCACGCTTTCCTTTAGGGAATACCCTAAATAAATGGAATTGGTGGTTCTGCCTAAAGTGTGTGGCAGTTAGGACTCGAGAATTTATTTTTTTTCAGCTCCATAAAGATGAATTACAGATCTCTGAATTTGAAGTCCGGTGGTTTCCCCAAGGATTTACCTCCAAGCTCTCCCTCTTGCAGGCACATTGCAGGGAGTCACACCCCCAGGAGCCATGTATAATCATCCAATTTTTGTCTGTTTACAGGGCTTTCAAGTGTTACTGAACAAATCAATTATTTCAGATAATTAGAAATATTTTTGTGTGTATTTTGTTTGTGTCAATATTTTTAAATGATGTTACAGAGTGTAATTATTTAGCGGTAATTAGTATTCTTTTGTAGAGGGTTTTTTTGTCCTCTTCAGTGTCCCGTCCCACCCTTCTACACCCACCGCACCGAACTCTCCAGCTCGGTAAATAAGCGCCGGGCTCTCTTGTCACACAGCACGATCCTTCCATACCCTGCTTCAGGGAACGAGTTTCTCTCTGCATAGAATTTGCCGTTTCTGAAGCGGATGGTTCCTTTCACACACGGCTGGGCAGGCAATTTATGTGCTGATCACCATAGAAACCTGCAGATCCATCACTTGGTCAAACCGTTTCCGTGCTGTACCGGCGAGCTGGCATCGGGGAATGCAAATGAGGGGCGTGAGAGAGGATTGGGGGAAACATTGCCTTTTTTCCTTTATTTTTACCAATGCTAATCTTTATTCCAAACCACCCATATTCCTTTTCTACCCCAAACTCACGCTCTCTCCTTAATAATATTTTCTGTCGAGTTGCACCAGCTTTTCTGCGGGGCTGCTGCTGTCCCTGCTGCCTGCTTGGGAGGAGGCTTTTGTTGAAGGCCTCCTTTGAGAGTCCATACAAATGCTCTGGTCTCTCTCAGGTGTGTTGAGAGCTCCTGGGCACTGGGGTCTTTCCTGGAACCGTGAAGGGTCCTGGATCCACCAATTCCTCACCTGTGTGGCGAGGCCGGTGAATTTTTGTAGCTTATCTCATTCATAAATTGGCTGCATAGGATTGCAGGGGGCTTTGTTACTTAACAGTAACTTACTTTTTTTCATGCCTTGCTATTGACGGTTAAAGCCATGAGTGATTCTCAGGAATATTGAAAAAGGGGCTGATTTTTGTGAAAAAATGAAAAGGCAAGGAAAGGCTCATTTACATTTGCATAGAGCAGATAAATAGTCAAAGTATTTGTGATTACAGCTGGCTGGCAAATTAACACCGAGAATTTCTTAATTGCAGCCGACCCTGGATGCTCTCGCTTCCCACAGCAGCAGGAGTCGTGTTAAATTCGAGATGTGCGCGTGACTGTTGGAGACGGGAGGAGGCTGACGGCAATAAAACGCTGCTCCTGTAGGAAAACAGCACAAAGGTACAGGAGGAGGTTTAGTCCAGGGTACAGAAATGCCACATGGTGAGCCAGCCTCATTCTTAAGGAATCCGTCCAGCAGTTTTTAACCACGCGCACACCAAGCGAACAAACCAAACGGAGCAGGCGAGATCACGGTTCTGCTGGGTCCTGGGCTGGGCTGCATCATGGCTCCAGGTATCACATCTGTGCCAGCTCAGGATCTTACCTCCCAGGACAGACTAGAGTCGGTTTTAGGTCCACAGAGATGTCCCTTGGCTTTGTAGCATCCTGATACTCCAAGTGCCGGTCTCGGTGCAGGGCTGGGGCCGTGGAGCTCTGCCGGGGCGAGCAGTGGGCTCCTGCAGTCCCAATCTCTTAGTTCTGTGCCTTTCAGGCACCAGTTTGTTGCAGTCGTGACTCCTCATTTTGAGGCTTTTCCCCTAATTACAAAGGTGCCGATGTGCTTGGAGCTAACTCTTGTCTCCTGAACAAAGTGTAGAGAGAGGAAACGGCAGCTGAGCAGCTGAGGGTGATGGCTGGTGCCAGTGGAACAGCCCGGGGCAACGTGACAGGGGTGAGAGGCTGTGCGGAGGTGGGAGCGTCCAGTCCTAGCCCACTATGGCTATTCCAGAGCTCTCCTCTCAGTGATCCTGCCATTCCCGTTCTACGGTGAGAACTGGAATCTCTTCCCATATGGCATTTCAAACGATGGTGACCAATTTAGTCTCTGACGATGACCATAGGGTGGCGTGAAAGGAGGATTCCTACTTTGGCTACTGGGATTCACGTTCCATTCCAAACCAAAAACCCGCGCAGCTGACGGGAGCCGTTCACCTGTGGGAATAACTGGAATGTATTTTGCTAGTACTGAGTGTAAGTTTTAGCACAACCACAGAAGACCTGGTGTAAGAAAGGTGTTTGTTTTTTTTTTTTTTACCTTCTCATCTGAATGCAGGGGTGAAAAAAAGGACCAAAGCTGTTCCAGAATCTGAGCTGGATATAGTGAGCAGTTTGCATGGGGTGGGGGACACGGGGGAAATGGTCAGAAGCATTTTGTTTCATACTTTCAAAACCAGGCTTCATCTAGGAAGTGCTAAAAATGTTTTGCTTTCAGACATCTTCTTTTCAATCTAAAAAATCATCAAAATTACATGTGAAGATGCTAGAAGAAAAATCAAAATACTTATTTTGATCTAATGCACTGTTTTATTGGCTGAGCACCCTTAGATTGGAACTGTTTCTCCTCCCAGGTAGTTTGAATTTTTTGTTATTTTTTTGGTTTTATCTACCAGTAGAGAAGAAGGTTTCTGTCAACAAAACTTTGTGATCGTTTTAGGATATCTGATTCCTTTCCCACAAATTCAATAATAGCAAAGTTTTTAATGATTTTTTTTTTCTGTTTTGCATAACGTGCTGTTGTTTGTCCCCTCTGTGTTCACTAAATGACAGTCCAGACTTTAAGTCTGATGTCACCTGTCAGATGCTGTCATTCAGAACCAGTGGTGTGAGTCCTTGGATGTTATTTCCATAGTAAGGTTTCTTTCCACAGTGAGGCAGGAATAGTTTTCCTTTCTGTGCGTTGGATTTTTAGAAATGTATATCCATGGTGCCTGAAAGTTTGATTTTATTATCGCTTTTCTCTCTATCAAATACAAAGTAAAATTAAAGTTGTGCTTTAATGCATCTTCTCGAACCCCTGCTTTTCTTGCTTTTGGGACGCACTGCTGCAATATAGTATTTTTTTAATTCCCCATGATTTGACTTGGGAACTAACTCGGGTTGGTAAAACAGGGGCCTGCTCTGGGGCCATTTAAGTCACATAGTGATTTTCCTCAGCATGAGGCAGGAATATGATTTATAATTTCCGCTAGAGACAGTCTTCCTTTGACAGAAAGCAGGAAGGAGTTTGATGCTATGGAAGCCACGCGCTGGGCGGATGAGCGAGGTCTGCAGGTTGTGAATGTTGGCAGGCTCCTCGTTCAGCTTGTGCCCATACCCCCTGTGCTGTATTCTGGTGACCTGGCAGTTCTCTGGGAGCGACCTGTAACAGCAGAAATTGCTGCTTTATATGCCTAACTAGATAGATGTACATATACCTGTGTGTATATGTACACACGTGCGCGCTCTCATTGCGAGTGCTGTGCAGCGGGGTTGATCTGCGCATCAGAGCATGCAAAGGGATCAAGACTGTGGTAATTAACCAGTTCATAAAGAGCGATGGAGCCTGTTTTGTCTCACTAGGTTTTGCATTTATAAATAAGCAAGATGTTTTTTACACTGAGGGTGGTGAGAGCCTGGCCCAGGATGCCCAGGGAGCTGTTCGATGCCCCATTCCTGGAAATGTTCAAGGTCAGGTTGGATAGGGGGCTGGACCTTTAAAGATCTCTTCCAATCCAAAACATTCTATGATAAAAAAGATGATGTGAGTAGACTCTGGTTTTGATAGAACTAAGAATAATTCCTGTGGTCCTCTGAGTGGCTCATCTGCCAATGGAAGACTCGTGTCTTGGGTTGGAACAGAGAAATTATTCTCTGTGCTCTCGTTTTCTGTTATTGGAAGGCCTTAGGTTTCCTAACACAGTCGCTCCTCCAGGTGTTTCCCACAGGTTCATTCTACTGGCTGTAGAGATTTTTCCCATTTAAACCATTTGTGAAGTATTGCAGCAGGTTCTTCACGCGGCTCCCCTGCAGGGATCAGCGCAGCGGCTCTGGGTCTGCCTGCGGATGGTAATAGTGCAGAAAAGACTTTCCGCGCAGCAGATTGCTGACCGTGCCATGGGACATCCTGCTCCCAGGTCAGTCCCAGAAGAAGTCACGGTGTATGCAAACAAATCTGCAATGGTTGACAACAGTTAGGCAGTTCCCAAGTGACATCGACACCAGACAATGAAGTGACATAGGGCTGTTGCATCCCATTGCTGCTGCACGTCCCCCCGGCACGCTGCCCGGCACCGTGTGCTGGCCGCTGCTCCTGGCCAGGGGTGGGCCTCTGGTGGCATCAAGGGAGCCAGACACTTCTTGTGTCCCTGTCCTCCCCCAGCTCTGCTCTCCAGAAGGATGTCAGGGCATCGGCCGCGTGTTGCAGAGGCAGGACGAGGGCGAGCGGGCAGCAGAGTGTCACGCCTCACGGTCGGCCGGTCCGCGGCCGGCGTGGTTCGTGGTGTTTCAGCTGCGAGGTGGGCTGGGCCAGGGAGAGTGGGGAAAAACTGCTGGTTTGTGTCACCTTCCCCTCGGGCTGCTCCAGGTATTCAAGTGTCGTTGCTGCTGTTCTGATGGGTTGTGTCTTTGTCAGCGTCTGTCAGCTGTTGGGAGTTTGGAGCGTGCCTAAATGTGGCAGCTCTGAGAGAGTTGCCTTTTGGATTATGAAGCAAATCAGCCTAGAAAAAGCTGTTATAGGGAAAAGATGTGACTTTTTGGTCTGCTGTAAATACTAATAGCAGTGGAGTAACTAGCCAAGGAAAATACACCCTCGTAGCTTGTTTACTTTTGCCTGTACTACTCCTGCTGAGCTAAAGAATTTCAAATTGGTCTTTATAGACCTGAATCGGTCTCATCAGGGATTTGAATAAAAATAGATCCTAAATGATACCAATGTAAAGCAAAGAGAAATTTGAAAGAGTGGGAATGAAAAACCTTGCCAATTTGCCATGCAGGCAGAACCTCAGGGTTCCTCTGCTGCCAACAGCCCCACTGGGTTAAAGAGCATCAAGCTGGTTTTAACGATTCCGCTCGGTCTGGTGGCTCAGAGCTGTGTGCTCCGCCGTACAACGCAGCCAGAGGGGTACTTTTTGTTGTGTGGGGGTTGTTTCAGGGTGGCGGGTTTTTGTTTTTTGTTTTGCCTTTTTTTTTTTTTTTATTACTGGCAGAAAGAAAAAAACCACTCTCTAGGAACTTTGTGTAAACACTGCTCTGCCTTAGCAGGGTGAAGAGGAAGGTGGCTGTGAATAAAGGCCCCTGACAAGTCATCCCTGTTTGAACTGGGCCTGTCAATAGGAAATGCCCAAACGCGATCGCTCACTCAGCGCACGGCCCAGCAGCTCCTGGGGCGGGGTGTTTAAAAAAACACAACATCCCTTATGAAGAAAAAATCTTGGTTGTCATTAACCACGTTGAAGAAGTTTGATTGCTAGAGGTAATGCTGTGCAGGGGGGTTGCACTGCCTTTGGGTTGTCGGTGTAGTGGAAAAAATAGCTGGAAAAGTGCAAAGCTAAAAGTGTGGACGTGGGGTCTTTTCAGGGACAACTCCCCCTGCTTCAGGAGGCCCAGATGTTGTCTCCAGACCTATCACTTGCTGTGTCAGCTTTGCTGTTTCAGGCTCCCAGTGTGTCTGTCGTAACATTCAGGCAGCAGTTTTGTGGGTTCAGAGGTGGGTTATTTTTTGCTGCTAACTAAATAAATAATGGGCTTCATGGGTCCAAACAAGATTTGTGTCAGTTTGGGCCTCTTTCATTTCCTCAAGGTCAAGGTGAAGTCCAGAATAGGATAAATGTTACGAAAAGGAGAAATCTGGGTGTTTTCCTTGCCGTGTGTTGTCCCAGGTTTTGACTCACAGCCAAGATAGCTTTCCAGAGATTCCACGGAGAGATCGTGGCATATGAGAAGCTCTTGGGGTAGCGGCGGGACGCTCGTTTCAGCTTTCTGGGTGCTGAGCGTGCTGCTCCGGCCCGGGGTGTGGGCCTTGGCCGGGGAGCGCAGGAAGGAAGGGTGGGTCTGCCGGAGGTTTCCTGTCTTGCCGCGGGTGCTGATGCTGCTGCTTCTTGCACTTTGCCGGCGGCGGCAGCCGCCGTGGCGTCAGGAACCCCGAGATCACGGCCGGAGCGACAGTGTCGTGTCACATGAAGCGCATCAGCCGCCGGTACGGAGCGAGGCTTCTCTTTTCCAGGAGAAGTGCTGCTTTCTCACAACGGGAGTGAAGGAAAAGACACTGCTGGAAGTTTGCTTTGGCTTCTTTCCTGATTTATTGCTGGAAGTGCAAGGAATGAACACCCCGTCTGACTGGGCTCTGTCAGATTTCCCTCCCTCCTGCTGATCGTTTTGCCTGGCTGATGCTCGGCATCCAGCGTAGCCCGTGTCTCTAGGGTCTGGTCTCACAAGTGTTCCTTCCAGGTTTGCAGGTGTGTTTTCAGCTGCTGTGTGGGACAAAGTGCAGAGGCAACCAGAGAAGTACCAGAGATGCATTTTATGTGTGTCCAGTGTTAAAGGTCATCCTTGAAACTTTACAAACAGTCAGAAAGGTCGTACTTAAGCAGAGCTAAAGCTGAAGCTGGTCAGCTGCCCCCAGTGCTCTCTGTGCTGCGCATGAGGAAGTGCCAGGGACGTGTCACTGTGTCACTGCAGCTGGAGACGGGCTAGAAGGACAGGCAAGGGTCATGTAAAGCGATAGCAGTGTCCCACGGGAAAAGAGAGAGGGCTTGTGCTCTCGACACCAGGATTCCTGCCAGTCACGCCGTGCTACTGCCTCCTTACCAGGGACTGCACCTGCCAGTTCAGCTTCCCATACCGCTTTTAACTTGGAGCATCACAGAATCAGACTGGTTTGGGTGGGAAGGGACCTTCCAAGTTCATCTGGTCCAACCCCCCTGCAGGGAGCAGGGACATCTGCAACTCAAGCAGGTTGCTCAGAGCCCCATCCAACCTCCCCTGGGATGGTGCCAGGGATGGGGCAGCGACCACCTCTCGGGGCAACCTGGGCCAGGCTCTCACCACCCTCAGTGTTATAATATCTTGCTTCTCTCCACTCTAAATCTCCCTCTTTTAGTTTAAAGCCATCACCTCTTGTCCTGTACCAACCGGCCCTGCTCAAAAGTCTGTCCCCTTCTTTCTGACAGGTCCCTTGAAGTTCTGAAAAGCCCCGAGAAGGTCTCCCTCAAGCCTTCTCCTCTCCCCACTGAACAAATGGGAGTAAATAGGATTGTTGATTTTACAGATTACATTATTCATGGGGAGTTTCTTTTGCAGGAGGGAGAGATGGAGGCTGGTTCAGGTATATTTCCATTTCTGTTTTCCTAAGTTAGTTTATATTTATGCAGATAAAGGAAAATTCTGTTAATTTTCTGTGTGTTTTCCAGTTTGCCTGCTACTATCTGACTGTTGTCAGACTTAGTCACATAGTGCTGCTCTTGTGAACTATGTGACATTGGCTCTATCATCTGAAAACTTTTCTTCAGGCTGAATTCAAGTTCTGGGGAAGGACAGAGGTTCCCACAAGCGAGCTGCCCATGAGCAAGCCTTAATGGTAGAGGCTGTGCTTACTGGTGTACAGCTGGTATGTGAGCAGTGAATGCAGAATGGAGGAGCACCTGGTTACTGCTGTCAGCAACTGAAGAAATAGCCTTGTCCTAAGTTCCTTCTTTTCTTGTCGGAATGATGTGGAAAAATGCCATTGTTATTCAAATACACACTGTGTTACGATAACTGTAGCGTTCAGCATTTACCTTTCAGCGTGGAATATAAAACCCCCTAAAGCCACCCAAAGCAGAGACTGCACATGGTAAATGTTTGACATTCACACGATATTGCATCAAACGTGGGTTCCTCTCGCAGTGGTGTCCGGCCTGGGTGTGCAGCAGCCCTCTGCAGCTGGGCAAATTCCACTGGGCTGAAGCTGCAGTGAAACACCTGACTGGGAGCCCTGAGTCAGCAGCGACTCAGCCCAGCACTGTCTGAGGAGGGGGAAGTTGCGTTAGAGAGGGGGAAGTGGGGCAGGGTGCTGTCACACTAATGCTGAGCTATCAGTTCAGGTTGTCACACTGATTTATGCTTTTATTTCCCAGTTTTGGATTCTTTGCACTGCCTTTCAGAGATGCCTTTGAATGGATGAGGCTTTGAATGGATTTGTACAAAGGTTTCTCGGTCACCTGAGCAGAGCGTGTAGTTTGGTATAAATACAGGATTTGGTGTTGCAAAGGATTGGGGCTCAGCCAGTGAACTGGTAGAGGCTGCAGAGCAGTTGCTGGTCTGAGGGATGCAGGTACTGGTGTCCAGCTCTAGATCAACTGGCAAGTGCGTCAGGTACTGGGAGGCCGCGCAGCCTTGTGCCGCCCGCTCTCGTTCTGTGGTGCGGATCCGCTCCAGCTTTAGCTGCTCTGAGGAACCGGGCACCTCCTCTGCCCTGGGGCTGGTTGCTGGAGGAGGACACCTTGTCACCCACCTGCTGAGCTGCTTGTCCTGCAGTTGCACAGCGAAGCTCCTCCGCAGCAGCCGAGCGGGGCTGGTCGGTTTGCTGGCGGTGTGTTTCTGGCAGAGACCGCTTTGATCCAGCCATTCTTGTTTGCTTTAAACGCTGACTTGTCTTCGCTCCCCATGTCAAATCATGGCCATCATGTGAGGATCCCATGCCAGAGCTGCAGGGGAAGACCGGGGCACTGTTCATTTGCATGACCTTTCAAGCTGCCTTTGAATCCCGCCTGCGGCAGCGTCTGGCAGCTGCACACCCTCCTTCCTTCCCCTCCCGCTGGACCCCCTCTCTTCCTCATGGGCCCACTCGTTAACGCGGTAATGCTGCACAACAGCCTTCAAAGTCCATTTTCTTAACTCAACTGGACTGAAACTGAAAAGAGCCGCTAGAAGGGTAGTTCCCAAATGGGAGCAGATTAAACTCTGGCGCCCAGGACAAGGAGGTGGCTGTCGGGTGGGAGTGACAGGGAGAGGTGCTGCGGCCGGGAATTCTCAACCTGTGAGCCCAGCAGGAGCAGATGGGCTTCCCGGCTCCAAGGGAGTATCCTCAAAGGTTACAGGGGCTACCAAATAAAGGAAAGCACTGAGACAGACGAGCTTTCCATTAAACGTTGTTGTCTTCTCGGTGTCATCTGGTCTCCCTCAGCCGCTCTGAGGGGACCGTGGTACGGACACCTGGAAACGGGCTGGTCTTGTGGATTTCAGGCACCTCGCTGGATCTGGTCATTCAGTTCCCTACCAGCCTCCAGTCCCTGAGGCTGCCAGGAGCTTGTTACGGTTTCTTTTGAGCTTGGTCTGGACCTAAAGGTGAATTGCTGGATATTCTCAGGGTATTTGTGCTCTTTATCAACTTAGGATACGCAATAAAATATTCGAGAGTCAGGTTTCATTTTGCAGCTTTAAAATCAATACTATAGAATTCAATTTCTCCTCGTGTTTTCATTTGCGTTAACTTTTTTGATGCCTCTGCTATTTTTCAGTCTGCTACTAGAGATCTTTTGGTTTAGATAAATTATTAAAAACAGAAGTGTCAGAATCAATTCCTGGAAGCATGATTTTGTTTGGGGGATCTGAAGGAAGGTCTTGAATCCAAAAACTTGTCCAAGTGTTCCTTCTCAATGCCAACTTTGCCTGCCTTTCTTTGTCACAGCTGGGACAATCCCACTCCAGTATTTATTTTTCTCTCTGCCACTGTGGGGAACTGTGTGCTCTGCCCAGAAGGGACCTGGATGGCTCCAAGTCATTAGCCTGTATCTTTGCTAATTGTTTTTATCTTCTCCGTTTGGGGCATGATCCTAAGGAGGGGGGAGTACCTGCTATCCTCAGGCCCCGTTAATTGCTTCTGGCGATCCTGTTTGATAGCTCTGGGTTTCTTGGCTTTCCTCCAAGCTTGCTTAACTAACACCACTGATCAGAACAGTATGTGGAGCTACGGATGTGTACTCAAGCATTTTCAGATCTCATTTAATTTCTGAGGCTTAACAGGATTTGTCAGGCCAAGTCATTTTCACCAAGATGAGTGACAATCACGAAGGATATAGAGAAGGGCTCATTAGAGCAGCAAATTCAGAATTACGCATAAAGAAGCACTAACTGGTCCCACTAAATTCCCTCAGCACTTTGACACCAAATAGCTCTCCTAATTGAATGTCGGGAGGGAGAATTTTTTGCTCGTCTTTCCAAGCAGAAAATGATCAAATGCCCACCAACTAGGACCGGGCAATTATTTTCCAGAGCTTGCTGCCATCTAATACAGAAGGACTCTCCCAGCACAAGGACAGAGTGCAGGTCTCTCCAGGAGCCTTCGCTCCTTATCTGGGCTGGAGATGTCATTTTGGTATTTTCCTCAATCTGAGGGAAGACTTTGAAAGACTCTTATTGAAAATGAGACAAAAGATTTATGATGATGCCGCTGGCTCTTAGAAGTACCCATCAGCATGCAGACCATGGCAAAACATCACATGCTCGGTCTTACAAGGTGGCGTTCTCAGGCCAGAAAGAAGCTGAAATTACAAAATTGTGTTGGTTTTGTTGAAGTTGAACTGCCCAAAGCCGCTGCATGAGCTGTGTCCGTGCACGACGCCCGTGAGCTGCAGGCTGGATTGACGTGCAAATAGTTTATGTGTAAAGTTCAGTGTATAAATATCGCATCGTTTAAACTACTGTCAGCAGAGAAGAACTGTCTCAATCCACTCTTTTTCAGTGGACAACTTCTCTTATTTCTCTAATATGCACCTTATTTTCAGTCGAGACGTGCCGGGCAGGAGGGCTTGCAGCGGGTGCCTGAGCGGCCCCTGCCCCTGGGGACAGAGCTTCCCACTTGTCTTGTTGCTGCTCTGACAGGAGGGAGCTGGGGAAGGACACAAACTTGTGCTGCAAACTTGTCACACACAGGGTGGTGTTCAGAGAAATATTTTTAGTGGGGGAAGATGGATAAGGAAAAGAAGCTGATCTGCCAACATTGAGACGTTCTTTCAATTTACATTTATTTCTCCAAGCTGATTTAGGGAGAAAAAACAGTATATAGTGTTTAAAAAAGAACAAATGCATTTGGACAACATATAATTTAATGTTTTAATTATTTTATTTTTAAATCAGACCGGTTTCCTTGGATTGTAGCACTGATGCTTTTTTTTTTTTTCCAGAATTTTCAACAAATTAAAACTAAGATTAGAATAGGAAGAATACCATCTGTCACCCCATATTCCTTAAAATCGGATTTGTGGTTCACTTTGGTTGAAGAACTCCCTGCCCTGAGCTTTATTTGTCATCTTCTTTCATGAGCTAGAGGCATGCCTATGAAAGGTGTACATATGTACAAGACTGGCAGGTCTCTGGTATCAATTTGACTGCAGTTTGTTGATTCAGAGAGTTAATAAATAGCTCAAGATTATTCTACAGGATCTTCATGACATGTCATTAGCTGAGCCAAGAAAGAGGGTGAGAACTGTAGTGCTGCTATTGCAGTTTAAAAGGCTACAACTAAGGAACACCAACAATAATGCTAATTTTTGTTGAAGCACAGTTCCTTTGTCTGAAACACAAAGTTCCTTTGTCTGAAATATTTCTGTGTTGCTTATTTTCTAAAAAAACTTCATCTTTAACAATAGGGTAAATATTTGTTGGCAGTTGGGTGAGCTGGATCGCTTCCCAGTGCATTTGAAAATAACAAGAGATGTGTTTTGTATTCTCCAAACTTCCTCTGAAGATGTGAACTCCTTAGGCAGGTCCTCTCAATACCTCTAAGTAAGTCCTTTGTGCTTGTTATTCTGCTGCTAAAATATTATCTTCCCAGAAGTTCACAAATAACGTGCTCTGTCTGAAATGATGCTGCTTTTTCATTTAGGGAAAGCTGCTAATTACTGTGGACGTGCTTGTCCCGGCTATAAACGCGTGCTCGCCGATATTCGCTGTCAATGGCGAGTCATTTGGGGGACATCAATCGGTTTCATGTCACTTCACATCACGCCACGTGGCACCTGAAGTGCTGGGCCGCCAGCTGTGCTCTGGAGATAGGAAGGATATATGCATTTCTAATTTTTATTTATTTTTTTTTAAATGTAGAAAAACAGGTAAAATAGCTTTACAGTTTCCCTCTTTGTTCCAGCGCCGCAGGGCAGCAGTGCTGGATTTTGGGTTTCATTTTTGTTCGAGGCAGTATCGGAAGCCAATGAGACTGCCTGCTAATTAGAGAGCCCGTTTGACTGCCTGCTTTGTTTTATTAGACTGTTTGGAGGATGTAATTAGCTATCAAGCCAGGACAAAGCTGTACATCTCCAACCATACTTCATCAAAACATGGGCCTTGGTTGCTATTCTGGGTTTAAAATTAAGTTGTCTACATATTGCAATTTGGGTAGCAGCAGGGTCTCCCCTGGCCTGATTTTAATTTTATTTTTAAATCTTGTTTTGTTCTTTTGATGGTCCCACTGCAAACGTTCTGTAGGGACCAACAGTGACCAGAGCAGCTCAGCTGGAGTTTCAGGACACCCCGGTGTGGTGCTTTGGCACTGGAGGTAGGGCTTTCAAAGCGCTTCTCCTCAAAGTTAATGGAAGCAGACCTGGGGAATGCTGTGTCCCTTGAAACCTCCTGTCTGTTGTTTCCAGTCATGTTAATTAGGAATCTCCTAAACGAGACAGCACACTGAAAAAATCCTGGAGAACTGACAACCTGTGACAATTGTATTGATGGATCTTACCAGACAGACACAAGGTATTCTGTGTTTGCAGAACAATTCTAGAGATACAGGTAAAGCAGGAGAGACGTGTGCTGTTGGATTTCCCTCTCCTGGAGGTGCACAGCAATGTTGGAGAACAACGAACCGGGGACGGGGCGGAAATGCTGATTTCTTCCCTTTTTTGCTGTTTCAACCATTTCATTACATTTGCATCTCAAACAAATCACCATCTTCTTATTTGTGGCTGTGGAGTCCGTAAAACCACCTGGGAACCTGCTCTGGTTTTAACCCAGCATTTTGTATTTTGTCCGTTTTTTGCTGTTTTCTGCTCTCGGAGCAGTCGTGACATCCGCAGTGCACGCGTTGGCCCTGGAAGTTGCGGGCAGCCAGGCAGCAGAGACAGAAAACACGAGTTCTTGATTCTGTGGCTTTAGTTTGGACCTGATGGCTGCTGTTTATCTTTGCCCTTGGTGTACTCGTGCGACAGCAAGAACCAATTGGGAACAGGATCAGGTCCTGGCTCCATATGAATGAATTTTGTTGAAAAAAACAGCTGAAAGATGAATTCCAGGTTTATGTAAAGAACATTTCACTGAAAGCTCTTATGAAATATTTAATTACAGGCATTTGTTTTAACTTAACTTTTCATTTCAATGCACAACCTGCTCGTCATCAGGATTAATGTTGCTTTTTCCCTGTGGTGACGTTTCTGTAGATGACTCCTTAGGATGCACCTGCAGTTCCTGAGGTTTCTGTACAGCATCTTCATCCACTCCTCTGTCACATCTTTATTCTTCTATCATTTATTTTCTAGATGCATTTTTAATCCTCTGATTTTCTCCCCTGAGAGCTCTGTCAGAGCTCATTTCACACATAAATAACTTGTGTTAGGTGTCCTTTCATGGTTAATGCACATCCCACAGCTTCTCCACTCGCTTGGCTGTGTTTTCTCCCCATTTAAGGAGCTACACTGCATCCCTGCTTTAGTAAATATCGTGATTCCTCCCCGTTGTCTTCTATTTTTACATTGAAAAGAAGAAAGGATAGAAGTCCAACAAACTCTTCTGTTACTGATAATTCTTCCTTCAACTTCTCTAGCTCTTGGACGCGTGCCTAGCTCAGCCCTCCCTCGCCGTCCCCCCGCCCCCGCTTTGGCTGCGCAGTCCATCGGCAGCGCTGGAGCCTCCCCCACACCCTCTGTTTCCAGCCCAGCCCCGAGCAGACCCCACCAGCTCCAGCAGACCCCCGACGCTGGCAGTTGCCACTGAGCTCTCCACCAGGTGCAGCCCAATTCCCGTCCCGGGCCGCCTCTGCTCCGGGCAGGGATTTCCCACTAAAAGTGAGCTCTTCCCCATCCCTCCCTCGGTTACAGCAGCAGGAGCAGCGCCGGCAGTGCCAGCACACAGGGCTCCAATGGTGCTGGGCTGTGTCCCGTGGGTGACACCGCGGCACGGACACCGGTGGAGGCAGGTTTGCTGCAGACCAGCTGCGCCTGCAGTGCTCGCCCCACATCATTTTTCCACGCACCAATGGTGACGTTTCCAGTATCCTTTGGACACAAACAGGAAAACCGTCCCCCTGGACGTGGCAAACAACATTACCTCATCTTCTGACACTATTCTTTACAACAATGTTTTGTTATAATGGGATGTCAGACACAATGCCAAGAGGTTCAGGACTTCGATGCAAGGTCTGTGAGGCCTGGAGAACGGGGAGGAGTATCCACAACCACTGGAAGTCAGGGATCCGGCTGAGGAACCTCGAGGCTGTAGGTGTGAAGCATTGGGCCTCGCAGAGAAAGCTGGTCCTTTCCAAAGGAACGAGAGCAGAGGATTAACATTCTCCACCGTGTAGACCTATGCAATCCACCTCCTTGTATTACTTAGAGAATGTCTACATTTTGGCAGTTTTAATAACTGAATTTTTGTAATCCTTATAGATTTCCCCTAAGGAGATTGCAAGGTTGCTTCTAGTCATGTAAATGAAAAATACTTTTTTTCATCTATAAAGTTTAATTTCTTATCATTAGGCTGTGTGTCAGCTCAGGAGTTAATCTCTCAAGATGCTAAAAATACTAAATGCCTAATGAAATGGAAATATTTGCTGTGTTTTGGAGTTTACAGCGACCTAATCCTGAATTTTTTTTTTTAAAAAAAAAAAATTCAGAAGTTATTAAAAAACATTCCAAAGAAGAAAGTTTCTATTACTAATTCTCATGAAGCTAAAATGTCTGTTCCTGTCATAAGAATTTCAAGATATAATTAAGACAAAAGTACAGTCACATTTTTATTTTTTTGGTAGTATCACTTAATTTAAATAGTGTTGACTTCAAACCCTGCTGAGAAAGATTCTAATTCTTTATGGCTCTTTAACTTTGTAATATAAACAATCCTTAAGTACGTGTGTGTAAGACTGAGGGGTTTGCCATCTGCTGTGCTTGCTTTTGGAGAGCTAGGAATTTACACGTAAAGGAAAACTCCGTCAATTTATTGTAAATGTTATTGTAAATAATTTTAATGTTATTGTAAATGATCTTTGTTGAACAAACCTTTGGTTTATGACTGTGCTTTCTTCTTCAGACAGAGAGCCTAAGTACGAACAAAAAGCCTTAAATTTCTTTTATGATGACATGCATAGTTGCTTTAGGTGTAATTCACCAGGAAATACTGGCTCATGGTTCAAATTATGTTTAAAATGATTTAGGACTAAGAATAGTTTAAGAAATACAGAAATTTCTTGAAACTAAAAAACCCAGTCATCATAGATGAAGCAATATACAAAGCAGATAAAATGCACGAGGAACGAACTGCAAATCAAATTCTTTAAGACAGTTTCTTGTGGAGTTTTCTTTGCCTCTGGCAGTTCCCCCCAAGCTGTGCCGGGGCACAGGGATGGTGTGGGGATGGATGGTGGCCAGCCCTGCCTACGAGCAACCACGCCTGCGAAAGGCAGGGACCCCGCCAGCGCGTCTGCACGGGGGTTACTCCGTCTCCCCTTTGGTTGCTCTACGGCTCAGCGCCTCGCAAGGCAGGAAACAAGAGGGAAGGCACAATCAGCAAACTGAATCTTGCTGGTTCTTTGGAGGAAGTAGAGAAGCCACAAGAGAGAAGGGCACAAAACCAAAATAATTTTGCAGCTGCATTTGGATGCACTGAAAGGAGAGAGATGGTGCGGCCAAGATTGACGGGGGAAGAGCTGCGGGGAACGAGTCGAGAGATTAACACAGCGGGGACCGCTTTGGCAAGAAAGTTTAGGAGGAAAAATTTTTGAGAGATGATGTTAAAGGGTGGGAATTAGCTAATGCCTGGTTGTAAAAAGAAATGGAGAAAGTGGAGTCACGGCTGATTAAGAAGTTACAAACTCAGGTCAGGAAAAGGACAGCGGGTGTTAACCCAGAGGCGGCGAGGGTGGGAGAGCAGGAGAGGAGCAGGGCCGCGGCAGGGGACTGGGGTCAGCCTGGGGAGCGATGGGATTTGAGGTTGCAGCTGAGTGAAGAACGAGTAATTTGAAGAAGGAAGTAGAGAATAAGATTAAGATACAAATCTGGATCCTTCAGGGATCTGAGCAAGAAGTCAAACAAAGAGCAGTCAATTCAAGGAAGTAAAGAAGCACGGGAGGCACAGGAGCCCGTGGCGGGGCAGCGTGCAACTGCTCCCGCCACAGAGCCTCGTGAACGACAGCCATTTACAGCTCCAGAGCGCACTGCTCGGTTGAACTGCTCTGCCCTGATGCCCCTTGCAACCTGTATGCCCAGTGAACAGGTTTTCTTCAGATTTCTTTACAGCAAGGCTGATCAAAGGCTGAGGCACATCCGTCTTTTGTTTTGGGATCTCACATCACAGACAACGTGCTCCGATCGACAACACGGGTTGTTGTGAGCGCCTTTAGGCACGATGCCACTAATGACCTCCGAGCATGAAAACTAGCAAAAGCAAAATTCTGACACTGTGGTAAGTGGGTTAAGGAAATGGAGACCGGAGGAAGTTGTTACTGCAGCCGTCTGTGATATCCCAAACATTTGGTTTGGTGCCATTAAGATGAGCTAGGAGCAATAAAAGTAATGATCCTGTGGTGATCTGATGGGGAAAGGTGTGAGAAGACCTGACTAATAAAAAATGGAAATTGCCAGTTCAGTGATGAGCAGTTACCACTTCCAGGCTGTGTTCTAATTTTCTGTATATTTATTAGCAGAATACATTATCAGAATGCCGCTAGAAAATGCTGCAGTTTATTCTTTTCGTAGCCTTTCTCTCGGTGGGAGGAAGGCTGCAGATGTCAGTCTGGGGCACACTCATTTTCCATCCATCCTCTTTGCTACAGACAGCAATATAGAAGCAGATTCATGCCTAGATAAAAAAGCTACAAAAATGTAATGTCCCCCTTTAATCTTAAACATATTCCTTCTCCCTTTGTCAGCATACGCAGTTTGTATGCGGTGCTGGTCCCCATTCAAAGTGTATGTGCGGTACTTAAGAGAGCTAGCCTGGAATTTGTGTTTACACAAGAAAATCGATCTGAGGAATTGCTGTGGCTCCATTTAATTGGAAGATCAGTGTCACGATAACCTCTTCCCTTTCTGAGCAGACTTCCTGTGCGGGAGGAAAAGTTGTCACTTTTGGGTAATTAATGAAAGTTAACTATTTACCAGTGTAAGTGTAGCAGGGTATGAGTAAACAACACAATTGGGTTTGTCAGGTTTACTAGGCTGGAGGAGGAAAGTTTCAAAAAACAGGGGAAAAGCCAAGTAAGCTCTTGGGGGGCAACGCAATGGACCACAATCAGCTCGCTGTTTGTGAATTGCATTTTACCAGCTACACACGGTACCGGTCATGGGAGCTGAGGCGGATTTTAGCCCTTTATTCAGCCGGGTATTTGTGAAGATGCTCTTGCAGCACCTTGTCCAACCCCGGCCAGGCCCGGCTCGCTCTGCCTGGGCATCACAGAACTCCAACCCATCTCGGTCCACAGCCACGCTTCCCGCTCTCTGGTACCGTTCGTAACTCATCTGTGCAGTTTGGCTTCCACTACAGAGACCAACCAATNCCGCCGCCCTTCTGGAAGGTTCGGGGCAGGCCGGCGGTGCCTCCCTGAGGGGAGCGCTCGGCCTGCGATGGAGGCGGGACCCGCACATCGTTAACCCGCCCCTGGGACCCGCGGATTAACTCATTCCTGGGACCCGCACATCGTTAACCTGCTCCCGGGCCCCGGCCCTGGGGGCGGCTACAGGAGCTAGGCCCAGGTGTGGCTGCCCGGCTCCTCGCCTGGCCCACCGGCCCCATCGTTTTCAGGCTGCCTGCTGCTTGAGACCAGAGACCGAGCACGCCAGCTCCCACAGCTGGACTTTTTGCCACCGAAGTGTCGCAGAAAGCAGACGAGCGATAAGGGCTGTTACTCCTCTTAAGGTAATGAAAGTTCTAGTTGTCCCTTACCTGGCTGTGAATGCCTCTCTCGGCCTCTCTATTGTGAGGGGTTGTCCATGTCCTGCCGCACACTGAAAGCTGGTATTTAAAATGGGTGGGCGTTTATATCAAAATAACTAACAGGACAACGGCTATTTTGTAGGACTATCTTAATATTTGATTCATTAATTTCACTTTTTTTTAAAAAAAAAAATTCCTGTCAATTATGGGTGAATGACGCTGTAATTTTGTCTAAGTTACACAATTAATAGATGACATTAGGATAGAGTGTTACTCTTACAAGTCTAATTTGACTTCAAACAGCAATCACTGTTAGTTATAACTCATGGTAAGGGAATTTGGGACCTTGCTATGAAATGTGAGTCCAGGCTTTCCATAATATACTAAAGTTGTCCTCTTTGGACCAGGGAAATGAGTGGGAACATGACAACACAGGCTCCTCCTTCTTTCCCAGTTTGAGATGCCTGAGGCTGTGCAAGCCTCCTGACCCAGATCCAGAGCAGGTAAAGATATTTGCACCCTCACCTGCTTCCCATGCTCTTCCCCACGTGGTTACTCTCTCTAAAACATCCCTGGGCTTCAGCTGGTATTTCTGTTCCCTGAATCTGCAGCAGAGAAAATCGGCCAAATGTTGCTACATCTATCCACTTAAAATATTTTTTCTTTAAATTATATTATCAAAATTGCCATGGGAGCAGGAGCTGTCTGTGAGGCTCTGCCTTTTTTGCTCGTGATGTTGGCTGCAGGTGGTCCAGAAGACGTTCAGTCGTGTCATGCAGTATTTGGTCCAGCTCGCCTCCCTGGACATGCTAGTTTGGTGCAACCTTTCCTTCTGGTTTCCTTTTTTGCTACTCTTGGCATTTTTTACATTAATCTTCTGCGATATTCTACTAAGCAATATGCGATATGAGTCTATTGTCAATGTTAAAATATCGGCAGCATTTCTAGGGTACTTTTTTAATATTAGAACTTTCAGTGGAAATGGGAGTTACGCTTACTCAGGCAGGAGACCCAGAAAAGTACGGTGTGATCTTGCATCAAAACAATAATTCTAAGGGAGACAATAAATTGCCTAGGAGCAACATTAATCCTAAGCAAAAGAAATACACTTAATTACTGTAAGAATTCAAAATAAATGGAATGAGGAGGCCATGTGCATTTAAATGCTTCTCTAGGAATTGTTTGCTTCCACCTACAACAGAATGTGCCATGAGAACCACCACGTGCCGCTAACATCGTGGGAATATCAGCGTTTTGGAAAAGGCGAGTGAGCAGCAGTTAACGCTGTGGTGTTTATCTTTGTGTGATTTGCTCACAGCTTTAACAAGCAGGTAAAGAGATAGACAAGACAATATAAAAATATGCATTCTGTTTACCATCTAGAAGTCCTTGGAGCTGTTATTGCTTTGTTGTTACTATGCAGAGTCTTTGCTTTGGTTTCTCCAGTCTGCTGTACTGAAAAATAATAGTAATGTAATAACACGAAGGACCTTGAAAGCTGAATAAATTATTACAGTTTTGTTGGAAATCGTAAGTTATTTACTGTATCATATCACACACGTACCGCTTCTACTTCAGAGCGCAATACTTGGATTTTCAAAATTTATTTATTTAAATGTCCTCAAATGAGAATTGTGGGCACTGGAAGTTTACGGACTCTACACTTCTAATGAGTTCCAGAGCTAACTGCACTCTCAACCCCACCACAGTTTATGTATTTCCCCTTCTGCAGTCTAATTTACTGAGTGGTTTTCCACCACAGAAAAATAAATAAATTCAAAGAGTATATGAAAAAAAGCAAACTCCAAATATAGTAAATGAAGTTGCAGAGGCACTTTAGCTTCTCCGTAATGTGGTAAGTCTGAAAGTTCTCGTAAGGAATTTCTGTAAATGGGCTCTTTTCCCTGAAAAGTCGTTGGGGATAAAACACTGAGCTCAGGCTGCAGAGTCGTGGCAGTTGAGCGGCTGGGGAGCAGTGGGAGCTCAGCGCGTCCTGCGCCTTCTCCTGCTGGCTGCCTGCTGCGGGGGCTCACGCCTGCCGGAGGGAATCGCTGGTCCCGCTTAAGTGAGTGAACTTGCCAGGCATGAGAGCAGCTCGACTCTTTGATCATCATTTCTGCTCTCTGCTCATCCCATGTTTTTCGAGTGCTAGTGCTGGAAAGAGCAGAAACAGATGTGAAGTTGAAGGGGAAGGAAGATAAATTCTTGCTCTGGAGAGTTTTGGGTTCTGTTTGGTTGTTTGTTTTTATTTTTTTTTTTGCCTGTGTTTTTTTTAAAGTCATTATACACCAGCAAAGTTGTGTAGTTTTTCTGCAATGGGTACAGCACAAACCTCTTCAAACTTAGAAGAGAATCTTCTTAATGGGAACTCGGAAAGGTGCAAACACTTTTATAAAACCGTTCACTGAATGCAACACCTGTGCTTTTTGTCAGCCATCTTAAGTGCTTCATTTTTGGTGTTTGCAACAAAATGTAAAAGCTTTGCTGAATCATGAGCTGTTATATTTATCCCATTATTCTGTTTAATGTTATTTCCTAGAATAAAATTATCACCCTCAAGAATCGTATCTGCTTAGGGATAAAATTGCAGAATGTTTAAGCATGGATTCTACATAGCAAAGATTTTATTCCTTAAGTAGTGATGCCTGAATACAATCTGAATATTTTTCTGTGAAGACTTTAATTGCAAGCTGATAACAGGGAGTCTTTTGTGGCAAGTCATGCGTTTGGATCGCGATCAAAAAGCAAAGGAATAGAATCATGAAGAGAGGCCAACTCCCTTCTTGGTCATGTTCCCTCTGCTCCTTTCAGGGTAATTATGACGGGTTTCTGCATTCCATGGTTTAGGGAAAAAGAAACTGGGGGAGGGAAGTTGGTGGTTTTGCCTCATGAGAAATCATTCAAAGGGAGGTCTGTCCCTGTTACTGTTCGGAAAGCAGACAAGAACTGCTCCGCAGCGCTGGGATGGGCCGTGGGCTGGCCCTGCAGTGCAGGACCAGTCTGTACAGAGGGATGCCGGGGGTCCTGTGGGGATAGCCTCGGTGGGTAGATGCTGCTTGCTCCTTGGATAAGCCTGAAGATGTGCTCCTTTGCGTCAGCAGCTGTACTTTGTCCATGGGAATGGTTGGAAAGCAGGTCATGTCACTGCGGTCCCTCTGGACTGAGAGAGGGAGGCCCACGTGCTTTGCAAACAAAGCCGGTGACACCGCTCCCCGGGCTCATGCCGGACTGGTATCAGTACCCTACCCAACTGGCCATGCTCCTGGTTATTTTTCAGTTCTGCAGCTGTGGTTGAGTCAACAAAACGTACGCTGAAATAACTTCAGAGCACTCCTAGCTACCCAGAGACTTGCGAATCCCACTCGTGGTTTACAGAACATTGGTATCTTGAGTGTCTTAGATGTCGTCTCCTCGTTGAGGCTTCTGAACCCCAAGGGACAGTCTGATCCTGCTACTCCAGTTACAATTCTAAGATTCTATATTAGGAGAGTTGCGTAGGCTGGTGGCTTTATCAATGGCTGTGGGAACTGTTAACCTGATTCTTCTGGCCTGTGCTGGCAGAAATGTTACTGGATGTCTTGTAGCCTTGTGGATGCAAATGTGGACAGGTTCTTTAATCAAGCAAACTTTACATGTTCTCTTAGGTAAAGTTTTTTCTAAACTTGTTTTATTCTATTCTGAAGTCTGTTTTAACCATCCTTGATCTGGCCTGTTGTTCCCCAGATTCAGAATTTCTTTTAAGCAGCGTCACATCCCAGATCACGAGCCAGACGGAGCGGGCAGGGTCCGTTCGCTGCCAGCTGGGGAATCCCTGCAGCGGGCGCCAGCCGCGGTCGGCCGGGAATTGGGCGTTTTGATCGGTTACACCAGAGCCCTCAGGCTGGCAGACGCCGAGCACCCTTTCATCCTTCTGACTTCAAAGTACTGCTCAGAACTTTGCAGAAACAGACTTTTAGTTAGATCTGTGATTGAAGCAGATCTGGTAGACTGACCTGCCTCAGCTTTTCAAAGAGTCCCGTACATAACCCTACAGCAGACGAAAGGGTTGCTTTCAGGTCGAGCATCCTCTCGGCTACAGCAGTTGTGGCTCTTTTTAGCTGTGTATCAGTGCACCTTCTTGGAATCCCATTTGAGAGAGAAATTAAACACTAGCTGATTTCCCATTATATATATCTTAAAATTATTTAAGACTCCCAGAGAATTGGAAATGAATTGTTTCATTATGAAGTTGGCCTTAGCATTTTTGATATGGTCTGAAAATTTCATCCTCTTTATCCAGAGGAGCTGAGAAAATGGTGATAAAAGAGCTAAAACTGGAGTCGGCCCAGAGGATGTGGTAGGAATGACACGATAAATGCATTTGTGAGATTCCTGAAAGTTCACACCCAGACGTAGGTGAGTGAAATCCTGATTTCTTTGTGTGCTGTCAGACCCGTGATGGTCTGGTGGTACAGCTGCTCAGGGAGCTGGGTGCTGTGGCGTACGGTGAGCAAGCCCCAGCTGGTTTTCCTGAGTGGCATTCCTGGAGAATATGTAATAGAGGAGAATCGCAGTAAAAATAGTCAGTTGTGGTCTTGAAGATGGAAGGAAAGGAAGTAGCTAAAATGAGCTTAGGTTCTTTAAACATCTTGTGAAATAACTTGGGAATTTTTGGAATTTCAGCTGCCTAATTTGGATACTGGTTAACCCTGCCGTGAACATGTAACTGAAATCAGTGACTTTAATGGCAAAAATCATCTGCAGCCAGTTTTGAGGTTTAGCAAAGTACCCAAGAATCCCTGAAGCTGATAATAAAAAACTAGCCAAGCAAAAACCCCATACCAAAACAACCACTCCCCCCCAAAAATATGAGGGTTAACGAGTTGCATTAGTTGATTTAGAACATCAAAAGAACTCCAGAGCATTTCAAGGTGGGTGCTTAAGGAAGTGAGCTGCCAGTTTTGTACCCTGCTGTGCCGAGGGGCAGAAAAGCAGCGTGACCTGTGGCGAGTCGGTACCAGAGCGAGCAGGGGGTCGGAAGGAGAAAAGGAACTGGCATCTATTGATTAGAGGAAATTAGAAAAAGCGAATGTCTCACTGAGCAGCATCAGCAGATGTCTGACCAGAAATGTATCAGGAGTTGATGGGGAAAATGCATTCTGGGTTGATCAGTATTGGCATCACTGAATGGGCTGATTCTAAAGCCACGTTAGGCGGGGTGTCCAGTGACAGCACCGTGTCCTGGATGGAAAGTTTTGCTCTGAAAGGGAACGTTTTCTCCTTTACATTAAAACCAGTTGCTTCTCAAAACATGAATCTGTCTCTTTTAGGGATTGTAAGATTTGGGGTAGCAAAATATAAAGGTGGTTTTTTTTTTTTTTTTTACCAGAGGTATTGTTTTTCTTTTGGAAGCTTTGCGGATCTCTGTGTGACTGTTACCTCTGAAAGCTGGAAATGTTTTTCAGGGGTTGCTAAGGTGATTTTGTGGGATGGAAATGCACTGGTAATTTGCTGTTAAGTTGTTTACAGGAGGCTATGAATGAAATTTCAGCACCCACAGCAAGGCAAATGTCCACATCTGCTATTGTTTCATCGAGGTTTCAGTGGAGAAGGAAATAGCTGCACAAGTGGACTGTTTGCAGCTCCTCTAAGGGTGATAAAATGCAATGTAGATTTCTGTAGGGTACAGGGCATAAACATTTCAATCTTGATTCAACCTTTCATTATTTTAACCAGAATGTGAAACATTTTTTTGTTTGTTTGTGTTTTTGTTGTTTGTTTTTTTTTTAAATTTCTGTATGTGAATGGTTTGGCAAGTGTTTATTTGGAGTATCTAGCGTTCAAAAGTTGGTATTTACACCGAGTCACCGTGAATAGCTGTAAAGCTATGGACAAACCCTACTGCTCCCATGCAGCCCTTCTCCCAGGAAAACACTACTGGTTTTTTTTGGGGGGAGAAATTCTGTCTTGACTCCCGATACCAGGGCTGCCTTATCCCTAGGATATGGAAATTCCCAGTGGGGTACCAGCATATGCTCAACATCCACCTTTTCCTGTGGCCTGCCTGTCGTATTTTAGAAGGAAATGAAGTTAGGAATCCTGGGGAAAAGTTTTGAAGAGCGAGTAGTCTTCAAGCCTAGAGCTCCTGTAATGCGGGCCTCAGGGCTGTGAATTACAGAGGGTGCGTTGGCAGGGACAGTGTTTGCTGCTGGCACATCGGGCTTTTATCTGGAGTTATTTAGGGATGAACGAAATAATGCGGCTGATTATAGTCCAGCTCTTCAGTTTGGTTTTCTGACCTGACAGAAGGATACAGTTGACCTGCCTGTGGATTTGTGTTGACTTAACCCGTGCTTGATGTATCCCAGCCCTGCCTCTGGGTGAACTTCAGAGCTGGTGCGGTGGTCTGGCGGTGGGCGTGCTGCCCAGGAGCTGCCCCGGAGCGTGTGCTGTGCTGAGAACCCACCTCTTCCCTCCCTCACACCTCCCGTGTGCCCAGAGGCGGCTGAAGGTGCCTGGCTCTGCAGACTGACTGGCAGCTCGGGAAAGTTAGCGGGACTGGTCAGTTTAATTGGACTTTCTGGCTTCTCATCAATATTTATGAACGCACATACTTTTTTTTGTAACCTAGTGTTGGGTTTTATTAACTAAAAAAACCTGACTCTAGGTAAAAATACTGAAAATAAACAACATAAAATATTCACTACCTTCTGCACAGTAAGTCTGAGCGATCTGAAAACCTGTCAGAATTCGAAGACTACTGAATCTTTCAAGTCTACTCTGAATTCCTTGTCAAATTTACCCTTATCGGCAGTCTCTGTAATTAAAATACATTTCCAAAACTTCTGTGTTCTTCTTACCTGTTTCCTTTCATATTCTCTTAGTTTGTTTTTCTATATTACTCTTAATTTTTATGCAATTTTGAAAGACAAAAGGATTCTCAAGTTTAAGGCTTGACTTTTCAGACATCATATTGATTTACACCCAGTGTTCTGGGCTCAATGGTGATATTTAGAGTTTTAATGAAGAGGTGAAGAAAAGAAAATAATAACTTGGTACATCTCTGACAAGAAGTGCAGATGCTGTGGCTGTGCAGGCAAGATCCTCATAAGCCATTTTACTGTGTGCTTGCCCAGGGTGAACAGTAGTGCTCATCTGCTGGCATCTTTTTGGGCAAGTCCTTCCCAAGGTGACGTGTGAGGAGAGCAAGGTAGGATTTGGCAGCTTCTTCAGTTTGTTGGTTGCTAAGATTTCATTTTTGGTTTTTCCAAGCTGAAGAAGCTTTTGTCTATTTTTTTTCTTTTGCCAATGTAAGCATGAAAAGCATCAAGTCTTGCATTTGTTGAGTTTCTGTATGTGTGGTAAAGCCCAACTAGGGTGAAAAGGAAGCATTTTAGGCTTGGGTGCAGTGGCAGTTGGGCTAGAGAGCTAAAAGGAACGGCCTTGTGAAAGGAATGGCATTTGCAGTAAATAGCAAAACTGATTTCTTCGCTCGAACAGAGCCCTCCCAAGAGAAGTTTCTTCCAAATGTTAGGTGTTTGAATTAAATAAAATATAAAAATTCAAATGTTACTTAAAGTTACATTTGTATTCTGCAGAGAGCTTGTACTAGCCTTCTGCATACACGTGAGAGCCATTCTCAAGGTAATTCAGCTTTTTTGCTCAGATAGTAACTAAAAAACCAGCAATTAACTCCATCTGTTTTCTCCAGAAGAGGCAACATAAATAAGATTTCGAAGCTGCCAAATGGGATTGAGAGGAGATTTCCATTGGTTTTACCTGATTTCAGCGCACTGCTGCCTCGGTCTTTTCAAAGATCTGACTGGGAATGTTTTCCTGTTGGAAATAGTTCCATACTGCCTGCGTTGTTTCAAGGACGTGTCTGCCATTTTCTGGTGCTGCAGCTGAATCTGAATTACAAAAAGCAGCACAAAAACAAAGTGAAATAAGACAAGTTCCTTAAAGAACAACGATTGCTTGTCTCCTGCAGGCTCACTTTTGGGAGTGGTGGTTTTTGTGTTTTGTTGATGGCTTTAAACTTGAATCAATCTACTTCTTTATTTTAAAGAGAATTTTGATATGGTGAAGCAAATAACAGAAGTAAGAGTCTTGTATGAGAAGGCTTTTGCCACTGAATGCCATGTAGTGAAGCCTAACAGTTGTTGGGAAGGAGCTGGATTTAAAATGCTGGCTGTAGGACAATGGCCTTGCTGTTGTAAGAGAACAAAAGGCAGCACAGAGGTCAGTTGTTTCAGAAGCAGAAATCGTTTCGTTTTCTCCTTTTACCATTAGTGACAGTTGTAATGATGTTCTTGTGAAATCACACTGTTCTGTTTCAGTGAAACACCACCCCAGGTCTGTTCATTCAGTCATTTAAATATCTTAATCGTCATTTTCCCAGGCTATTGTTTGGGATATTGGTTTTCATTCTGAGGGGTGCGGGCTTTCGTGCGCTGATACGCTGTTAATCGTGCAAGTTATCGAAGAACAGCAAGTTAAGTTATCAAGAGGCTTTGATTTATTATAGAGAAATCTGAAATTTCAATGCCACTTTCTTTTCACGGTCCACAAAAAAATTTAAAATCTTTCAAGAAGCCTTTTGGTAAATTTGGATTAGAAAAGGTATTAATTCTGTCAGATTTCCTGAGAAAATACTATACGTTGCATTCTTGCTTAGAATAAAAAAAAATGCTATGGATATAATAAAATATTTTTCATCCTTTTTCAATATAATCAAATGTTTTTTTTATCAGTCAGATGTTAGTAAATGACACTGAACAATCATTCAAAGCCCTGCAGGGCTCATCTTCGTGTTTCAGGACAATAAGTGCTGTTGTCTAAGAATACAGTAATCTAGAAATTACAGCTGCATGTTTTGGACGAATTTGGTTGAAAGGAGCTTTTTTTTCTTCTAATGCACTTCTATAGCTGAAGTGGAACCAGATTAATGGAGCAGATACTCCAGTGCTCTCACTTCTGTTCCTGTTTTAGGTAGAATGTAAAAGAAGCGTGTAGATGAATACTGGAATTTCTGAAAGATGGGGGTTACCATGGATACACTCAAGCAACCAAAGAGCTGTGCGAATGCAAGGCTCTAATTTTTCTGCTAGTTGCAGGAGGATTTGTTCTGATAAGGACCTTGCGCTGCTGCTGTTTCTCCTCCCCCTGCCGTGTGTTCCTGAAGCAGAGCAGCTCTTGGCTGTTAAGTGTTAATGTTGAGGGACTATCATCGCCCTGTTTCTCTACATCTGCTGTCCGGGGCTAGCGTTGTAGCACAAGGTGGCCAGTTGACCCAAACATTATTTCAGCTGAGTGATATAACTGATTGCTTTGGAGTGCTGTGAATTCTTGCATTTTAACAAAACACCTTCTTCTTAGACTGCTAGTACGTATGAACGTGCCTGTCCTTCCACTGCAGGGGACGGGTGTTCAGGGGAAAAAGGTAGCGCAGGTGGTGGGGATAGAAACAGGTTAGAGAGGGAAGTGGCAGAAAGCTCGTAGAGTTCATAGCTACTATGCTTGTCCTGTGAATTCATGTCCCAAAGGGTTTTGATGGGGAAATACTTCTTTAGAATGTGCAGAAAATTAGTATTGTGAACAACAGGGCTGCTGAGTGTGGGAAGAGGATTTAAAGTAGTCTCCGAACTCCTGCAGTAATTCTGAAAACTTCCTCTGTCCTTGCTGCTTGCCTGTCTCTTCTGTCAGCTGCAGTGCTGAGGAAGTTCCTGAGAAGGTGAGAAGGGCACGCTCTCATCTCTTCCCTGTCTTTTTATCAGTTCAACTGTTGATTTCCTTAACGGCGTCGTCTGTAGGTACACCTGAATGAAGCTGGGTCAAGCTAAAGGCATCCCAAGAGAAACGGTAGCTGCTGTGCAAGGCTGTTCCCAGCAGGTCTACATCTGGGCCCTGTCACCAGCAAAGCAGGTCTTGGCCACTGGCAGTGCAAGCAGGGGTTGCTGGGTGCTGCTGGCCATAGCTGGTAGTACTCGGACCAGCAGGTGTGAGTCGTGTCCCAGTGGCTCTCAGCACAAGAAGTATCTTTGTCAAAACCAAAATATATCTGAGGTTTTACTGTTTAAATGGCATTTCACTGCCAAAAGTACTGACACCTGAGTGGAATGAACATAAGCTGTAGAGCACGCAGAAGAATATTACTAAAATACACTGGCTGATGTTGATGTCGTTACTATTTATGGAAATATTTCTTCCTGACCCAGTATAAAGTTGCTGAAATCCTGCTATTCCTCTCTCTACTATGGATTAATCTTAGTTCAGTCAATGCTAACTTTCCTGGCGTACATTAAATAGATCCTTACGCTTCGTATCCCTGCTGTTGACCTGTGAGTCCGTGTTCATTATAACATAAATCCTACAAGTAGTTCAGATGGTAGAAGACCTATAGGTATGTCAGCTCTCAGGAGGGAGGCAGAGGGAACACAGCAAATACCTCAGGTCTGGTTTTTGTCCCTGTCGAGGAGAAAGTACTAATATTATTTCAAATGTAGTACAGAGTTCTAGTGTTTCCCATGGTAAATGACTTTGGGAGGAGGCTGCTATGAAATATATTCTAGAACAGCTTATTGGGTTTTATGGAAAATTCTTTTCCATAAGGACCCATCATTTTAAAAAACGTTATCACTGGGAATAATAGTATGCTGTAGTTGGTAAGTTATTTCCAATTAACCCTCGGTATTCACTGGTTTTGTAAGATACTGAATGCATTCTGGAGATCTGAACACCTTTCTAAAAAGATGTAAAAAGAGCAATTGTTGTTGCGTAGCAGAGCAAAATGGGAATAGGTTGTTAAATATTTGCATTAGGTGCAACCCAGTGCTGCTCCGTTCCAAAACAGCTCCTCCCTTCTTTATCAGTTACGATGTAGGCCAGTCCCTATGGATCGGAGGGGAGGTGGGAGCCATTTGGAGGTTTGGTGAATCACCACCCAAAGAATTGGAAAGTGCCATGATCTAATCATGATCTTAACAAGCCACGGAGTGTCTGCCAACAAAAGAATAAACCGCAGATGTATTAGCCTGGAATGGCTTTCAGATGAAAGATATTACTGGATGTTTGAATGCAAATTGTTACAGATTCTGAAGCAATAAAGAAGAAATTAATTGGTTTTTTTAATCTTCTTGTTTTTCTCTGTCAATTAAAATTTGTTCCATTCTATGGCTCAGTGTCTAACTAATTGCATTTCTTGTCGGGATAAGAAAGTAATCAGTGAAGAAGAATATGGAGAGAAGCACACTGCAATTTAATCTGTTCAGGTTCTGAGATCCTCTCCTGAAGCCCAGCAGAACTGCCTGTAAACCAGTGGTTGTTCCATTGCTTGACTAGGCACTGGGCCTGAGCTGTAAGACAGTCTCTGCGGTCAGGGAGGTCTGATGGAAGCTGTATAATAAAGTGGAGAATATTTGAAATCATTCTTAAATTTTCAGTGGTTCCTATTCTAATCAGAAAAAAAAGGGGAAAATAAAACTTCTTGAGCAAGAAAGCTGGTGAAGTACAGACTGGGCCTGCTACTGATGATCTTTCTTTCTGAGAACAGGACTAACTTCTTATTTCCCAGAAGACTTAAAGCCTTTTCCTTGACCTTTATTCTGTCTTTTATGAAAGTCAATGGATTTCATTTCTATTGAAGTCCTATTTTTTGTCTCCTTAGAAGAAGAAACAAAAGACACTGGGCTGCCCTTCTGCTCCAGAGAAGTCTAATTGTGACACTTCAGTTTATAAATGTACTTAAAAGTGTACAGCGAATTGATAATTTGACTTACGTTTCTGTAAACAAGCTCTTTCATCTTACATATAAAACTGGGGACATTTTATTGTTTTTTTTGAGGAAACAATGTGAAGATGCATCCTAAAATTACATTACGTTTCGCTTAACTCGGTGAGCCAGTATGATCCTGGAGTTTTTTAATTGTTTGTTTGGAGGATAATAGAAAAAGAGTTAAATATCCACACCTCTGTATCTTTTTTATGATTTAACACTTTTAAATCTGTTTTCTGGCATAGGTCAAATATCCTGTGTGCTTAGTTTTGTCACTTAAGCTCACAGATTTATTGAAAGGGCATTATGCATTGCAAAAGAGATCGTGCATTGTATAGACCAGTCGCTTTCAATCAAATATTGAATCAAAAATTGAGTTTGATATAAAAAAAGCATGACCAAATTTCTCTGTACAAGGCAGAAATATGAGTGTAATATACAGCTGATCGCAGATGTGCTGATACTGACTTCTCAAAACCCAAGGAAATTTGCATTTGGAAGTGATGCTTGGATTTGGTATGAACTGTTTATAAACTGCTGTACTTGTTTCATAGCAATCAATTGAATCTCGTAATGTGCACTGTTAAGATACTAATTTTCAAAGAGAAAAAGTGCTTGTCTACCTCGTTACATTTTCTCAGATGAATTGAGGGACTGTGGCTGTGGATCTGTTTGCTGCCCTTCTCAAGTCACGTCTGAGGTGAAGCAGATTTGTAAACTAATCTGTCTAGGGGAAAAGTAAACCAAACCTGTAGAAAAGCGCTTAGGTTGGCTTGTTTCTCAGGTGGGTCGCTCCGCTGAGCGGTTCACCCCACGGCGTGAGAATCAGCAGTTGGAGTACCCTGCAAACCAGGCCCTTTGAACCGGACCGCGTGGCCAACGGAAAGGCTCCTTTTGAGCCTTTGGCAGGAGGGATACGCCTCCAGGTTCACAAACCCTTGTTTCGAACCTCTTTTAAGATACAGAAATGCTATAAAGATGTTTAATTGTGGTTAAAACCATCCTCTGGTCTGGAATGGCTGAAGCTGTCTATCCAAATTGATTTCCCAATTTTCCCACTGGTGCTGTGGCCTACATTTGTTGTACCGCTGAAGAGAGAGGGTTTCCTGCATTGATTTCTTACCTCAGTATAATGTGATTATCTGCTGAGGAATTTGTTGCTTAATTCAAAATAAAAACTCTTACGTAGGAAAAAAAAGAAATGTCATGGTCTAAGCTGAAGTTAAAGTTAATAGAGTTCTACCTTAGAGACTTTGGCTCAGACATTTACATTTAAATGTTAAGAATGTAAAAGGAATATTTTTCAGATTGCAAAACAAATGTGAACCAGTGGAATACCGTCTACCTGAGCCATCAGAAATGCAAAGAACTATTCAGATTGCCTAAAGCTATCTGAAAATGGCTGTGGTTGTAAGATTGACAAGAAAGATGTCAGAGACTGTTTAAGAGACTGCTTCTGAAGAGCGTGTTAGCAACGCAGCTGCTGCTCTCCACCTCTGGAGAGGAAGGTGCTTTCAATCAGATACCCCCACAGCCAGTGTTTCTTCCCTTGTCTGCTGGAGCAAGATAGCAACATCCAAACCAGACTACAGCCTAATAGGAGAAGTGCCTAATTAGGTACTTCAAAAAAATTTTTTTTCCAGGCTGATGCAGCAGAAGTTGGTAGGAAATAATATACTTTCAATTAAAAGACAGAAGAAAAGAAAAAAAAGCCTTAGGTGAGTTTGTAGAGGAAAAGGAAATGAAAAGTAGGAGTCACGTATTTTTGCCTCGCCGTACAGCTTCAGTGATTCCTCAGAGGCTCTCCTGCCTTTCTGGAAACCTGCCCATTTTCTTGTTCCTTGGTCCTGGTTATTACCAGTTTCTATGCTTGCTAAAGGCCTATCAGTACTGTTGTTTAGAGTTGACTTTAACTACACTTACTAAAACTAAAAATTGGCATAGTTACATTTGAAATGTTTGTGATCCTAGTTGTATTGTGTGCAGTGAGGCTTCGGGGAGCTGCTAGGGATGTTTTTCAGATGTTAGGATTTTTTAATGCAGTGTTTCACGGCTAATGACCATTGCTAGTACCCAGCTATCCGCTGCAAGTATGCTGGGCTACCTCAGGCGGGGTGCTTTGTGTCTTGGCTCAGTTTTTTAAAGTACTAGCGTTTCTGCAGTTAGCCCAGGAAAACCCACACCCCCTGGGTTAGTTTGTGTGTCTGGGTAACTGACTGCTCAGTGTCACAGCAGTGGAGACTATAAATCTGAATAGAAAATAATAGGAAATGCTCAGAGAAAATTAAACAAAGCTTGCTTTGTATGTGCTCTTTGCTCGGTTCTGAACACTTTCTGCAGTTTTAGATTAATGCATTCTTTGAATTGAAACTCATCTTAAGTGCAAATCCAAGTCTGTCACAGTAAGAGAGGATTTCACCTTTTGCCATCAGTGTTATTAACTGCAGAAAAATCACTTCTCTGATCTTTTCACCATACCCCGACAAAATAGTAATTCTGCAGAATGCTGAGGACAGAAGGGAAGAGGGCTCTTCTGGAGTCAAGAGGAGCAAAAGGAGAGAGACTGGACGTGCCAAGAACCAGAACCACGATCCCCCTGACAGGGCGGCTTCGTTCTGCTCTGCACTGTTGGGTTGGGCCCTGCATCTGACCGTTCTTCTGCCTGCGAAAAACAGACGTGGAATACTGCTCTGTGGTTCCTGATCCCCACGACTCTTTATCGCAGTTCCAGGGGTCCTACAGCCTGAATTACGCATGTGATGTGAGTTGAGGTGCAAAACCCATGTGCTTCCACAATCAAATTCCTGTTCCTGTGATTTCATCCCTCACAAAAGAGCTGTGTGGCTGGAGGTGTCACTAGACGGTAAGAAAATAAACAGCATGTGAGGACCACGGAATTGGTACTTTAGCATCTTTCTGTTCATTGACTGGCTTTACATTTTGAGGGCTTTATTTTGCAACCTCACTATTGTAACTAAGTTATTTATATAAAATTTTGGCTGTTTTTTCACCATCGTGCTTTTGATGAGCAGAACAAATGAATGGAATACAGATGTCTAGCATAAAAATGACTCCTGCAGCTGTGCTGACGTGTCACTGTGTTCAACACTGCTTTCTACGTAGGCTACCCTTTTAAAAAGAAACCTTCACCTGCTGGATTAAAAAAAATATCAGCTGGTAATCTCTATTTGTTTTCAAAACTCAAAATTTATGACAAAAGAGAATGAACAATGTCCACTAATACAAATCTGAGGTGTGTGATGATACGTAATTAAGTCATGATGCCTTTTCAAGCTGCAGACTTCATAAGAGCATGACCTTTTAGCTTAGGTTTTGAATTCTTAAGGAATTTACAGAAGTATTTTTTACATAACCATTATTTAAAGCTTCCACTGTGTAATTAAATTTTATCTCGTTGACAAGGGAGAATGAACTGTTCCTGAAAAAGCTTCTCATATGGTTAGCAATATAATTAGAGAACTAGTTCTGCAAATGTCACACAAAAATGACCTTTAATGAAGCAATATCAAATGCAAAAGCTATTACAGTTATGCAGCATGAGGAATAGCTAAAATCTGAATTACTGAAGTGGATCCTGGGCCTGCTACTGTTCAGATCCCACTGTGTGGAGCCCCTTCTCATGTGTAACCAAGAAAGGATGAGAAGAAATAGTCACGTGGTATACTCGGTGTGTGAAATCCTGTAAGGGCTTGGGAAGGAATAATTTCTCTTTGTGCTTCAGCTGACTAGGGGAAGATGAGAGGATCAGTTACGTGCAGTATCTGTGAAGAAGAACCTTCCCTTCAAGGGTGGCTGCGGTTTTGTGAGCACAGCTTTATGATCGGACCATCACCTATGACCCCAGCAGCAAAAATGGAAATTAAAGAAATTATTGGAGAGTTAGCTGGCTGGGACTTCTCATCTAGAAGCTGGAGACACAAACCCAGTAGCCTTTGGGTATGATGTGGTGAATGAAGCAAAAGTACCATAGAGAATGCTGGAAGGAGAGCATATGGGAAATGAGGGGAAGTGAGGGGCTGGAAAAGCCAGCAGATTGCGTTGCTGTAAGGTGAACTGTCCTGCAGTCCTGCGCAGAGTGTGAGCCTCAGGCTCTGTGGTCGTTTGGGCTGGTTTTGTTTCCTCTTCCCAACTTCCTCTTTTTATCCTGGTGCTTTTTTTTTTTTTTTTTTAAATTTAAACTATGCTAGATTGCCTGGCTGCTGTGCTAGCTCAGAGTAATGATAAAGCATCTCCTAGCACACATCTCACAGCACTGCCTTTGTCAGCTGCTGGTGTAGCCCCATGTTGGCCTACATACCTATTAATATATCTTCTCTGCTTTGGGGTGGCTGCTTATTAGTAAGATCAGGAGAACAATACTGGTTGGAATGTTTTACTCTCATGGACTTAAAAGTACTTTTCATAAATCAAAGTATATATATATTAAATAACTGGATAGTAAGGCATTTCCCAAGAGCCTCTGTCATGTGATAGCCAGTTTGATGTCTAATGCTAGTATTATACTCAGACATTAATAAGCATGAGACTAGGAAATAAATTCATTCTGTTGGCCACATGAAAAGAAACACTACAGTAGTTCTATTGTGACATTTTAGGGCTTTGGAGCAGGAACTTTCCATTAGTCTAGGGAATTACCGTAGGATGTGCTGTGCTGTTTCTGGATAGAAAAACATCCAAATCTGATGAAAATACAGGTTCTGCAAAGCCCCTGGAGTTCAGCTGTACTGCCCGGTGCTGGGCAGCGATGGCTGAAGGAACGCTGAGTGAGCAGGGATGAGTAACTGAGCGTAGCCATCACTGCCACTGCCCTACAGCTCCAGGACACACCAGTTGAGTTTCCTTGGCACTGGTGCTCTGCTAGATACTGCTGAAAACACATGAACAGGCTGAGTCTTAGGCTGAATCTTAGGCTGGCACTGAAGCTCTACATCTGCAGAGTGAGGTGGTAAAGCACCCAAGTGCCTCGCCAGGTGTTAGGGCAGCACGTGCTGAAATGTCCCCAGGGAGCCTTCAGATGTTTCATCTTCTGTCCTTGCAGTGACTGATGCTTTTGGGACCTCTCTACCAGAGCTGCTTGGTGAGCTGCGAGTCCTATAAACACTGCGGTTTCAAGCTGCCAGGTTTGTGAAGGCTAAACTTACCTTCTCTTACACAAAAATACAGTGGTGCTGTTTGATCTGCCTACTAATTGAAGTCCCCACCTCCCGAGGTGAGGTCATCACTGGCAGTAAGTAACAGATACACCTTTGCTTACGTCTTTGGGACAACGAGCTATTTGCAGATCCGGGGCCTACATTACTTCTGCACCTCCACGTAGTTCATCAGTATCAGGAGGCCACAAAAACGACGTGATAATAAATGGTTTCAGCTGACGAGCGGCCCTTGTGCAAAAAGTGGTTTATGGTTGCTTAAACATTAAGTGCTTTTCTCCTTAGTTGTACATTTGACAAGCAGGGGGGGTTTAATCTTATTGATCTCTATTTACTTCATCCAGTAGTATAAAAGAAACACTTTGATGAAGAAATATTTTTTTTCCTGTTTCTTAAATTAATAGTTTCAGCCTTTTCAGTTTTGATTACTTAGATTCAGTATCTTAGTCAGAAAAGGCCCTGCCTTTTGCATGAGCTGTCCCATTGAGATTCCCGCTTTACAGCGGGGCAGTTGCTCCCCCATTTGCCAGGTCATCGCCTGTCTCGCTGGCGGTGCCTGCCCACCCCGCGGCTCAGCCTTCAGCCTCCTTAAGCACAGAGCGGCCTTGGCAACGAGCGTCGGGGCTTCACCCTCGCTGCTGATCACAAATGGGGCTTTGGTTTTCTGCGTGTTTTGGGGAATTCTGCACCCAACGGAACAAAATGCTGTGCTGGCGTTAGGTGTTGGGAACAGACACCAGGACACGGAACAGATCCCCGAGTCTGGCGGTGGCAATTTTCTCCTGTTACTTTCCTAAGCT
This sequence comes from Baryphthengus martii, assembly GCA_013396935.1. Lineage (NCBI taxonomy): Eukaryota > Metazoa > Chordata > Aves > Coraciiformes > Momotidae > Baryphthengus > Baryphthengus martii. The sequence goes on along the minus strand of VWZK01010167.1, from coordinate 52,273 downwards.
TTTGTTTGCCAACTCTTTGAGGGTGGGCTTTTACTTTGATGTTTTATTGTCTTTCAAATCACTAGTTTTAGTTTTACCACCAGTGATTTTTTGAGTCCTTTGGAGGGAGGGGGGAAGGAATTAAAAAGAGATGTAGTAATTATGAATGTATTTGGTTAGATTATAAAGTCTCAAAGCTCATTAAAAATGAGAAACCATGGCAACCTCAACAATACATCCCACATATTATACCTACCTAACAATGTGCAAAGTACATTTAGAAAAGTGAAATGAAGCATAAAGGGGAGAAGAAGCATTTACTTTTTACATTGCTATTTTTAATTCTCAGATCCTGACTACCGACGTACTTGTGCTGGCAACAGTTATAACTCTTACATGTGAAAAATAAGCAACTGATTATCAGGCTGGATGTGGGATCTCTTCTCAGTATTGTTCTTTATTCTCCTGAGATTTCCTATGTTGCATTTTCAGTAAAGGACAGATTTACTGGGAGATTGGTAGCTGAGGAAAGAAAACGTCAACATTGCGCTTCCCTGGACCTGTCGCCTCCTAAGAGACATTTGGAGTTTCGGGCAGTCCTGCCTCTCCTTGGCCTCCTGCCCTCCTTGGTCACAAGAAAATGTGCAGAAACTTCTCTCTTTGGCTCTCTATGCTGGTATATACCCCATGTGTAGTACAAATCTAACATCTGTACTGCTCATCTAATGGAAAAATTCTTGATCCTCAGAGCCAAATCTCTTGCAGGAGCCCTTCCTAGTTACTGGATCCATTTGCATGTGAATGGTTGAAGAATCAAGAGGTTTTTGAGTTGTAGTTTGTGGCTAGACTTGTGGAGTTCAAAAGTGGGGAGTCTGAGGGAAGGCAGCACCCCTTCTAACGCCATCTTTAATTTGTTTTTAATGAGGTTTTTCATTTTCTGTTTCTGTGTTGATCTGGGATGTTTTGATAAAAACCTGGGATAATGACCCTGACATCACACTTGAACTGTGTTGGCCTGCCCAGGAAATGCTTCCTGTATTGCACCTCTTCAAAAGGCACGCTTTCTGGAAGGGGAATTCATTCAGCGCTTATCCCCACTTTTTATAAAAGCCTCTGAATTCAGACTTTTTTGGCTTAGTGAAACAGAAGATGAAATCCTGATGAATAAGGCCTAGAAACGAAATAATCTAAAAATGCATAACTGAGTGCCCTTCCTGACACCCCAAACCCTGCTCTCGAGAGGCCAGAAGTGGAAGGGCAAAGGAATGGTTTGAATTTGTCCTGTACTCCATTCAGAGATAACAGGCTGACACCGTCCTGCAGCCTCCACAGCAGCTTTGCCTTCACATTGGCTTCCTTACTATCTGGCTTTTGTTTGTGACGGCTGTTACGGTTTTGCCAAGTTTTTACAGTCTTAATCCTGTTTGGTTTGTTGTTTATGGATGTGATGCAGAGGGGTAAGAACAGGTTGCGCTGCCGTGTCGCTGGCTGAAGCAGCCCGCAGCGGCTTTTGTTAGACCCTCACTGGGAGAACAGGAGCAGAAGGTGTGCTGGGGGGAATAACTAACACCTACCTTCGATTAACTAGTTGGAAAGACTGGAATGTACTCTCTGCTCCTTGATTAGCGATTCCTATGCAATCATAAAACAATGTAAGCCCACTTAGTTTAAATGTCCAATAGAGAAAGCTTGCTGTTGGTACTGACCCATCAATTTTAATTTGTTGCTGTTTAGAGGTATAGGAGGTGAGCAGAAGCTCCACAGATTGCCATTTGATTGATGATGTAGCTATTTCTAATTTAAATTAGCAATTCTGCAGAACTACGTTTTATATCCTCTCCATAATGCAATCGTTTTCTCTTACTGCAGTCTCAGTCTTTGACAGAGGACATTTTTAATGACTAATCAACATGGAAATTTCAGGTAGAAACAAATTTCTGCAAGGCCCATTTTTTTCCTCAAGGGATTGTAGATTTCACGGAGACCGATGCTGACGTTTTACATTCACTTAAATATGACAGTTATTTTTTTTAGAGACAAAACCAATATCTTGACTTGATCCATCTTCGATTATGAATTAAAACTAGTAGAGAAAAATTTTTACAACCACAGTAACTGGTGTGAAATAATTTTAGGAGTCGCAGCTTTTGTTCGAGCGCCTGGGAGTATATCTGCAGGAGCCCGGCCCGTGGTGGGGAAGGTGCCAGTGATCTCTGCTCTTGTGGGAGGACGCTGCAGCACGTAACAAAAGCTCTAAGAGAAGAACCTTGTCAGCTGGAATGCAAATGAAGCGGCTGACAGAAGGGCATTTTCTCTGGCAGGGAGCTAGGCTCCTGAAGGGAGAGTGTGAATGCGTGGCTGGCAGAGCGCTCCGGGTGGCGAGCTCTCGGAGGTGGTTTATGTTGCTTGGCTGTTAAAGGGGACAACAGTTTTGGTAGAAAACCTGTGTGAAGATGAGCTATGGAGAGGCTACAACAAGCTGTCTGTTAAAGCTTGTCTTGCTTTTTATCTTTTTGAGAAGATACTTGGAGAAAAACCAGGAGAAAAGTGAGGCTGGATCATAGCAGAGAAGGACAAGATTCTCATCACATTTCACACAGTTCTGTACAGAGCTTCAGATTCCCTTATAAAATCAGAATCAGACTCGCGTTTGCCAGGAGATTGTGACGGTAGCGACAGTCGTTCTTTGGCTCTGAAACGCTGCACCGTTTGTATGGTTTTATGTAGAGTAAAGGAAAACCTGAGCGGTTTTAAATGGGTTTTTGCAGTTTCTCTGTTTTCACCAAAGTCTGATCCAAGGTCCCACAACTGCACCAAATCAGAGCGGAGCTGGAACATGGCAAAGGCCCTGCCTGGGAGGAAAGGGGATTGGGGAGAGCATGATGGAGAAAGATGATTACAGGCTGGTGAGGAGAGCTGGGGCCTGGTGGCACACCCAGTCTCACAGCCTGAACTCCTGTAAATTGGGAAAGCGAGAGCTTTTTAGCATTGCATCCAGGTAACGCTTCACAGCCCAGCAGGGTTAGAGTGAAAGTCTGTGTGTAGAATTCCAGGTGAATACATCCTCTCTTTCTTCAAATGGGCAAGGGTAAGGGTGGGGTTCCAGCGTCATCCGCCATGTCAGCCATGGAATCGAGCCTTTTTCCTAAACCTGAAATGATTCTGAGTTTACTTGAGCTGCAAATAATAATTAATCTTCTCTAGTCGAGCTTGTTTTGCCGCTTCCTAGACTTCAGGCACGAGCTAGAGAGACAATAGGGCTTAACAAGAGAGGAAGCCATTTCAGCCTGAGCTTTATCTCTGATGGATCCTTTCATCTAATGTCTTCCAGATTAAGCAACTGTTGCGTAGTGTGAATTCCATAGTGTCTGCCAAATGTAAACAGACGCTGTGTATTGCAGTGGAAAGGCGTTTGATTTAGTGTTGGATTTTCTTATTAGTGATTTAACAGATGAAAGACCTTCTCCCTTTTCATAGGCTATTGTAGTTGTGAAGCCACTTGCTCTCTGACACTGATTAATCCGTCCGGTTTCCATCATGCACATGTCAGTTCTGACTATCAGTTTTTCTTCAACTGGAGAGATTTTAGGAATTTTTAGGAATATTTTAAGAATTAATCAAGAGCATAGCTTTCTGTGCTCAGTCAACCTTTGTATAACAACTGCAGCTCATTTTCTGTTTTTCTTTTCCATTTTTGCTTTTGTCACCTCTTCAGCTATCTCAGTCTCTCAGCAACTGCTTAAAGAGCAAGGAAAAGACTGCAGGTCTTTTGCCTTTTTGGAAGGAAATTTTCTGAAGTAAACTAGTAAGTCTGCCCTTTCAGCACTGAGTGCTCAATTCTGAACCCTCAAAATAGCTTGTGAAACTAGGGCTGCCTGCCTTGTGCTGTGATCAATGACCATTGTTTTTGTTGGGCATTGCTGCAGAGACACCCCCTGCCCTGTAGCAGGTCCAGCAGCTGCTGGGGAAGGCAGAGCTTACCCTGCCGCTGTGTTCTGTTTGGGATCAAACACTGCAGCAGCAGCAGGACACAGGCAGATGCTGCTCGAGGACCTGGGGCTGGTGCAACAGTCACATCGCTTCAGGTCCCCTCCGGAGATCTGCTTGTCGGGAAGATCAGGACTAGGCTTCTGGCCTCACCGTCACTAGCATTTTTGCTTCTGTTCTCAGGAATGGCTTGGCTGGATTCAAACTTGAATAGCCTACCATTTTAGTAAGTATAGTGAATTCTTGAGCAAAAAAAAAGGGAAGTGTTTGATGCAGACTAGTTTTGGCATTCACACGAGTGTTTCGTTGCTTGGCTTCTTTCCCATCTTCTCCTCCCTCTGCTGCACATCAGTGTAGCTCCTTGAATCGCACTGCATCATGTTCCTCCCCCATTCAACTCCCACTCCAAGATGTGCAGGTAGATTTAGTGACAGCAAGGAAGTCTTGGAAGAATAACCTATTTCTGTTGTGACTTGAAACAATGCGCATGCGGAGGAAGAATATGTGTTATAATGTATGTGCAAGTGAAATAGCAACGTACGTAGCGGGTAATCACATGTTTAGTGGCACGTCTTGTGGTTTGCGTGCTTTTGAATGGTTATAGCTCCTGCCACTCTTAACGTGAAGGCCAGGGAAGGTCAGGGCAGCACTGCTAATAGAAATACCTCACCCGGCAAAGAAAAGTGCCCCAGCAAAGCTTTATGGATCTTAAGAATATGATTGTACCTTACATGCCTAACGCACTGTCTAGCGAAGCCATTGGGAAGCAAAGTGCAGTCTTAAAGATGAGCCCTTTCCCACCTCTGAGTGCTGTAAGCTCTCTGCAGCCTCCAGCAGATTTTTGCAGGAGAGGAAAAAGGAGATTGCGGAGTAGTCCGAGGCCTGTCTGCAGCTGGACTGTCCTCTCCTCGCTGAGGAAAATGCAGCACTTGGGGAAGGTCCATGTTAATCAGTAGAAAACGAAACTATCAACATGACTGTGGGAATAAAGACATCCAGCCCTGGGCCACAGTAGTGGTGTAGGGATAGCCAAAGTGAGCCTGTGGGACACAGCAAGGCCAGAAAGTAGTGAGTGGGTTCAGTGCAGTAAGAGGGGAAGGTGGTTACAGTGCTTCTGCAGCCAGGCCCTGCCCTGCACTGGCTCCGCAGCACGCTCTGCTCTCCAGAATGGATGGGACCTGCTGAAACCTTCTGGTGTCCTCCTTTTCCCAACCATCTCCAGTGCCCTGCCAGGACAGAATGGCTTAGAGGTGTAGGAGTTCCCCAGGAGTCGATAAATTCTACGAAAGGGAAGGTGCTGGGCCCCCTCAATAAGCACTTGAGGTGATGCTGTCAGATTCGCACTCGGGAATGGAAATTTCCCGCAAAGCAGGTGGGATCTTACAGCTTCCAGACGATCTGTGTAGACCTGCGTGCGTTTTTGTGGAGAAGTATAGGAATGATCATAGAGATGTACAGCAAGTGCAAAACCTATATTTAACCAGTAACGGTTAGATGACTCCTGAAATTTTGTAGGAAGAAAGAAGAGAGCTCCAAGCGCCTGCCGCAATCGTTCCGGCATCAGCGCCTTAGGCAGCAGTGCGTGTGGGAGTGCCGAGCGCCTCGCTGCTGCGGTACATGCAGTACCACACTGAAATAGCACGTTCACCACCCTGGAGACTGCCTGTGGACACCGAGAGCTTCTCTGCTTTCTGTGCAGGAAAAAAAAATCTGTTGGGTTTCTTTTTTTTTTCTTGCAGAAGTCTTGGTTTTTTTTTTTCTTGAAGTGGTATTGCAATCTTGGGCAGAAGGAACCTTTCTGTTAGCATAGCTATGAGCTCTGAAAGATGAAAAAGTGGTTTAGAGAGAGCTTACAGGTTAATGTTTGCGCAGAGAGTTAAGAATCCCAAGGCCAAGGTTAGTTAATTTTATTTATCTAAGGTACCTTAGGCACCCTGTGCTCCTGACAACAGCTAGTATGGTATGAAATGTGGGGCTACTTTTCAGAGGCTGGTTAGCTACAGGGAGCTGAGCATTAATGACCTTCCTCCCCCTGCCCCATTTCAGTCCTTTGCAGTCTGTGCGTTTGGAACGTGAGGCACTGTGTAAAAAAACAACAAAAGGTGTTAGAATGGGTGGAAACTGAAGAGATTTTTATCTCTCCAAGAATTCATGAAATCTGGTTATTATTGCTTTCTTAAAGGCTTCTTTTCAGCACAAGTCACTATCACGCTGTGGCTTTTCAAGGTAGGATGAATTCTGCTTGTTTTCCTGCAGGCTTCTTAGGAAATGGCATATTCTGCTCCTTTTCCGAGGGAATAATACTTGAATTACAAGGGTGTGCCCTAACTGCATAACAACAAGGAAAAAAGGATTGGGTATTTGGGATAATTATATTTAGGGAATAAGGGAGCTGCCATTCCAATATGTCTGTAATTCATTTTGACCAGTATTTGAACTGGTTTGCAGGACAGTGTCTTAGAGCAGTGACAGATGCTTCAGCAGAGAAGATAAGCATGGTGTTGGCTGGCACTGGATAACCTGCCTGCTACAAAAGCTGTATATGTGAGGGTTAGGGTCTGAGGTGCTCCGAAATCTGTCATTTACTGACTTCCTCCCTAATGTTGTATGGAACATTGTCATCCTGGTTCGGTTAGTATTTAACTATAGAACCAATCTCACTTTTACATTTGAAAATTTTTTCAGCTCCGTGGCATCATCTAGTGAGAAATATCAGGGGCTGGTTGTACCTTGTACAAGGAAGTCTTTCCCTTCATCATCCTTCGGTGTGCAACCTTTCGGGGTTGTCTAGGACCCGCTTGCTTTCCTTTCTCAAGAGCTCTCAGTGCTTTTTTTAGCTGCGTTTTGTTCCGTGGCCTTAACTATGCTCTGCCTTCTGAACTGTGATTTAAGATGAAGCCATTATTTCTCCTAGTATTTCAAATAGTGAGCTGTTGATGTATATACTGGAATTGTAGTACTGCCTGTCTTATTTTCCATCCTATTAGTCTTGAGCTTTTTTTTTTGTTTGTTTGTTTTTGTTTTTTTGGTTTTTTTTCAGTTTTATAATCACAGTTTTTACTTCCTATAGCAACACCAAGCTCCTTGGTGGAGGAGAAGTAAACTCATGCAGAGTCCTGGATAGATTCCCTGGCTGTTGAAGCTCACTGGTGGGCTTGAAGGATTTAATTTACCATCACAATTTTGCCTCAGAATTTCTGAGGGGCCTTGGAGAGCATTTGGCTCGAATATGTAAGCTTAAAACCAGGCAGTTTTAGTTACCTAGCCTGGGAAGTGGCTTCTGTTCAGTTCAAATTCAGGGACCAAGCAGATCAGCACGGTGGGAAAGGTTGACTATTAATTTCTCTGCAGTTGCGTGCTACTGAGTGTCACGTGGTGGTTAGCGGAAGAGAAACGGACAAACAGTTCTATAATTGTGTGTGGATAATTGTAGTTCACGTTTGATCAGTAACCTGTATTCAAGATTTTATGTGCGTACTTACGGCGAAAGACACTCGTATCGTAGTTCTGTGTTTCCTGCCCTGCCTGCTGGAAGAAGGTGGTTAGCAGCCCTTCTCACCTTTCAGCAGACAGTTCATGTGCAAAAAACTCGCATCTTTTAGTCTTTTAAGTCTTTTTATTCACTGACTGTGGCACAGTACGTTAGTACACTTGAGCTTTTGGACTAAATAATTAGGGTGTGGTTGTCAAAATTAGTTAAAACGTTAATTATTGATGCGTTACTCTTACTGCTTTAAATTATGCTTGTTCTTTTTATGATTAATTCATACATTTCTACCATTCCTAGTTGTGTCATTTGTGTGAATTGTTGCTTTTCTAAAAGAAAATTCCTGTATATCTAAATGTGTGATTTTTCTTCCATTACAGTAGAAGAGGTGAGACTGCTTGTTGTTGTTGGAAGGCTCGGCTGATGCGGTCTGGGAGTGATGGTGTCGGTCAGTATTGCACGCTCAGGGGCATCACAAAACAAAATAATCTAAATTTTATGTAGAAACACCGTATGAAAATGGTGTAATCTTGAAATAAGGCAGATGCTTCCTCTGGGATTCTTGCTGTGAGGAGAAGATGTGCAGGACATTGAAGGTAACCGATGTGCTCCGAGGGGTGAGTCGGGCTGTCCGGGGTTTCCAGAGTCCTCTGACAGCCTGCGCACGGTGCAGGGCTCCTGCGCCTTGCATTTGCCTTTCTTTGCCTTCCAATTAATTGAAATACTGGGGAGGGGGGAAACAGTCTAAATATTGGGGGTGGGGGTTTAGATTGGAACCGTTTTGTGAGCGTTGTTAGTGTCAGATGAATCAATATTGACATTGGCAATGAGCTATTTGGTGTCTTAATATTGTCTGTTTAAGAAAACACTAACTTATGGTTAGGAGGGGCTTTTATCTTTCCTAACAATGACACTCAGGATGGGGCTTTTGTGTTTTTATTATTAGTTTATGCAGATGAGTGGGCCTTTCTGAGAGTTACACATACATAATCATCTCAAAGTGGAAATGGAATTCCTTTGAATTATAGCAGATCAGTTTTATCGTTACTTGAGTTGACAAATTAAATATATTGTTTTGAATGAATCACATTTGGCTGTGTTAATTGAGCGCAGTGGAATCTATTTACATAAGTAATTTAGAACTATGGTATTTTTTTGATAAGTAGAGTAAAAATCTCCCTTCCTTCTGTATTAATTACCTCAGTGCTTGCTCTTAGTAGAATAAGAGAAATAATTGTTTTCTCACAGTTTAGAACAGAATTCTCTAACAGAACCTCACTTTGCCTTGCAAATGAGATTTCAGTGGGTTTGGTGATCATGACTTATCATATATAGGAAGTGTAGGGACTTGATTGTTTTGTAACCGACATGCTGATCTTCAGATTTCAGGAAAATACTTTGAGATGTGTAATTGTGGAGGGACCCTGCCTTGCAGCCATGCAACTGTGCCAGGGCAGCAGGGGTAAGGAAGCAGAAGGGCAGCTCTGGCAGTATCTAACATTCTGTGTGACCTTCTCTGCAGATAAGACAGTGGGGCTCTGTGTTTCCCGCCACATCCAGGTATTTTTCAGACTGGGAGCCTGCTGAATACTTAGGAAAGTTCCACATTTCTTTTGTGTTTGTTCACTTCCCTTGTCTTTCCTCTAGCAAGATCGGTTCCTCTTTGAGTTCCACTCCGGGTAGAGATGCTCGCTATTGTAAGGAGTACATACTGGAGGCGTAGATCCAGACATTCTGTGTGTGTCTTGGGTGAAGAAATCCCCCTCGGGAAAGCTGAAGTTGTGGCTGGAAGAGACAGAAGCAGAAGTCCTCTCTTGTTTACAGGGACGCAGTGCTCACAGGCCTCTGCTTTAGAAGGGACTTCATTTCCTGTTGAACACTGTAGAATCATATTGGTTGATTCAAAGGTGCTAACAAAAGAAGCTAGTTGAATAAACCCCAAATTTCCAGTTGCCCCATTCCCTGCTGTGTAGGCAGCTCGGTGAATGAGCGGTAAGTAATGAGGGTGATGGCTGCGTTTTGGCTTTGCCCATAGCAGTGCTGTCATCACCTTGATTGGGTAGAATTTTCTGGCTTGACAGCTGCTCTCCTTGAGCAGTTTTCATACAGGCTACCAGAAAACCCTCCGAATACCAACTGCTTCTCCCATGGGATTATACGGATCCTGCGTGAGGAGGTTCTGTCCATAACCTGCCCTCTGGTGCAGGCGGGCTGCTGCTGGCACGTGGGCTGCCAGGTACGCTCTGGGAGCTGGGCTGTAGTGGGCAGTGCCAGAGGTGCACTTGCCTTGTTTCTCTTCTGAGCTCTGGATTAACCTGCTTTAGCTGTGTGCTGGTGGGGGTTTGATTATGGCAGAGAATGTGTCTGGTGGATTGCCTGGCATGAGCTCAGCCGTGGTTTCCACTTTCGCTGTGACCGACTTAGTCTGGAGACTGTGGTAATCTCTTTAGTTGTTATCCTTCTCATTAGATTGGCAGCTTTCCTTCTCACAGCCCTGCAAACATTTCTTAAATACTAGCGTGACATTGCAACAAACCCAGAATTGTCGAGGAAATCCATGTTTGCAGGAGAGGCAGGACGTGCGTTCTTCTAACCCAGGTTCCAGACTTGTCTGCCAGTCCAGCATGTGCTGGACTCGTTTCCCACTGCCATGCACAGACCAAGTTCTAAAGGTAAGTTAGAGTGCAGATACGCTGCACTCTACTGTTTCTATTTATATTCTTAGCATGTTTATCTTTTAGACAATAAGGAGGAGGAGTGAAGAGTTTTACTGGCCCTAAACCCTTCTTGTGTGGAGTCCAAGTGCTCTTTGTTCTGCTACCTACTGAGAGATTCAACAGCTGGGAGCAGCCCCACAGCTCAGCCTGTCACCCTCCTCTGTCTGTGCTACTCTGTCACCACCTGGGAATTATGTCAGTGGGAATGGGGTTTTTATTTTTGTCCTGAGGCAAGATCCTCCCCTTCCCCCCCAACCTTCTTTCTCCTTGAGTTTCAGTGGCATTCAGAGCCTCTCGAAAATCATCCCTTTAGGCCTAGAGGCAAACTCTTCAAGGCATGCTTTTTTGTGTCTTCTAGACATATGGAAGTTTTCTGACATGGAATTATTATTATGGCACGTAATTACGATTGGATGTCTTCATTCTATAATTGCATGATATATAATGAGCAGCAAAAGCTTATTTCCTCTGCTCTTTGAATACTCAACTTTGGAGATTAATTAAGCTGATACTGAAAATGCTTTTAATTATATATGCTGCATAAACACCACTGTTAGGATCAGATGAGAGTATTATTGCTTGAGCAGTTTCAAAAATTTGGTAGGTACACCCTGTGTGTTTTACATTACTGTCTAAAGAAATGCGGGCTTTTTTCTGTGGACCTGCCCTTTCCAGCCAGCAGATGAAACAGTGGGATACCTGAAGGTTTGCTGAAACCTAGGTCAGCTACTTTGGTCTAATTGCAGCGTACAAGAACAAGCCACTGTAAAATTAAGAAGATTTTATTTTAGTAAAGAAGTGCTTCCACACATCTAATCCCTACTCTAATATCCCTCTGTAGGTAGGGAATTAATGAAGTATGTTTCCATCCTTCCTTCTGAAGCTACAGTCAGCCCAAAATCATCCTGAGGCGGCTGGGAGGTCTCTGATAACCAAACCAGTTGGCCAGTCTGTGCCGGGTGCTCTTGACCTCAGCAAACAGGAGCAGCTTCCCCTTGGCTGCCCTTCGAGCTGGATTGCCAACCTCTGTACTCCTTTGGGCCAGATTAGGGAGCATCCCGCCTCTCTTCCGGAGGAAGCTAGCAATGACATGAATGGAATTTGTTGTCAAGCTTGTTGCTACACCTCGATTTATTTGGCTGTTTTGTCTTCTGATTGATCGAAGAGGAATTCTGTCAGTTGGGATTGGTCTTACTATGAATCTTTTCTCCACCAACTATCACTTCTTAAATTTCTGTCTAGTTGCATCTTTGATGCCTTTTCCAACACAGTATTCTTAGCGTGCCTGCAGAATGTACACGGAATAAACTTTGGCTTTTTTTGGAATACCATTTGTTCTTTTGTGTCTCAGAAGGCTTAAGAGGTTGACCGAGAATTGCAGTTCTGCTGCGTACCCCGCTTTGTGTACAGCTTCCCTCGCCCTTCTCCACCAGGCATTCTGCCTGTCTGTCAAGTGCTCAGGAAAATGGACTCACTTCTGTTTTCTCTTTCCCTCTCACTAGTCATTTACGACCATCTGAAATGGATGTGCGTTTGTAGCAAAGAACACTCAAATTCACTAATTGATGCACAAATACACTCATTTACATGCGATTTTGGTGGTGTCTTTTTTCAGAAATGCATCTGTTTGCATAAATAAAACGTCTTTCCCAAATATTAGTGTGAACAAAAGCAGTTTTCATGGGCGCCAAAAAAAAAAGTGGCTGAATAGAAAAGCCAGTTCAGAATTTGCATAATAGTTACTAATTGTTTCCCGTGCTATTAGCCCGTCTCTGCTTAATAGGCAATATTGGCTACACTGCATCATCCGGCGTGCACCGTGAAATCCTTCTGAGTGGCTGATTGGATTTATGACTTGGAAAGTTTTGTAAAACAGGAGAGAGGGAAAGTCAAACCACCTGTTTGGAGGTTTTTATGAGGAAATCTACCTAAACTCAGGTTTGTTCGAGAGCATGGAATAAAGTCTGGTTTGTGATACCAGTTATTAATAGAATTGTATTTCCTGAAAAATAAGAAGAAAAAGCAGAGGCGAGAGGGTGTTTTTGGCCAAGTTTGGCTTCCAGAGCAAATTGCAGAGATTTGCTGTTAATCTTGAGAGGAATGTGTTGTGCTGGGTTTGTATTTTAAAGGTCGGTTTCTAGAGAGGATCTGCTGTGTTTGTATAAGGTTTATTGAAGCGCATATACGGAGAGAGTAAAACAACGTGTCGGCATCTGTGTACGCTGCTTTAATAGTCTGAAATACTGTGTTTAGGGATGTAATGTCTTATTCAATAGGTCCTCATCCCCTTCAATCCAGTTTTGAGCCTGGAAGTTTGTGTTCTTTGTAATGAAATGTTACTTCTGGAGTGCCAGTTTTGGCTGAAGCTGAGTGGGCCGTGGTGAGTTTGCTGCACCCCTGGTGCCGCTCAGCGTGGCTGTGACTGGGAGGACAATGAGCTTGCTTGGGCAGGGGGGCTGCTCAGGGGGGAGGTAGAGTGTGTCATCACAGCTCCTCTGCCCCGTGGATCCTGAAGTCGAGGTGAAAAACTGGCAGGTGGCAGAAGTTACACTGCTGGCTCTTTTTCTCTGCCTGTATCCTCAGGGTGCGGTGAATGACCCCTTCGGTCTCCTCATGGCAGCAGCGTTCCTCATTCCCCCCAGGGCTTTGGGAGAGAGCTTTCTTTTCTCATCTGTAACTTTCTTCCTCTCTCTTGCCTCTGCTTCCTGCTTTTCACAGTAGTAGTTCTAGAAGAATTTCAGGAAGTGCATCTATTATCAGTTTTTGCAGATGTTTCTTCAACTTGCCCCTTTCTGAAGCAAATCTGTTTCCTTTAAAGACGCAGTGCCCCTTTCCGCTGCCCCGGCGGTAATTCAGACCCTCCCGGAGCTTCCAGAGCAGCTTTACAAAGTTGGGGTGGAATGTGTGTAGCGGTGTTCCTGTCATTTCAGGAAAAGTTTGACATTCTGGTTTCCTTCGTAAGAAATGTATCTCTGTTCGAAAGGAAACGTGTTTTCCTTTTAAAAACTATGCCCGGGAGAAAGGCAGGGGAGATCGAAAGCAGCGCGGCTGGAAATAGGGCGGTGTAAGGAGGCTGCTGCCCGTCAGGTGTGGCACGGGCCGTGCGCGGATCCGTGTGCCACGGAAACCCTGGGCCTCGCCCTGCAGGCGGCACCAGTACGGTGGGCTCTCTGTAATGCTTTTCTCAGGAGATTTCAGAATGTTTCACAAAAGCAGAAGGGTTCACGCCGTCATTCCCTATGTGTGGAGGTAGGAATAAAGTGGGAACGAGTTAATTTGCTAGGAAAGAAATGGCACAGTGCAATGTAAGATTCAAGTCTCCTGAGACTGATATTTTTATTTTTTTTTCTTTTTCCTGCCACTCTGTTACATTAAATTGCCATTTATGATGATCCTTTTTTTTTTTTTTTAGAAATATATGGTGAATCAAAGCAATGTAGATGCCATTGACAAGCGATATTCATCCCCTTTTTGGTTAGTTGCGTTGTCCAAGGTGGCAAAAATATTTGATGCAATCTCTTTCTAGGAGGTGTTTATAATTTTAAGAACATTGAAGATGAGTAAGTCAGTTTGGGTTATTTTACTTTTGTGTTTCGTTGTGGTTTTGCAAAGGCTTCAGTTTTTAATTTAGCATAGATAAGAAAAAAATACATTAATCTTTCTGCATTTCTTGTCTAATAGAGGTCACCATCCCCATTAACCTCTGGGACCACCCTGTGGTTCAGTGTGTTTGGTTTGGAGGTACCTGCAGTGCAGGCTGAACGGGAGGTGCTGGAGCTGTTGGTATTGAACACCTCACCTGGGGACGTTTCTAAGAGCAAAGTCGGTTGAAAAGGGGGACGGACAAACAACCGAGGCTACCAGACCTGATCCTGTATTTTCACTGAGAATTTTAAGCAGCAGAAAGTCAGGATCGGGGTATGTAAAGACACCTGAGCAGTACTGAACCATGAGCCACAGTGAGGTGTCGCTTGCCCTGCTCCAGTCACTGGGGTGTACTGGTGTGTGCTGCTCTGAGCTCCCGTGGCTCGGCGGCCGTGATGGGAAGACAGCAGCTCCTTCCTCCCATGCCTGCATCAGCATCGGGCGCCACACGCCTTCTCTGACACTTCTCTGCAAGCTCCTTCCATTCCTCTTTAGCTGCAGGTCTGAAACAGATGCATCCCAAATCTTTTTAGCAAATCTGAAATCCTGGAGACTAAGCAAGAATTTGTTTTTCTGATAAGGATGTATTGCAGCTTCTCTTCTTTGGGATGTTTGGATCAAAGTAGCCAATCAAATTCCACCAGTTCTCTTTCTCTTCTCTGGGATCTTTGGATCAAAGTAGCCAATCAAATTCCACCAGTTCTCTTTCTAAATCTGTGTGCGCTTTTTTAACAAACACAACATAAACCTGTAGCGGGAATAACAGGATCAGTAAAGAACTACATTCAGATTAAAGTCTCTTGATAGCTTTCTCTTTTGTCTGTATGCCATTCAGATAAATTATCATTATCATAATTAAACAAAAAAGGCACTGTGTGAATTCTACCTTATATTCCCTCGATGACACTGGAGAAACAATATGCGGAAAATGGAATTTTATAACCGCTATAAAGTCAGTTTCCATAGTAGCTTCTACAGTCGGCAGTAGAAGTCTTCGGCAGTTTTGCAGTTCATAGTAAATGAATCTTTTGCTTTGTAGTTCATTGTGTACTTTGAGGTTATAAAATGAATTAAAGAGAAATACTAACAACAGGATTTCAGACGTGGAACTAAACAACCATAAATTCTCATTGTGTTTATTGTAAAGATGCTTTAATTTTTATAGTTAATGGCAGCTGCCAGGCAGAGCAAAGGTTGTCCTAAAATCAGAACAAGATGTTTAATTAATTTTTATACGAATCTCTTACCCTATTAGAAGTGATGAATTACTGCCTTTTGAAGTGTCCTTCAGTGATGAAGTGAAACTAATGTGCAAAATATCCATTGGTTAAAACTGGAATGAGGTTAAGTACGACACAGACTTAAGACAGAATATAATTTCTGTAAGTCATAGTAGTGTTTTTGCAGAAAGAAATCAGCGTGTTCATTACTGTGTTAAAGGATTGTTGACTATAAATAGAAATACCATTACGTTCTCCTACAGCCTACTTAGCTGATGCTATTTAATTATTATTTCTATTATATTATTTCTGAAATCTTCACCTTAACAGCACTTACGGCAAATTGTAAATATTCTTCTGCCTTCGATTAATTGGGTAGGGCTTGAAATGCTCAACAGCTTCAAAATTACAGACCATTTTCTCTTTGCCATTTAGAATATGTGAGCTACACATAATTTTAAATAAAGTTACTAACACTGTGTCATGTGCAGAGCAGGATATAGTCTTATCACATTTAATACAATGTCTTATCTTAAAATATTTCACTACAAGGAGATACTTCATTTAAACCCGTGATGACATTGTCTTTATGTCGTATTTTCTTTCAAGAACTAAAAGTGTGTTTTGACGAGTATTTTGTGCATAGCAATGCTAATAGCATTCTAATTACACTCAGAAGCTGACAATGTACAACTAGTAAAGCTCTTGAAGATAACCCCTTTTCCTACTCCGAATTATAATCAGCCTTCAAAATTAATGTTGTTTAGGAGACACTGTTAATCTGCTTTGTGTTTATTCACTTTAACAATAAGATTTGTTCAGGATTCCCTCAGTCAGACTTTAATAATGATTTGTCACTTTTGGAGGACATTCCTATTTATTAATTTGCTCTTCTTACCAGTGATTTTGACTTCCGTGGTTGTATTTTTCGAGCACACCATGTTTTGTCTGATTTCATTTTTCCCCACATGTCTGTGTTCCATTTGTTACATGGCAGAACATCAAGACTCTAGAGACTTATCAGAAATTTGGTTGGGCTTAATTCAGTGGAAATTTTCTTTCACAGCTGGTAGCTGGAGACTCTCCTTGGTGTAGCTCTCCCAGAGCGTGGCACCGGCTGAGTGAAGAGCGATGATTTTCAGCAGAGCCTCATGGGCCGTGCCACGGAGATGTACCCAGCGGCCAAGCAGCAGGAAGCTCTGAGCGCTGGCGTTAGGACTGTGACAAGCAAAGGAGTGCGAGGAGCTGGGGAGATGACGCAGCTCCTGTGGCTCCCTGTGCCGCGTGGGGATCTCGTGTCTCGGGCCGATGGAAGTGCTGGGGAAGCTGCTGCATGTGCAGAGAGGGCCCAATGGCCACGGAGAGCATGGAAGGGTCTCTTCTGCCTGGCAAGAGGAGGAGTCTGTTACCCACAGAGAGGAAGGGATGGGGAAACCCCTAGAGCTGGGAGAAGTTTTAAAAGGATCTGGAGGAAGTGTGAGGGATTACAGCGTATATCACCTTGTGCAGCCTCTCCTGGGTCACAAGAGGAAAAATGACAAATTTTCAGGAAACTTCTGACCAAATGTTAATCCTATGGATAAGGAGGTGAATCTTCACTTCTTACTGGCAAGGGTCAGATCCCAAATAAAGCTTTGAGTCTCTGTCACTTCATACTTTCTACGGCCTTGTTGATACCTGAGATAGGCACAAACTCAGAGTCTACGGGTGTGTTACGTGATAAAAGCAACCACTGAGATCCTTCTGTTGACTTCCTGAGAATCCAGTGGGGTTCACCTGTGTGCAGACGGGAGTAGCAGTAGCAATGAGTCTGCAGAGCAAACCAGCCAGCCTGGCAACTGTGAAATCCTAGAGTGAGCACAGAGCCTTGCAGCGCCCAAGAGCGAGCTGTACTAACAGGCTCTGCGAGGTGGAGGAGGGTCAGCAACCCAGGTACATCTGCAGCTGGTGTTTTCTCTGGTTTGCTCACTGTATGCTATGCTCGGTGTGACAGTAGAACAGTGTTAGCAGGACTGGAGGCTGTTTTCATCTCCAAGATATGCAAACAGTCTCTAATTTCTTCTTTGAAAGTCTACATCAAATAATATATTTGGAAGAAACCTACCTGAAATGCAAGGAGTACATGTGCAATTATACATGTGCTGGTTGTATAGTTCTATATCGTGCAAGCTTGCCAGCAATGTGTCAAAATGAACTCTAGATGTTATTGTTATTTCCTTTTGTATAGATAGGAGGTATTTCTTAGGTTGTTTTAATATTCTAGTATGACTCATGAAGCCATTGCTAGCTCTTTTATTAGCAGTATCAAGCAGAGTATCGAGGCAAAATAGGAGGGGGAAAAAAAAAGTCCTCTGAGCCAGGGCCTGGATGTATGTTATTTTTAGCACTTTTCCAAGTTACTATTGATAGCTGCCAGAAACTGACAGGCAGGAGAAACATGGTGTGAACCAAGATGTTCAGTTGTCATCTGTTCACATTTGTAATTTGTGAATTTGACATGCAAATAGTTCTTCTGCCGCTGGTGTCGACGCTGCTGAGTGATGTGCGTACCCTTGCTGGTGCATTTCCATCAGCTACCTGGGGGCTTTGGTTTAAAAGAAATGAGGGGCTTTCTCTATACACCAGTCATTACACGGCATCCCCCGTGGAATGAGGGTAAGACATCCTAACCTACTGGTTCTCTCTTGTGAATGTGCTTGTTCATATGGGTCAATAACAGAGCTTGCAACAAGTAGGCAGTATTCCTTGAGTGTTCCTGAAGCGGGAGAATAATAAACAACCTACGACAGAGAATGTCTCTCACTCACTCGTAGTCTCCAAGATACTCAGCAAAAGAAAAACCACTCACTTGAATGAGGCCGTTATTTTCTGGTTTCCCATCACAAGCTCTTGTGCTGTGCCCCCTGGCCCAGGGAGCGGAAATCTAACGCACTGCAGGGCAGTGCTGGCCAGCGCTTCATTTCAGCAGGTAGAGGAAAGCGGAGGGAACAAAGCCACCTGCAGCACACAAGGTACTGTAACCAAAGGCTTTTGCAAGACCCTTCTGACGGGTTCTCTCTTCTTCTTACCGACCATATAGAATTAAACGGCGATTAAAAATCTCTGGCAATACCAGGATTTCAGAGTTTTATACACTGGCCGCTCAGTCATGTAATTGCTTTTGGGCAGAGTCTCAGAGACGTGTGGTTCCCCTCGGAGGCCTTGGGACTCCCGGTTGTCATCTGCCAGCGGTAAGTTCTGTCATGAGTTCAGCTTGTCTAAAGTGATTTCCCTTTGGCTATTGTGGCTGCTGGTTGTTTAAGACACCCTTGGCAAGCTGGCTGTGGAGAGCACTCCGATCCGCCTCCTTCCTGGAATGCAGACAGACCCGCAGCTGGGGCTTCACAGCCTGCCCGGGGCACCTCCCCTGGCTCGGGGCCACCTCGGGGGACACCCAGGCTGCCAACGTTGTTGCCTTCCAGCTGGAGATACCCACGGCCTCCTGGGACGATCTGGCAGGTCCCAAACTTTCAGATGGTACTGAGTTTAGAGTTTGCTTTTGTGTATCTTCTTAAACATCCGCTGTGCCCTCTGCCCCTGGCGTTGGGTTCCAGCCACGCTGGCTTTCTTCTTGTCAGCTTTCAACTGAGTGAGGCGTAAAAAGATGACAGCCTGGCATTTTTTCCTACTGCTCTGTAATTTAGCAGCTAAATATGGATCAGGGTCTGACTTTGCTTGTTTTGCAATAGCCTCTTTATTATTTTGGCAGCATTTTGCACCAGTGTGTTAGGTTGCCGTGTGCGTAGTCTGTTAGCTCTTGTACTTGAGACTCACTGTTCACTTCATACAGTGTCTGACTTCGAGTCACTCACTAGCTCGTAACCTGAGTTTCCGTGTGGCACATCTGGCTCGGTGTCGCTGCCCTGAAGCTTCACGCTCCAGCGACAACCCAGCGCAGCAGAAGCCCTTGGCGTTAACGTGAGGTGTCACTCTCGGGCAGTACACGGCTTTTCCTGACTTTCAGACTTGCTTTACACAGCTCTTAGAATTCCTGCTTAACACACTAGAGCCTGATTGCCAGTGATCCCAGGGTTTTTCCGCTTTGGTGAGATGTCTTTTAGGCGTAATGAGTAAGATAACGTAGACAACATAAAATGCTAGGAAGGGCGGCAGAGACGGCGCTAAGCTGAGCTGGACCTGAGGCTGGGGGTGTGTGTAGACTTCAGGCCCTGCTCAGAGTGCCAGTCACTCTGTTTCCAGAAGAGTGATTCCAGCGTGGCCCCCATCTGACTGGATTTGTTAGAGCAGTGTCTGTAGCGGTAACTGGGGGCTTGCCTGTTTGTGTCGGTTTGAGTCAAATATCGTCTTCAAATGTGTGGATAGTGCTAGAATATGAAGTAGAAAGGCTACTCCTCTGTGTAGGTTCTTGGGAGGCGGGAAGGGAGCTGAGCAAGTCTGAAGACGTCCCAGTGGTTACGCAGTGTGGAGACTATTTACCAAGTAAGTGGTTTCAGTGAGTTCGAACGGGCAGTTTTCCCTCATTTCTCAACTTGGAGGAAAGCAGCCAGATTTGGGAAAATGAAAGCACTTCCAGTGAAAAGTTACCGAGAGTTTAATAGAGAAAATAAATCTGTGGTTGCAACACTCAGAAGAGCAAGAGTGGTTATGTTTGTTATTCTGATAATACAAGCGGTATTGTCAAAAACAGCGGCAGTGGGAAAGCTCTAGGGAGTGCTATCAATAGGAAATTTTCTGAGGAAGAACGATGGGCTTTGGCTGATGCCTGCAGTGGGTAAATTTCCTTTTACCAGTGGGTGAATTTTCCATTGGGCACTGTTGTTCAAGAGAGCTTTCAGCATTTATAGTTCTTCACTTACAAGAAACCCACAACTTTCATTAGGGCCAGTGAAAAGGGTCACATTCTGGTGCTTGCAAAGCAGCACTCGTAGCCATCTGAGTTTCCAGGCACTGCTATTTAAAGTCACCATTTTGCCTTCACCCTCCTGAGATTTTCCTTGAGACATACATCTGACCTGTGTCATGCTGTGGGGAAAAAATTGTCCGAAGTTACTGAAATTAAAGGGAGGAGAGGAGGGGAACATGCCTTGTGGTTCAGGCACAGGAGTGGATTCAAGTGTCGGACTGGCCGGCGGGACTGCAGGCAGGCCCCAGGGGCTGGGTTTGGAAACAATACAAAAATAAGGTTCAGAATGTCACAAGTTCCTGCTCTTACTGCCTAGAAAAGTCATCCTGAAAAAACAGGTGTCACTCTACTCTTGAGATATGTTTAAGAGCTGATAGATAAGAACAGTATCAGAAAGAAGAGCCTTAAATAATTGGTCACATGTAGGCAGTATTTATATTTTCAGCGAGCGGGAGCCACTCCCATACTTTACTTTTTGGTTATGTGTTTTACATGGATGTGTTTAAAGTTGAGCCACCTAAATTCATGGTGATCCAGTTGTTAGAAATGTCGAGCACTTCAAGTGACAAATTTCCACGATGCTTTTGACATAGCGTGGTGTGAGCGTTGAGCAGCGCTCGAGCAGCGTGGGTGTAGCGTGCGTTCGGTGGCAAAACTTTTCAGGGCAGTAACGGGGAGGTGCAGCGGGCTCCTCACCGTCGCAGGAAGTGGGGAGTCAGTGTGGCACAGATCAGGTCCTGTGTGGAAGTCTTCTTCAGCTCATTGTTTTTTCTTGTTGTGACCCTCTGGCTGACAAACGCTCTGCAGTGACACGCAGAGGTCTGACCGACCGCCTGCCCGCTGCCACAGAGGGCCTGGCGTGGTGATTCTTCCAGTTGAACGCATGGCTGAAGTTCCTGAATGATCCGGCTGCTGTGGCTGCCTGATAAGGTGCCTGGAAGCTGAGAGGCCGTGTTTCAAGGCTGCCGGTGTGCTGCAGGAATCAGCTGTCTGGCTACAACTAAACGTTACTGCAGACTTAACCCATTTCTCATTCTTGAATCAGATTTCTGGCAGAGCCGTGCTGTTCTGTCGTTGACATGGAGGTGATGTAAAGCAAGCAAAAAAGCCTGATGACAAGTTAGGTGACTTCTGTAATGGGCACAGGGTGACAGACATATGTCTTGTTGCCGTTTCAACTTGATCGGCTTTCTGTGTTCCAGGGCGTATCAATCCTGCTCTTTAGCCACCACGCGCGTTACTTCAGCATTTCCTAAGCGATTTTCTTCAGACACGGCATCTCTCAGTTCCACGGGACACTCCAGCATTTAGAGGACATTTCCTTCCTGTCGCAACATCCTGGAGCTGTTTCTTCAGAGACAGATTGTTTGAGTTTCTGCAAATCAAAGAATGTTCAGTACTGCAGAAGAATCACTGAAACTGCCATCACACGGTACTTTGGCTGCACACGCCACATTCTGTTCATTTTTTTCACCTTCCAAAACCTACTTGGAAAGCACCCTGGGAGTGCTTTAAAAACGTTAACACGTTGTCAGTCAGTATGTTGTCAGAACTGTTCATTTGTCCTTTCTCGCTTATTTGGAGCTCAGAAATGATTAAAAAGTGGAGCTGTTCCAGAAGCCGGTAAATGCTGACAGGTTTTAAACTGCTCCCTGTTTCCAACAGGTTTGGCCAAAGTTAAGAGTAACGATCAGAGATGCAGGTAGTTCGTGTACCTTTCTGCCTGTTCTGATCTCTCTCTTGTGCCAGAACGGATCCTGCAGGCTGTCTGGAGTGCAGCTCTGTGTGCTGGGTGCAGGGCTTTTGTGGAGAAAATGAAAGGTTACTCTGACCCCTCAGCTGGTGGCAGAGGTGCCACGTCTGGCTCAGAGTGGCTGCGCTGGCTGCACGCTTGCCAGCTCTTTCCTTACTGCCCGACTTCCCCACCCTGCTTTGCCCAGTTCCACCCCAGCTGACATGGCGAAGCCCAGGGGAGCTCAGCTCCAAAGCAGCCGCTCGGGAGCCTGCTTGTGCTCCTGGGTGCCACAGAACCTGCGCCTTCCTGGGGCTCACTGGCGTCTTGCCTGCATGGACAGAAAGAAGGAGGGTGTTTTCGGGGCTGAAGCGTCCGACCAACGGTGTGAATGTGGGATGGTTGCCTTGCCTTTGTGTAGGAGGAGCGCACACGACTCGCTTACTTGTGTAAAACAGTTAAGAGAACAAGGCTGAGAAGTGTGAAATGGGCAGGAAATATTATTGCAGATCGTAGTGTGGGTGTTATCCTACATGATTGTGTGCTCTGAAATCAACATCTATATCAACTGAAACCAAAAAGGGATAGGGTTCTTTAGGAAGCTCCAAGATAGCTATTGAGACAGCACTGGCCACTATAGAAGAAAAAACAACTTTCTTTAAACAATCCCATTACTCCTGGAGGTCATAGCTTTTCTGGGAGAACCCATCCAATGTTTTCGTCGCAGTCGCTGAACACTGTGGAATAAGCTCTGAAAAAGCTCCTAGAACAGATCTCTCACATTAAGTATATTCTCCCACTCTGATGCTCCTGAACCTGACATTTGAAGGAGCATCATGGGGAGACTGTTCAGGAACCACCGTGCCCTTCAGCAGGGCGCCCGGCAGCCTCTGCGGGACCCGTGCTGTGAGGAAGCAATTCTTCTATTCGTCGTGCATCATCTCTGCTTTTCAGCTCTCTCCCGAGAGCGGGGCTGAGCTCCCCGGTGGGCCGTACGATAAGGGACAGCGAGTGCTTCGTTTGCTAGCTATGCCGCTGATAGCTCCCGAAGGAAGAGAACTGGGTCAGATGGCCTTGCTGTGGCCGAGGGCTTGTGGTACATGACCTCCAGAGGTCCCTCCTCACCTTCGTGATTCTCCTTCTGTGTGCAAAAGTGACCACTGATCTGATCCAGAGCAAGATGACAGTGCAGAGGAACAGTCCAACCTCCTCCTGCCCTGGGTGGGCAGGAGAGCTCCATGCTATACAACTCACGTGTTCTGTAACTGTTAAAGCAAGTTCTTATGCCAGCATAATTTGAACGTATGTATTCAAGCGTTAAAAATAGTAGTTCTATTACTCTGTTTGTCTTTTCCCCCACAAAACAAAACTTGAAAATGTGCGTTGTTTGTGTAGGTAAACTTCAAGGATTTCTTTTCTTTCTGCTGAATCTTAAACTCGGCAGTCAATTTACTCACCCAAACCAGCAGAAGATACCAAAATTAATGTGAAAGGACTGTCCAAATCATGTCACTCTCCTTCCAAGGCTTACTTTCCTGTAATGACTCTTGTGCTCTAACCGCTCTGTATGTTCCAGCTTCAGTTGTCAGAACTCTTCACTGCCTGTGCTCTGGAGACAGCGGAACAGATGGTGGTGGAGCTGTGCCACGTACAAGGTTCGCACATGCAAGTTTCTAAACAGAGACAAATCAGCTGAAAATAGGAGTACACGTTAAGTGTGACTGCTTGATGGGACTGAGTAAGAGCTTTTCTCAGGTGTTTGCAGGAAACACAGCTTTTACTTGCAGTCTGGGATCTCGGGAAAATGTCAGGACACCTCTGAAACCCCACAGGAATCGGGAGTTCAGCACAAGACAAAATTACATCTTGATGCTAAACTCATTCGTTGTTATGAGTTGGTATCATCCATCAAAGGGCTACTGAGGATTCTAAGTTGTGGAAGCCGGTAGGAACAACGCTGCTGAAATAAAATCTCTCTGTTTGTTTTCACCCTTAGAGAACAGTTTTCCCTGCCATGAAAAGCAAAGAGTTATGTTTCACCTTCTTGCGTGACAGAGTAGGTTTCTTAAGAAGCTTCAGTGCAGGATCTCAAGGAAAGCAGTTTGAAAATGTGTGTACACTGGTGACACGGCCGTGCCGGGAGGCAGTGCTGGTGACATTGCCAGTTGTCCCACGTAGCCAGGCAGTTTGTACCTGGGCTGCAGCGTGTTCAGGCCCAGGCTTTGCCCTTTGCAGGGATGATGATGATGATGATGATGATGATGATGATGATGATGATGAGGGCTCACACCTAAGGACCACTTGGCTGTAAGATGTAAATGATTGTGTTGTATCTCAGCAACTGGAGTTAAAGGTGGTGGTAATGGAGCTCACTTTTATGAATAGAAATCAACTTCATAACTGATTAAAACAAGGCTAAAAGCAAAGAGCCAAATGACAGCATCGCTGTTCAAAGGCTGACTGACAGGAATGAAAAATGAGAGCCCAATATATATTGTTTTGCACGTGCGTGATGTTTACAAATGTGTAGTAATCGTCTCCAGCATCCAGCAAGAAGTTTTATTTTAATATTTTTGTGTGTGCTTTTGTGTAAAAGACTGTAAAATGGAATATTGAGGACTTACCCAAACACATCTGGAGGATGCAAAAGAAAAAAATAGCTCAGCTCCTTGTCTAAATGAGCACAACATTTAAAATTAGACATTGTAAATGAAAGGTTGGGCCCTGACAGCCCACCCTCAGCCCGGGGACCATCTGGCTTTGCCACGGCAGCCGTGCTTTCCAGTTACAGGATTGCTCTTCCCTGAAGCCACTTAAACAGTACATTTTGGACTGTTCAGTCTCAAATTTCACATAGTTTCTCAAGATAAACACAGCAAAAAGTTAACCCTTCCTTAAAAATGCAGCTTAAAAAGCAGAAGGAAAGCAAAGCTGCTTATTGTAAAGATGTCATAACTGCTTATTATCTGATCCAGCAGAGGTTCCTCTTACTCCGTTTGGTGCCTGATCCTCATAGGCTCGTTTAACTTTTGATTAGGAGGAGATAAAGATGCTCCTTCAAGGAGCTTAAATATTAGAAATATCAGGGGCTTTTTCTGGTTTGCTGTGTATTATAACCTCAGTCTAAACTCTAAATTAGCGTCCCGTTGTAAAAGCCGATGCTCGTTTTCCATGGTAATAGCTCCGTTCACAAGCAGCCCTCTGGATGTCAGAATATCCCCCTTGGGAGCTGCATGTTCTTACTACAGCTATTTTATGTAAGCAATAACTTCCAGGCACGTTGGGGATAGGAGGGAGCAACCTTGTACTGCATGCTGAGTGTACGGAGAGGGCACGCTCTGAGGCGTTTGTTCAGCACGCTGCGGGCCCTCGTGCTGCTGTGGCTGATGTTGTGCCGGGAAGCCCCGCTACGGCCGCGGTTGAGTTTTTACCCAAACTAACATCGTGTGAAAGAGTTTATAGCAATCAACTTACATGGTGGTGCTGCAGAATATCCACTGCAAGGAGCTTTACAAAATACAGACTTGGGTGTATTCTACCATGGAAATAGTGTCTTTGGTTAGCTAATCTGCTGTCTTGGCTGCAGTACTTTTTAATGGCTGTAGGTTTGCATGTTCTATGAATAAATGGGTTGTCCAGATGGTGCTTAAATAATACTTTGAAACTCGTTTTTATGAGCATGTCTAAAGTAGTCACCAAAGGAGAGGCCAGTCTCAAATTGAGTCGTATAGTATGTTTGCTGCAAGGTCCTCGTAGCCTCGTGGCTTGAGTTAGTCCAGTGTCCAGAAGCGAGCAAGGAGGAAGGGAGAGCGATTTGCAGCGCAACACCAGCACTGGCTACTCTGGTTTTCAGATCCAGTGTTTATTTCCAGTGGTTTCCCTCACTGCCAACCTGAGAAGGAGCAGGTGGTAGCCCTTTGTGAAGTGCGTAGTGCTGTACGCACACTGAGCGGTATGAGCAGTGGAGATGACAGATCATTTACATACGTGTTCGTTTGGGTACCTCTGGGGAACGTTTTGACACCTTCTTAACCATGCAGGTGCAGTAGTCTCTCTTCATGGCACTTTTAAAGAGAAACTAAAGCCGTTTTCAGGTCTCAGTTGAATGCACCCTCATCTTTCATTCTTTAAAAAGACCTTAAACCTGAGACCTGATAACCAGCTGCGGGTACGAGTGATGCCCTTGGCCTTCATCCATTGTGCTGTGAGTAACCCAACTGGGACTAATGGCAGAAATCCCCAGGGTGTAAATTCCCACTCAGCGTGAAGGGATTGCAGTCTAACCCTCTGTGATGAAACGGTCTTGTCAGAGGGCACGACCTTTCCAGCAGCACGGCGCCTGGCAGCAGAGCTGGCTAATACATGTAGCATTGCTGCGCTTTCCTTTTGTCACCGTGCGTGCTTTGAACAGCAACAACACCGTTCTCTGCCCAGGTTTAGCAGGATTTTATTGAATTATTCAGTGTTGAATAAACTTGGTGAATATAAGTATAAAAGTTGCTTGTAATTCATGCATACAAAGTAAGAAATTCAGGAAACAAATCAGTAAGTAGTTGGATTTCTTAGAAGCCATCTGACGAGTGTAGATGAAAGGGGCCACTTTCAGGCTAGTGCTTTTCTCTACAGCTGAGCCGCTTAATATTCCTAGAAAGCAAGTACAGCTGGGCAACGTAGCCAGAGTTTAGTCTGGGTGGAGGTAAAAACGGTTATCCACATATTTCTCTGTTGCTTTCGCCAGAATCCAGGTCTTGCCTCATCAGTGCTTTGTTTCCCTGCTTTCCCTCCGTGGCAAGTGGCTGTCTCCTGTGGGCTGGGGCTGCTACCTCCCTACAGGCACTGGCTGGTTTGTAAATGCCAGTGTCCTGGGCATGAGAAATGAGAGGGCAGAGGAGTTGCCTTTCACCGATTTCAGCTGCACAGGACAGCACTTGAGGATGCAGGTTAGATTTTGTAGGTTTGAAGTAAGATTAAGTGGCATTTTTTTTTTTCAGGTAGCTAAAGACACTCACCCGTTTCTATTCTGTTGACAACGGAGTTCTCACAGACTGGGACAGAGTTGATTCTATCAGAATGCAGTTTAGAACATCCCAGCATTCAGTCTAGGAACAAGCTTTTAGATACCAAAATGACAAAGAGTGTTTTTCATGGGAAGGCAGGAATCTGGAGCCTGTGCACATCTGCACTGTTCGACTCGCTTGTTTAAAGCAGCAGGATAAAATCCTGGTTCTGATAAGCTCAATAGGAGGAAGCTTTTGCAAAACCATCCAACAATTCAAGAATTTCAGCATAGTCTGTTTTTCAGAGGTGTACCTTGGCAATGTCTGGTCAGCTGTTGCTCTTTACAGCCATCATACCACCTCTCCCAGCCTTGGCTGACAAGAGGGTAGGTCCTGAAAGGCTGGAATAACCCCGGAATGTTTGCCTGTCGGACAAAACAGCTGAGAATTGTGCTATCTTCTGTTCCAGTTATTAGCAGTGGTTAAGCTACTGGTTTTAGTACTGAAGGGTATGGCTTTCCTTTGGAATGGGAGCGCAGGCGAAGTCTGTGAGGTTCATTCATAAAGTTGAGCAGAGATGTGAGTAACTCATCGAGCAGACGCTGGATGGAGCCCTACTCTGAGGATCCCGGGCTCAGCTCTCGGCTGTGGAAGCAGGGACCGGATCGGGGATGGAAAGCCGCCCTAGGAATCCTGCAGGCATTTTCTCAAGACATGGTGAATTTAAAAATAGCCTGTGGAGCAGCAGATGTGTCTCTCTGTCCCGGGCAGATCATTTATGCCCACCCTGAGAAGGACAGGACCTTCCTCTGGGGCCTGGCTTGTAGAGCTCTAGAGACTGTGCCTGGGGGAAACGCCTGAAATGAAAGGGAATGACAAAAATAAGTTAATTCCCCAAACCAGTTGATCTGGGTTTGATTACTGGGCTGCTGCCCTGCAGAGGGGAGTTCCTCCGAAGCTGCCTGCACAGGGAACAGGGCTGGGAGCCAGCAGCTGCGGCCCCCAGGCACAATGACAACATGTTTGGGAAAGTTCTGGATGAAGTCTTTTGTTTCTTTATTATTCTGTGGTTGTGTGTGTGCCTATGCTGGAAATGCAGTTTTGCTTCACACTTGTCTATTTATAGATTTATTTTTTTAAAATCAAAATTACAGCGTAGCTTTGCCAGGAGTTATTATACAGAAATAAAATCAGGACAGACTTTTAAAACTACAAACATTTTCAGGCTTTTTGTTAGTATGTTGAAGGTTTAATTCTTAGAAGGAAAAAAACATCATTGAAGGAAAAGTTAGTGTTTCCTGTTGTGTTGTGTTTGTTTTTTTTTGTTTTTTTAAATGGAAATGTTTTGAGGTTTGAGTATTCCAGATTCCCTTTTCTCTTCCTCCACTTCCCTTGGGCAGGCTGTGGTAGCATCTGAGTTGAGACTGGATTCGAGTTGGTCAGCACACCTGGGCTTTTCCTTGTGCTCCCTTCCTTAGCTAAAGGAGATTAAACTGCTCGGGTTTCACTGTCTTGAGACCTGGGAGATTGTTTCTTAGGCCCTGATAACTTTAAAAGTACCCTAATGTGGTTAGCGCTTGTTTTGCTAAGAGACTGGCTGAACGGCTCATTGCTTGTTCTCATTGATTACTAGCATTTTTAATTTGTTCAGAGGCTTGATGAGTAACCTCTTGGTTATATTAATCTCTGCTTATATTGTAGCTGAAACACTGCCAGCCCCTTTTTATTGAGCAGTGCCCTTTCATTGCCTGGAGATGCGTTCAGATTTTCTGCAAGGCTGTATTGCAGGTTCAAGAGAGTGCACGGACATAACGGAATCTCGTGGGCTAGGTCCCATTCTACATCTAGAGAGGAAGGTCTGAATTATTTTCCCAAGTGTTTGAAGAAGGGGAGTCTCAGCTTCTCTAGGACCATTCCCTCTTTAAGTGTGTAAGCTCCTGCAGAGTCCAGAAGCAGCAGGGACGCACGGGAATGTAAGCACATCAGGGTGGAGGAGGCAAAGAGCAAGTGTGGATCTGCAGGAGATCAGCAGGTCCCTGCTCTGCCTGCCCAGCCCACAGCGTTCTCAGTCTCCTGGGAATCCGCTGCTGCAGAGGGAGCGCAGCCCCCCAGCCCTGCCCGCTGCTGCGGCCGCTGTGTCAGAGCCAGGTTCATGAGACAGCCTCCCCTTTGCTCAAGGCTTCTCTGGGCGGTCTTTTGAAGGCCCCGCAGAGATGATGTTCGCAGAGAGGCTGCAGAGGTGGAGGGGAAGCTGCAGAAGTGAGGAGGCAAGACCCCAGTGCCGATGGTGCTCGCCTTCCCTGCGCCGCAGTTCACACCCAGTTTGCCTTCATAGAGGCACCTGCACCTCTTGCCTGCGTGGCTTTGACCCCCACCTCGGGCTTTGTACCTCTCTGTGACCTAACAACCTTGTGGAAGACCTGCCTACGGAATCCCTGCAATTGCAGCCCTGTTCCTAGAGAGCTCTGGAAGCTTTCCCTCACACACAGGCTTTAAAAGAAAGCTCAGGTGTTTACTTTGTCCTCTCCGAGCACTGGGAAGTGTTCTGTGATGGTGGCACAGAAAGAGGCACAGAAGAGCACACGAGCTGTTACAGGTTTCTGAGCACTGAAAACCCTTACTTATCTCTTCACGGTGTCTCCCTCCTCCTTATTTTCTGTGCCTTGCAGAATTTATTTTGGTCTCCTTGTGGTGCAGCTTGCTAGCACTGTCCCTGTAAAGCCCAAATACTAAAGCAGTTTGGAAAACATTTTTTGCTTAGTTAAAAAAATATTCCTACAAGTATTTTCAAAAATTGTTGATTTGGGAGGTAAAAGTCTTTCCTTTACAAAATTCTGATCTTCGACATTTTTATTTTCTGTCTCTGTGATTCCAAATCTGCTTCACCTCACAGCAATCTTTTAAAAACAATTATTAAGTAATTACATCTTTGCTTTCATGTCTCTCTCGTCTGTGCTCAGGAATATCAAATTCAGCTCACACTTCTTAAGAAGTATTACTGCTGCCAATACCTACTACAGAAAGCACATCGGTTCTAATTTGAGGAATAAAGATATTGACTGCAGACTTGGTAAAATAGATGTTACTGTTGTTAAAGTGAACTCCTATTACCATGTACTGAAGGGATTCAGTTGAGTGGCTGCTGTTTGATCAATGACCGCTCTGGTGCTTTGCATTCAGAGCTGATTTGCCACGCTCAGGGAGCGCTACGGGCAGTTGAAGTGTGTTTGTCAAAGAGCAGGCTGAGGAGACAAGTTTGTGGTGCCCTGTCTTACCTTGTGGAGAGCAGCCAAACATAGTATTTAAGACATCTTTTTCTTCTGGGGACCATGCAATGAATACACCAGTTACTACGCCAGTAAGATTAAGCAACATTTGTTGAGATTAGCAGAAGAACAAAGAGCTCAATAAAACTGTCGGTGAATTTAAAGGAAGCACAAGGTGCGCCAGCAGGAACGGAGACGGAGCACGGATCTACATCTTCCATCTGGACATGCAGAATCCAGAAGGGATGGCAGCTCTGTCAGGAGAGGGCTGGTGTAAAACAGCTTGACTCTCAGACAGCAAATCAAGTTCAGCAGAGTGCAATTGTTGCTCAAATACACGGTTCCCAGTGACACCATCTGCAGCGTGATTTGCGTCTTGCCTGACCGGAATGTAATGAGAAAGCGCAAGTGTGTTGTAGTGAAGGAGTTTCGGTGCTATTGTTGACAACTGAAGTGATTCTTCTCAGAAAATAATCATCGTGCTGCCCATGTGGGAAGAGGGACTATCCAGGGGAGGTTGAGTGACCTATGGGATCTGTATTTCAAAGGGCTGGAGGAAATGTGAGACTGTGAATCACCTGGGGCTTGCTGGCCGTGGAAGGGTCGTTGTGCAGGTCAGCCGAGGAAGGATGGACACAACATTCCCAGACTCCACCCGGTTGGCCTTTTTAGGGAGCTAACCTGTAAAGCGTGGCCATTCCAGCGCTGCCTTCGGAACTCACAGACTCAAGTAAACGGCTGAGGCCGTCGCAGCTCTGAATCGAACAGCTGCACCGTTATTAGAAGATTCATAAACCCTACAAAAGACCTCATGAATTTCTAAAGACTCTGAAATGAAGAGTGTGCAGAATAACATCTGCTCATGTTTCCTAAGGTCTATTGTGGCATCTGCCCTGACAAAGAATCCCAAAGAATGCACATGGTTTATATGTTTTCTAAACACTTCGTGAGACATCGTTTCTAACGGCTCATTTAAATATCCAGGAATATCCTTTCACACCAATTCCCTCTGCAATCAAGCGGGAATTAAGAGGAAAATCTGTTCTTGTTTTAATATTTGAAAAAGAAATCTGCCAAAAATCAAACAATTACAGTTGCCGGAGGCATTGATGAAAATGGTTGGGAACCAAACGGTTAGTCCCTTTCTGGGTCTTCCTTTGCTGTCACATGAAGCTTTTCTAAATTTGCTCCCACCGGTGACTGGGGGGAGGGGACATACCCTGAATTTTCAATGCCTCTAAAAATCTTAGAGGACCTCAATAGTATTAAAATGTTTGAATTATGTTAACAGGAGTGTTAGCAAAGAGGTTACAGGTCACCTCTTTTTTTTTCTTTTTCAGAATAAACAGGAACAGAGACAATAAATGTGGAAAGTAAAATTAACTCCCTGTTACTGATTTAACTTCTGAACAAGCTTTAGCTCTTCATTCTTCTTCACATGTTAGCAAGGTCAGAGGGTTATTTTACAAGATGGAGGATTTTCTCTGGAGAAGCTTGAAAAAGGCGGTGCTGTAAGATAAGCTTTATAAAATTACTGAGCTCTGTGGAGATTGTGTAGTTAAAGTACCACCACTGCTAGAAACAGCCAGGCAGCAGCTCAGCTCTTTGTACAGTGCCAGAGAAAAACTTCCCTCTTGAATAGCCACCCAGTCTGCAGGATGTTCTCGGTCCTGGGCAGTTCATTCTGTAGGTGAGTGCTCTCCCAGCAGCTCCACTCCGCTCTGGCCAAACCCGGGTTGTATTTTCTTGCTGGACATTGCTGTGTTTCAGTGTCTGGCCCAATTCCCACCTGGCACAGGCTGCCAGAGCCCGAGCGGCGCGGTGCGAGTCGGGCCCTGCCGACGCTTTCGTTACCTTGCGTTTTCTTTCTCCGTTCTATCACCAAGGTTAATGAGTAAGTGAAGGCTTCCTTTAATGTTAAATCTCATGATCATGTTGGTATAAAACATTCAAAAGGACAATGTTAAGAAAACAGAACATTTGACTGTTTCTAAGTAGGTAATTCTGGCTTCCTTCACTCTTACCATGCGCATGTGTCGGCCACGCTTGCCAGGCTATTGGGAGTTCCCTCTTGAATGACACTTTCTGTTTTGCTTTGTGACCTTTCCTCCTCTGTCTCTCTCTTCATACTCAAGCCAGTGCTTTTTAAAAGAAATTGAAACTTTTTGGGTGTAATTCGTGTTACTGTAGGCAAAGGTGCTGACAGTGAGTGTGTTTATTGGCTGTGCTGCTTCACAGGCCCTCCTGCACGGCCCTGGTTTTGTGGATCAGAATCCCTGGACACAGTGATCTTAGAGGTCTTTTCCAACTGTGACAATGTTGTGATTCTGTGATTCTGTAATGGTGGGTGCTCCATTTGGGATCTGCACCTCCAGTCTAGTTCAGCTAGTGGTGGCTGGGATGCCAAAAAGGAAGGGAACAGTGTCCTCTCTTCGTGTTACGTCAGGGGTTTGTTCCCCTCGGAACCACGAGCGTTGGGTACTGGGATGTACGAAATTCAGCTTGTGCTTTGGAGCTGCCATTCCAGTCGGTATGTGGTGTCCTGCTGTCCAGCTGTGCTGCTCCTAAGCCGAAGCTCCCTGGCTTTCTAGTACTGCCAGGAGTCTGTGAAAGAGCCAAGAGTCATTTTTGTTCCCTGCTGAGGCTGGAGCGGAGCAGACCAAGGAGCCGAGCACGCTGCGGGGCTGTGGTGCCGTGGTGGGGAGTGTCGTCAGTCCTCACACTGTGCCGCTTGGATTAGGCTGGAATAGGATAAGATTCCAAACATGATAAACAGAGTGATAATTTTAATATAGTCCATATTAATAGTGTTATTTTAATGTTCTTTTTTGAACGTGCATAAATATTATTTCAATATCGTCTCTAAGTTACGCAACAGGCCTTTTTGTCACTTTGAATAATTGGTAATTGAAAACTCTTTCCCATCTGTTTATAATAAAAAGCATCTGCTCAACATCTGCCAGAAAAAAACACAACAGTCTTTGGTGGGAGAGAATCTGTGGATTAGGGAAAACGGTCTCTGTCCAGAGGCCAGAAGTCATGGCGTGAACCTGCATAATCTGCTTTTTCAGATTTTAAAGGAATGCGCTTCCAGACAGAGACGGTTACCTGGGGGAGGCGGAAGGGCTGCTGAGCTCCAGCGCAGCCTTGGCACCATTAATAAGTATCACACCTTCACCCTGGAAATGCACCGCTTCAGGTACCGGCCTGTATTTAAAAATCCAGTTAGTGGTGATGATAGACCACGTCAGGGCTGCTGGTGTCTCTGCTTCAGGCCTTCGCTGGAACCTTTCAAACCATGGGTCCCACTGCAGGGTGGGCGGCTACGTCCATAATCATTCTTTATCTCTGTCCACTTCGAGAAGAGGTTAGTTCTTATTTCTCTGGATTTTTTATAGTATTGTAAATGCACCGTCATTATAATCTAACATCCGTTCCCTTCTCCTAAACTTTTTTACCCCTTTCGAAGTGATAATTATAGTTTGTTTCCTGATTCTAGGTGAAAGGTTTTTACTGTTGGTAAATCCCAGTCTGTAACAGAGAATCAGAGAGAGAACATCTCTCTTAAAATAGCAGAGTTTTTACCATGAAACTCTTACAAGGCACCAGAGCTGGGCAGTATTTAAACACAGGCTTCCAAACATGGCATGTAGAAAATAATAACGATTTTTCTTTCTTTCTTTTTTTGAAAATCTTGTAAAATCAGTTTACATTTGACTTAGTCCATTCATAATATGGAATCTTCTGTTCCATCTTCCATTGACTCCCATATGTGAAAGACTTGAGGGACTAAATAAATCATTATATATTCTATGGCACACTATTCCTCTGATAGCTTTTCAAAGAAGAATTAGGAAGCTTGCATATTAAACACCTGCAATCTGTGATAATGATAAGGTCAGCTTCAAGGAGAAAGCTGCCTTTGTATGTGGAAGTCTGTAACTCATTATGCTCCTATAAAGTTTCAGTTTAATCCAGAAAGATCTCTTCAAAATGAATTCAACTGAAAATGTCAGTTTTCCAGGTGAAAAATACCCCCCAAAAATATTTGAACGTTTCTAATATTCTTGAGCAATGTCGTGGTAGTGGAAGACATCATGAGATTCCAGGAGGAGTCTGGATCACATTCTGTATGAAAAGGGTTTTTCCTTTTGCAAAGCAAATTAAATAGATCTTGCAGGATTATGGTATTTGATATTTTTCTTTTTACTAGACTCTGTGAATTTGCTGTAGTTTTTATCCAAAGAACAGTCTATTGCATGTTAATTATCTCTCTTCAAAGTGAATTATTATGCACTGTTATTACTATCATTTAGGTGCAGATGCGTAAAGATCCCGGGATGCGTTGGCACAGATTCTGCAATGCTGGAGCTGGCGAGGGCAGCCAGGAGAGAGTGTTGCTGAGCCCCCAGGACTGTGGCCCCAGCTGGGGAGCAGGTGGAGGCCCCTGGCCACCTCCTGCCAGCCGCTAGCCACCTCCTGCCGGCCCCAGTGGGCCGCAGCCTGTGCCCCAGAGGGAGAGGGGAGCAGGTGGGGAGTGCCAGCAAAGGACAGGCCTCGGCCACCGCTGCCTCCTCAAGGCATCGTTCTGCCTCAGCTGGAGCCGAGAGCCTGACCCTGACATCTGGGATCTGGCAAAAATCGCCCTTGTAGGCATTAGCCTGGTCCTCAGCTATTCTGCAGTTTGCTTTAATAATTGGATGTTGTCTTATTGTCCTCCGTGTTGTTTCCATGAAAACAGAACTTTCTCTCTAAGCCAGTGTTTTCTTACCAGCTAACGTAAAGGATGACTGGTCCGTAACAGAAAGCTCACAGGGTTTTGTGTCGCTGCTCTCTCTCATCTCCTCTTTGAGGATTTAGCGTGTGTAGGACAAGAGCTGTAGGAAAAAGCTGTTTTCCCCAGCCATCTTTTCCTCCTCTGCAGTGCGAGAGCTGTGTGCTGGTGTGTGCTGCTTTGTGCTCTCAAAGATGATTAAATCCTGCCCACATTTATGTTTCTCTTCACCCCTCTGCTATATCGACAAGTACTTTTGTTAAACTGAAACGCGCACAGTGAGACGACACGCGTGTCTGCGCTGTAAGACAACACGCCTGCCTGAACCTCTTCTGCTCCTTCATGTTCTCCTTTGAGCCCCCCGGCAGAAATAGCTTCAGCTCTAAGGAGCAGGAGTCTCTTCTGCTGGCTTCACTGACTGGCAGAGTTGTGCCTTTAATCCATTAATCGGTGTCGAAGCCAAACGCAGGCCAGCGTTAGTGGAGAGAATCCCAGAGCGGGCTGCCCCGGGGCATCGCGGCAGCGACACGCCAGGTGCGAGAACGTCCTTTGAATGGTGTTTTATTGACGCGTTTCAGATCTTCTTTTGATTGTGTAGATATTGAACTGCTCAAGTTCAATTACTGAAAAGTAATTATCAAGCAATTGCAGCAACCTAATTTGCCCTTTCAAAATGTGGTTGTGTGTTTTGTGTCATCTTACCCTGTCACTCAGTGAAGACATAATTAGGTTTCACCGCAGCATAAATGTTAGTGAAATGTGCTGTCCAAGTCAATCAGTGATACGAAGAAGTTAATCAAGTCCAGTTCCTCCTCCTAATGAACTTCGTCAGCCGCTGGCTCTCCTCTCTGCTCTGTACTGGTCAGGCAGAGAGTAGCTTCAGCGAGAGTTTTGTGACCTCTTCCTCTGGTGGCTTTGTCAGTGTGTCCCCGTGTGAAGAAGGCACGAGTTGTACCTTTTGGGTTTCTGTCCCGGTGCCTTTTCAGATGGCCGTGGTTTGCTGCCCCAGTCCTCTGAGTACCGGTGACTCGGGAGTGCTGCAGAGGGGGATGCAAACCCAGCAGCATTGTCAAGGTGGAAATGCTGCAGATTTGGGAATCCCTGCCCTTTGTGGTTCAGTCAGACAGAGTCCATATTACGTGATACAGCTCTTGTATGCAAAGTTGAAGGGTAAGTTGTGATTTGTATTGTATTTTTTTGATCAAATTACTATTTGCTAAAATACAACGTAGGAAAAGGTTAAGTGCTCAGATGTAGCTCCATTTTGCTGATCATTCCCAGCTTTTTATCCTTCCCATTGTAGTTCTTTTAACACTATGGTACCTCTGGCTCTGGTATTAATTACTGAGCTGTTCCTCCACCAAACCAGGGGAGTGCGAAGACAATCTTTTGTTTAGAATATGCTTGTTTAGGTGATGGCTCTGCACGCTGCAGTGAGCATGCAGTGAGTAGTGCTGTAGCATCCTTAGAGCAGCTTCCTATGTGAGGCAGCAGGCACAGACTGGAGGCCTTTAGGTGAATGGCTGAGTTCCTTGACCTGATCTAAAGTCTGCTGAAATCAGTGACCGTCTTCTGTTGGCTTTTGTTGTCTGTGGATCAGGCTGTGGGAGCGTGATCCTGTCCGCTGGAGTCAGTGTGAATTGTGTCTTTGGTTTCACCGAGCACTGAGGAAGACTTTTAATGAGTGGTGCATTTAAGCAGTTTTGGCCGTTTCTCGGTTCGAATGAGCTACTCACCAAATCTGTTTCCTAGGTACATAATGTTATAGGTGGGGAAATGAAAAACCTGATAGTCTTCTGGAAATTCAGTGGCCTTCTCTTTATACCCTGTTTAGCTTTTCCTTATGACCAGCCTGGCAGCAATCTTTGCAGGTACTGTTGTGATAAAGCCTCGTGTCTCACCGAGCAAACTGAAAACACAAAGTTCTGTCCAAATGCAACATGATAAAAAGTGGGAGAGTGGAGCTGCTGGTGGGACATGTGTTCATGCTATTTAGTTTAAACATTGTCCCAGCAACCCTCCCATCTTGGGACGTGCATCGCTCCCCTGTACAGGCTTGTTCGTTTACTCCTTTTAAACCAGTTCCATCACCTGCAGTCACTGGTATTTCAGAGCAATGGCTGCACAGCTGTGAAATGACTTTCTGCTACTACCCCCTGGGCTGGAGTCTGACCACCTTACTCTGTGAGCTACAAATCCCATTGCTCCTTCCCCTGGGACATTAAAGCCCCACTGAGGAGTCATTTCAAAATATTTTGTTGGCAGTTTGGGTCAAGGATTAATGTTAACTTGATGACAAATAACAGTTTTTCCGTTTGCTCTCCTGTTCTGAAAGAACCATCTCTTTGCCGTTTTTAGCATGTTTCTGGCGATGCGGCTGCCGCACGTTTTCTGCCACGGGGTCCCGTTACAGCCCTGTGTCAGATCTCCACAGGCAGCAGCTGATGCAGAGAGAGGTCTGTGCTGGATTTGTTGCCCTGCTCCGAGTGGGCAATGCGCTGGCCCTCCAGGTTACAAAGATCCAGAGTGCAGCCCGTGTCTCTCTGCGCCGCTCTCTCGTCACAGAACAAGGCGTTCCATCTGCTTATCGGCTTTGATTGTGTCATCTCATGATCATTAGTCCCCTGGGAGAGAGCACAGACCAGAAGCTCACGTGGTCCGTGCCAGCAGAGACAGTCCATGGCAAACACTTGTGCCCATCTCACGTGTCTGGGTTTCTGTCAGGAAAGCAGAGCCGCCCAACCTGATTTTCTGTCGTTTGGCCCATATTCCCTACGCTGAAGGCAGACTATATGTTTGCATACAGAGCACAGCACATATGCTTTACTGTAGCTAGTCACATAGTGTAAAACTGGTTGGTTTTTTTTACATCATCTTTTACTGTTCCCATTTAATTTTGGGTTGTCAAAGAAATAGTAGTAGGCACTGTGTGCAGATTGATGTCGTGAGCCGTTCTGCTGTTAACAGGATTTTATGGCAAATTCAGGGTACCTGGTTCTGTTCTACCCTTTTCCGTGAGGACAAATGGCCCTTTTCACAGGCACACACCTGTAGCCTGGTAATGGACCATCCAAAAGCTTTGGAACTCTCAACAGTGGGCTGGACAAGCAAGCGAAAGAGCGTTGTCCGAGCGGGAGTGTGTAGGTTGCTCTCCCAGCAGCGTGTGGAAGCTCCGTCCTGTCAGAGGCGCAGCCGGGCTGGCGGCCTGGTGGGATCTGGTCACGACAGGCTGGGTCTGCACAGCCTGAATCGCCAGGGAAAGTCTTGGGACTTCAGGTCTCCTCCATCAGGCTCTGGTACCAGTGACACCTCCTCAGTAATTCCATGATGCCTCTGTGAGCTAAGCTGGACTTAAACTAACACAGGAAAGGTGTAACCCGTGTAACATAGAATGAAATGTCTGCTGGAAAAGGAACTGTCTGTTGCGTTGTTGCCGTACGGTCTATAGCTGGCACTGAGCTTTAGCCGCCGGCCCGTTTCTGACTGTTGTTGGGAGCAGCAGGATGTGGACGGCGTGACCTAGACCAGTTGGTCTCCAAGGTGTTAATGCCCTTGGCACTTAACCTGTGAGGCTTTCTTTATAAAAGTGGAGGTTTTGTTTGAAGCAGTGGGTTCAAACCAGGTGCCTTGTCTCTGTCTTTAAAGTTCCCACCTTTAAGTAAGTTACGATTGCAGTCACAGAGACGTACGATTTTAAGAACGTTGCCTTGCTGAGGTTCATTGTAGGGTAAGCGTAAGGACTTGCTGTTACCTGGAGCAGCACTGGGATGAGAGCTGTGCCCTCAGCTGAAGCCAACCTGCACGTGGCTCAGAGGAAGATGAAGAGCATTTAAATCTGCCAGCTGGAAAGTTGTTCCTTTTATTCCCTCTTTAACACTGAAAATCCCATAACCTGCATCTGTGTAGGTCTCCGTGTTCCAAGTAGCGGGCGGTTCGTGTGTCGTTAGGGCCTGTTAAGCCGTTTAGACAACCCTGATGTGTCGATAATCCCTCCCGTGAATTCCAGCTGAGCAGTGGAACTCTTGCCCACTCAATTGGATTTGCTCGGGGTTAGCCATGGCTTCAGAGTATCACCTCCTGAGCAAGGCTGGTGGGAGGCCGCTGAGCAGCAATCCCACCCTCCAGCCTCAGACAGCATCTCTGGCTGCTGCTTGGAACCGAAATGCCTCACCGTTAGAAGCACACACAAAGACACGACTGAGGAATCCAGTTTATCTTACCCGTTGGGCCTGGGCTGCTTTTCTTGTGTCGAATGCCCAAAGCCATCCTCTGTGCAGGGCAGGAGCTCAGCTGAGGATGAATTTATTCAAGTATCACTGGAGTTGTTGAGGAGTAAATGGAGCCGGTGTATTTAGCACCACTCTGTACCAAAGCAGTTTAAATCAGAAGGCTAACCCAAGGGAGGTGGGTGTGTGTGCTCCGTGGGCCCGAATCGCTGGATAAGAGCTGCCCTTGCTTTTGGATTCTGCAGGAATGCAGGCTTGGAGTTCAGCACAGTCGTGCTGACAGAACAAAGCTGGCCCCTCCGAGCTCGGCTCCAGATGTCAGGCCTGTTCTTGGCACGCCTGCCGCACCAGGCAGTCTTCGCTTACCGCTTCATCTCGGAAGGTCCCCTTCACGTGGAAGACATCTGCTTAATCAGCAGCGAAGTTTTGGCCCTGTTTTGACATGAGAAAACTCTTTGTTTTCATTAGAAGGTTCATGCGATCCCCGACTGTCTTCGACTGCTGATGACAAAAATATGACAAAAAACTCTTTCCCACCTCTCTGGGGATGTAAGTCATAACCTGTCTCTCCAAATGAGAGAGAAGGCGAAGACACGGCAGGCCCTGAGCAGCTGCCATGGAGGGAGTGGATCTGCACTTCCATTAGCTGCCTGAACAGTAAATGAGCTTTAATATCCAGAGCTCTATTCATTTTTGTCTTCAAAGCTTTGGAAATCCATCTTGCTTTGTAATGATCCAGGGAATATAACTAAAGCCAAAGGATGCTTATTTACAGAAATATATGATAAATTGTGGCTAAAAAATACATTTAACCTCAGCTAAAATATGGGAATAGCATATCCCAGGATCTGCTTAATCATTGAGCATGGAAGGATAAAACATTCTGGGTAGATCAAAAGAAAAACCTTGTACAGTAGGTCCTTCATTTTGGTCCATTTTGGCGTTTGTGCTCAGCAGTGACAATGAACGGGCACCCACCGCTCCGGCTGATGAAAAGCAGGCCTCGATGGTTCAGATTAACATTCTAGTGCAGCCAAAGAGGCTCAGCGTGTCTGAGTAATTTACTGCAAATTGGCAGATGGCTGTAGTAAAAGGATTACCATGAATCAAGTTGGATGGCAAGTGTAACAAAGCAATAGCGAGCAAAAATAATATTGCTTTTCTCGTTCCTATTAAAAACTAAGTGCACACCAATAGCTTCAAAGCCTCGTGAATGACAGCAGCTTTGGATGCCAGCTAAGAGCTCACCCAGAGCCGCTCTTCACTTTCTCGGATCCCATCTGGACCTCCCACTGCACTTGCACTGATGGCCTGGAAGTTTCTCCCTGCCGAGCCGCTGTGGGGGCATCTCAGCTACTGCCCAGTCACCGTTACAGGCAGAATTGTCTTTCAGGTGCCTCGAAAGAGTCACCCCAACATCCTTTGTTCTTTGCATCGTCACCAAAAAGCCCCTTTAAATGGGACGTGTCCAGCTTTCGGCCCTTCCAGTGTCCAGACCTCTGAGCACGTAGCATTTGGGCTTAGGGACGGTTCCTTGGTGTCTGTGTTTGCTCTGGCACCTCTTCTTTTGTCCTTCACGTTTCACTTCTGTTACCAAGCAATGGCAGAGCCCACTCCAGAGGGATCTGAGACAGCCCGTATTAAGTTTTAATGAGATGATCCCCTGGGCTGGCAAGAGAAAGTGGCACAGAAATCACTTTTCTGTGCTTGTCCTGCAGGATGCCCAGCCCTGAGGCCAGTCAGTGCCGGTGGCGAAGGCCTGTAGGTGCTATTGCCATCTCCTCTTCCCAGCACCAGGGCGGGCACGTTCGGTTCCTGAAGCTCTTTGCTCTTTATCTCACTCCCAGTTGCAGGAGGTCCGGCCGACACCCCTGGAGCCGTACGGCTGCTGGCCCCCTCGCCGGGGCTGGGTACGGAGACATCCTCCAGAGCTGCGCACCACCGCACGCTCCTGTCACAGTCGGTTCCCTGACAGGCACGGCCTGCTTCCCACAGGCACCACGGCGTTAATTGTTGTCTGCTCTTCCTAATTAGCTTGACAGATTGAGAGGTCAGAGCCCCAGCAGGAATCTCGTGCCAGGTTAGTTGCACTGTTATTTTACTGTCGTGTTTATCACATGTCAGGAATTCCCCA
This sequence comes from Baryphthengus martii, assembly GCA_013396935.1. Lineage (NCBI taxonomy): Eukaryota > Metazoa > Chordata > Aves > Coraciiformes > Momotidae > Baryphthengus > Baryphthengus martii. Next base: position 11,206 of record VWZK01010167.1, on the reverse strand, counting down.
GTGCAGCGTCAGATGCGTTCTGACTGAAGGAAGACCTGGAAAGGAAATTTGGAAATGATTTTGAAAGATCTTTTTTGTTAAAGGTAACAAAAATTACTTACTTTCAATCACATTTTGCACGATTTTGATTGTATTAAATTAAAGAAACATCAGAATATCTTTTTCAGCAGAGTAATGTTTGATCTGGGATACCGTGACTGTAAAGATACCACCAGGAGCCAGTGAGATGGTGCCCAGGATCTATCTCCACATGAGATCCCCTCCAGTCTGTTCCTGAAGTGGCACTACAGGTCGCTGTGCTGGGAGAGGTGACTTTGGGCGGACGTTTCATCTCCAGAGAGACAAGTTCTCCTACCAACCCTTGTGCAGGACAGAGTCTGCCAGTCCCGTGTGTTACAGGAGCAAAGCGATGCGTCGATTCCTTCTCAAGTCATGGGTGTGCCGGGCTCTGAGGTGGGGTAAACAGTCGTGCTTTGCTCCTGCTCCTCCTCGATCAGCCTCGGAAGGGACCGTTTGTTTCCCTCTCTTGCTCTGCTGGTTCTGTGGCATTTTGGTTTCAGACTTAGATTTCATTCACAAGGAGACGGCTCCGTTTGTGTTTCTGTGTTCTGGGGGCAGCACAGGAGCGTGAGCCCACACAAAGCATCTTCTGTTGGAAACACTTTGGTCATTTCAAAGGGCTGCTCCCACACCAATTAAAAGATGAGCTCATCTCTTTCAGAGCAAGCTGAAGCATTAGAAGAATGTGATGTGGCATGAAATACATCGCTTTTGGTTGATGGACTCTTGTTGGTTCCTTCATTCTCTCTGCCTCAGACTGATTTTAGAGCATTTTCAGTAATCAGAGTCTAGAGCATGTTCAGGCAGGTTCTGTATGTTTTGGTCACCACAGTATAAGGAGGACATTGAGGTGCTGGAGCGGGTACAGAGAAGGGCAACGAGGCTGGTGAGAGGGCTAGAAAACAGGCCTTATGAAGAGAGGCTGAGGGAACTGGGGCTGTTTAGTCTGGAGAAGAGGAGGCTGAGAGGAGACCTCCTTGCTCTCTACAACTGCCTACAAGGAGGTTGTAGCGAGGCTGGTGCTGGTCTCTTTTCTCAAATTCGTAATGATAGGATGAGAGGAAATGGCCTCAAGTTGTGCCAGGGGAGGTTTAGATTGGATATTAGGAAGAAATTCTTTCCCGAGAGAGTGGTTAGGCACTGGAACAGGCTGCCCAGGGAGGTGGTGGAGTCGCCATCCCTGGAGGGGTTTAAAAAACAAGTAGATAGAGCACTTGAGGCTGTGGTCTAGTGGTTGGGGATGCTGGGATGAAGGTTGCACTAGATGATCCTGGAGGGCCTTTCCAACCATAGTGATTCTATGATTTTATGATTCTATGATTCTATATATTGCTCGAACTATCTAGAGAGCAGTTGCTTTAGCTCAGAGGACAGGAAACAGTATATTAGTTAGACCCAGCACTCTTCCTTAGTTAAGGAGACTGGATTTTCATCTGTAATGTTTATTCCTCTCATTATTTGTGCCAGATGAGATCCAGGAAGACTCGTCTTCATAGTGTCTGTAGCCCCTATACTAATCTTCTCTCATACCTGCCTTATTTTTCAAAACTTTAGATTTTCTGATTTATCTGAAAATGGTTTCTATTTAATACAAACATCTAACGCATTTATTTTAATAGCGGGTGCTTTTTTCTTATTTAGAGATAAGCTTTCATTTTCACAGCATTATTTCATATCAGTTTGTCATAACACTATCATCATAATGTGCCTCTAACCACGGATCTTAATCAAATGCAATTAGAAAATGACTGGTTGAGGATGAATTGCCACTGGTGTAACAGGAGCTATGAAAGCGGTGAGCTCTGGGAGGAGGGAGCGTGAGCTCACAGGGGTTGCCTGAGCGTCAAACGCAGTTTGATTTTATTTCAGACTCTGTGTTGTCCTGAGTAGCAGGGGCCAGCTTGCACTCTCTTTACTCATAGATAGCAAAAATGGATTCTTTACGAGAATATGATTAATACCATAAAAGTGATTAACCTTTCCTGCCTGTGTACAAATTGATGATGAACCAGCTTTGACCAGCGCCTGTGGCGCCCTCCTGTGCAGCACTCCCTGCCAAGACTGCCTTCTGGATACTGGGCCAATAGTTACGGATTTCACACATCTAGCACATTGCATGTCTCTGAACTCTGCCCATTGTTCCAAGAGTTGTGAAAGGAAACCTTTCCCAAGGGGAAGTGTATACGGATGAGGTCTCAGGTGAAGTCTTTGCTGTGCCTTCCTGGGCAGCATTTCCTTTTGCTTTGGTTTTCCCTGTTGAAACGCAGGGGAGATGGTCCCTCTTCTCCATTCCCTTTTTAGTTCCTCTAGCTCTCAGCCCACTGCTTTCCCCCTGCAGCTGGGGGCTATCTTCTAGTCACTGTGGTGAGATTAGGACTGGGACCAGGACTCGTGCGTCGCCAGAGTCCCACAGGCAAGCCCCGGCTGCAACGCGCTGCAAGGCTGCAGAGGCTGGCGCCGGCTGGCCGACAGGGCAGGCAGGGGCTGAGAGCAGCAGCGTTTCGGTGGCAGCAAACCATCCCAAACCAGCTCGTGGATGAGAGGGAGCCAAACGCTGCAGGCTGGGAGGGGAGGGCGTTTGCCAGCTGGCCTGGGGAGCAGAACTGCTGGAGCCAGTTGGATCTCCGGCCATCGGCAGAGGAGGCAATAGAAGGGAGGGCGGGCCGAGCCCCAGAGCTTGCTCTGGCAGTACCGCACGTCTGGACGTGGGTCAGGGGAGCCGGCCGCGTGGGGATAGCTAGAAGAGGGTAAATTCCCAGTGGGTGTACCAGAGAGCTCAAAACTGGCTATAAATCTGGGAGTGCCGGCAGGCTCTTTAGGAAGACTGTTCGATGGTAGCCTTGGGACTGGAGGTGAGTAAGGCCAAAGGTATGGTGGGTTTGACTATTTCAGAAATCCCCTTTTTTCCCTCTTTTCTGGGGTGATTCCAGCTGGCGGCCTTTGCCGGTTGGACTCTTGTGCAGCAGCCCCTGGCAGCCCTGCCCGCACAGGCTTTGTGCTGCTAGGAGTGAGTCCAGTGCAGCACAGCCCCTGGTACCAGTGTTCTTGACCACATCCCAGGGTTTTAGGCAGGGAGTCCAGGACAAAAGTAGAAGGTGAAGTTTCAGACTTCTGGCAGACATAAAGCAGGTCAGTAGCGCAGTTAAAATAGAAATAGCTTCAAAATTGCTATCCTGGTTACCCGTAGGACAGATCCAGTGCAGCCTTTCCACAGCTGTTCTCTTACCTGTGCTTCACCAGACGCTTTACCTGTCCTCGACATTGTTTTGTAGGTGGGTGAAACTTCGGGTGGTTGGACTGAAGGAGAAGGGGAGTGTTGCCCTTAGCTCGCAGTGCTGGTGCTAAGTAGTGTTTGCTAAGAAGCAGCTGGCATTTCCCGATGCTGACATCGACAGAGAGCCTTGCAAGAGTTTGTCGGCCCAAACCATTACCTCTTCAGAGGAGGAGAGTGCACTAGATTTTGAGAGACTCTTTCTGTTCTTGTTTTCCTCCTGGAGTTGTGTTTTCCTCATCAGTAACTACTGATTTTCATACATTGTATTTCTGCTAAAGTAGATATATCATTTTTCTTTTCATTGATTGAGATGAGTCAAATGTTGGAAGACGGACTAAGCAGAAAGTACTGCAAGACGTTTTTGCCATGTAAAAAAGGCAGGAAACTCTCTTCTAAATGGTTCATGCAGGTTGAACAAATTGAACCCTCCGTAGGGGTTATTCTGATACGAGCAGGGGGTGATCTGTGGTGTCTCTGTGTGGGAAACAAAACCCCAGACCTGGCTGTGACAAGTTCTTCGTCCTCCTCTGGCTGCAGGGACAGGCCATAGCTGCAGTGCCGCGCCGTGGTGAGCTCGAGGAACACAAACACAGAAACACTTCACGCATAAACAGGGAGGGAAAGGAGGAGCTGAGATTCCGAGCTGTGGTTTAACTCCACTCAGCTCGGGGCCCCGGTGCCCTGATCTCTGAGCCCAGCGGCCGCCCCGGCGTCAGCTCTGCATCCAGAGGGTCACAGGCTCTGACCCGAAGGTGAATGACCTCCGGGCGCTTCGGCCAAAGGGGGTGGATGTTCTTGTAGCGCTGCTGACTTCACCAGAGTGCCACCCTTCAGCCTCTCCAGCCTTTTGAGCTCGAGCCCTTCACTGGATTCATCCTTGTCTAAACTCGACTGTGATCCAAAGATCTTTTGTGCTGTACCATCTATTTTTTAGGCTGTGCTGTGTTCCAAATTATAAATTCTCTGCTACTTGTGAAACTCAAACCAGGCCCTTGCCCCTTGACTGGGGCTGAATGGAGCCATCCCAGCAGCTCCTGCGCGTGCGTCCGTGTCAGCGGGGCCTTGCTCAGGGTCCTCTGGAGACGCTGCCACGGGTGATGCAGCAACGCGCGGCCACGTCTCCTTTTGGTGACACAGCTCTCGGGAGTGGTAACAGCCCACAGGAAAAGTGTGACATTTACTCTTTGGGTCCCGAAGTAGGTTATCTAGTTTCACGTTATTTTCCAAGTTACTGTATTCATGAAGGCTACTTGAAACCCAAAAGATGGGAAAGGCTTTATTCTCTGTTTTCTGACTTAGGCAAAAATACACTCTAAAAAATCAGATAGATCTAGAAGACAAATTCAACTCAGAACTCCACGAACGTCTTGGTTTTTCAGGCTGTGGTGTCACTTTCCTAAACCTGGAAGCACGTTCTTGAACGCATCATGTTCCTGTACCAGGGAGCCGGCCCTTCGGGCAATTCACTGAGACCTCCATCCGAGATTTTTTTGTTTACTGCTGTTTGGTGCAACATCGTACTCTCAGCAAACCCTGACCCAGTACGAAATGCAGAGTTTCACTGACTGTGATAATACAATGGATATTTATATTGCAAATGTTTTAATGTTGTGACTGCGATTTTCTCAAATACCCATAGAAACCCCAACCCAACAGAAAGCGACTGTGTAACTTTCCAGACCGTTTGCAAGGCTCTGGGTTGCAGTCAGGTTGTCACCAAAGTACTTACGGTTGAGAGTCAGGTATTTCTAATTATTTAATTTTGCTGAATCATTTAATTTCCTTTTGTGCTTTTGTAGCATCTTCTTGTGACTGGAATCCAGGGCCGAGGAGTTCATGTCCTCACAGCAGTCCTGCAGCTGAACTGCGCTTCAGGAAAGCAAGTTCTGGGCGTACAAGGTAATGTTAAATTCCTGACATAGTTCCATTGAGCTGTCTCAGAGAATGAGGACAGAGTGAAACATTGCTCCCCTAGTTAGTATGCAAGGGAATCTTTGCTTATACTCTGGGCTTTGATCAGATTTTGAGAAACAGATCTGTAGCTTAATTTCAAACAGAAAATGAGAAATGTTCCAGGTTAAGTTAAATCTTACGCCTGAGTTATTGTTTTAAGTGATGACAGCAAACAGCCTTCTACTTCAACATTTTCACCAGTCTCAAAGAACCAAAATACCCCAGATCTTTATTTTCCTTGAAGTTCATGGGTTTCTGGTGTCTTGGGTACATATGAAGAAAATAAACTCATTGTGTCCGTACTGCACTATCTAACTTTCACTCCAAGGTCACTTTCCTAAGTATGTTTTTCAAAAGATTTTATGTGCAAATAGCTTTGGCACCAGGATTAGCAGTTTTTAAATTTATTTTCACAAACCTCCACAAAAATATGGCAACAGAGACAAAAACTCTGGGCAGAAGGCAGAACGAGTGGGAACAACTGCTCTGAATCAGGCTGAACTTGCCTTCGGCCGGTTCGGCCTCCCTCCCTGACAGGTACATTCTGAGCAACAGATGCATTGCCCGAGGTCCTGCAGGGAGGTGTGTAGACGCCTGAAGTCCTGTTGTAGCCTTTACATGTCCTTAGAGAGAGTCCCTGGGCCAGCAGTGGCCTTTCCCTGCCTCAGCGCTCGCCGTGCCTGACGCGGCACCTAAAAGCCCAGGCCCGATCCCAGCAGGGCAGGGAGCGAGGCCTTGTGATGACGCTCACGCCAGGCCTGACGCGGCCGTGGGCCGTGCGGGAGCGCTGCCTGCCGGAGCGCTGCCTGCCGGAGCTGACTGCGGCTTCCCAACTGCTTCCCTCCCAATCGCACCGTGAAATCAATGCTGTAGCTACAGCTGCAGAAATTCCAGAAATTCCTGCTCCCGGTTGCCCACAATGCAAATCAGGGTGTGAGCCCAGCAGAACCGGTGCTCGCGCTGGTCTCTGCTTCCTCCCCAAATGAGCGCTTGCTTTGCTTCAAAGAAAATGTCTTTCTTTTGCCCTCACTTTATCCCAAAAGGCCGGATATTTGGGTGATACAAACTGGTGTAGCTCCACAGGTGTCAGCAAGCAGTTAATTTCTGGGGTGATTTCTGCATTACTTGGCAGGAGGAGCTGCTGCTCTGGGATGGGCAGTAGGACAGGCGGATACTAAAGCACAAGCAGTGAGACGTGTCCTTACCTAGTGGTTATAGGACAGTGTTGTATTTTAATCACTTTGCGTTGTCTCAAGCATTGAATGCAGTCTGCTGGCACTCCCACCTAATGACTTTCTGAGTGAATGTTACCTGCCTGAAATGAAAACTTTTCTGTTTTTCAAAGGTACCGTTTCTTGCGCCTTCCCAAAATTCTGGCAAAATGTATTGGTCGTTAAACTCTACAGTCAGGGACTTGTCACAGTGCTTTTAGATCTCCAGATGTTTTGCTTATTTTCGAGTCCCAACACATACGCTGTAGTTTAATCAAGGAAAAAAACAGATACATTTTTTTCATCTGTCATCTCTTTATCGCTACCTCTTGGTGAATGACTAGAGAATTTATGAGCCGCAGATGCAGCAGATTATATATAGTGTAGTGCAAAACCAACACCCCGGCTGCAAATGCCGTGCAGTTGTTACAGTCACGTGCCATTTTGCTGAAGGAGTCCATAATACAAACTCCTCCTGGATTTCTAGCACATCACTAGGCTTATAAATATTTCTTGAGGTTAAAAATAAGATGAACAGCTCTGTCTAGTGGCAATTGCAATAACTACATCAGAAGGTCATTATTTCTGACAGAATTCAGCCCATATATGTTGAATCGAGCGAATTTAAAAATAGCTGCTTGGCTCGCTGCTACACACGGCAACGGCTCCAAGTACTTCTGGAGAGACACTGGATAAACATGTGAGGCCATATTCTGCCATGAGTTTTCTGCTAGTTCTTTTAAGAGATTTGCTGCCTTTATTTAATTTTCACCAAAAGCAATCACATTCCCTGATTCTTTGCCATTCTGAAGGCTGTGGTTGTGATCTGCAGGGCCCTGTGCCTGCCTTCCCCGCTGAAGTATCGGGTGTTGCGCCTTCAAACTCCATCTCACGCTCCTCAGCCCGTCACGCTGCGCTGGAAACCTCGCAGCACCACGTGTCATTCTCGTTTGGGTCTTCTGCAAGTTCCGTCGTACTTCCCTGTGTAGTTCTCAACAAAACCACATAAATGGCTACATTATTCTGGACCCTGCCAGAAACTGGGGATTGGGGGATCCCCCACTTACACTGCTTTCAGCCTGGAGAGGTCCCATTTCAGACCACCGCTGAACAACCCCCCTTTCAGGCTGGCTGTGCACTCACCGGATGCAGGAAGCTTAAGTACTTTTTAGTGATCTTAAAATACCATCTCTCTGCTCGTTCTCTGTGTGCCATAAGGTCAGGAGTGGAGGTGGCTCTGCTGTTAGCTGGAGTATCTCGAGGTTCAGTTAAAGAAATGTGCTGGACCCAAGAGCCGGTTAAAATCCATCTGTGCTGTGGTAGAGATGACGTGGCCTGTGCTGTTCAGCAGCCAGTGTAGGTGCCACCTCTGGAGGAGAGAAGAATCATGGAATCAGAGCATGCTTGGGGCTGGAAGGGGCCTTGGAAGGTCATGTAGCTACGATTGTGCAGATACTCCTTGTTCTTGCTCCTTGGCAGTTCCCAGGTGCTAAGGTGTTCTCTCTGGCCAGTGAAGTTGGAGCAGCCCGGCACCCACCTGCTCAGTCTTGCTCGTCTTGCTCGGTCGTACTGAATTGTGTGCTCATCCAGATGAGAGGGTTTGGAAAGCCGGAGCCAGCCCACCCGCCCTCCTCCAATCCACCCCCTCCCTCTTGTCCGCCTTGATTCTCAGAGAATGACTCAAAGGCTGCTTGTACTGAAGATGCTGATGGTAAAAAACCACCTTTCTGTGGGCAGGGGAAATGGGTGTGGAGGGAGAAGTTAGTGAGGTGGTTGGAGTTGCAATCGAGCTGTAGATCTGCATTGTATATGCGCATAGGCATCTGTGCTAGTGCCGCCTGTATCGGAGACTGCAGCCGCCCCTGGTTATTGTGGCAAGTCAAAAGAATTCAGCGGGAATGAATAATAAAGAGATTGCACAAAGCGTTTCAGGGTAAAGAGACTTCGGTTTACAGCAGGATCAAAGGTCAGGGCCTAAAGGACGGAAGATGAGCTGGGCAGACGTTGCTGAAGGTTTCGGGTGAGCTGCACAGCCCAGAAGGAGCCCGCAGCATTTGTGCTGCAGCGGGAGGTTAGAGCTGCGGAGCAGATGCCGCGGAGATTGCAAAAGGAGCGGCACGGTCCCTTTCTATCTCAAAGCGCTTCTCCTAGGCGAGCAAGGCTTTGCCTCTTCATCCTGGCCAGCAGGTAGAGGGGGAATTAGAGCCGTGACTCCCCGAGAGTCACGTGCAGCCGAACTTCCCTGCGAAGTCTGAACTTGCAGCTTGTCTGCGATCTCCAGCGGAGCCCACGGGATGCGATAAAAGGAACGCAGCCTTGTTAACTCTGCCTCCTCCGCTGCCACAGCTCCGCGCGGCATCGCCCGCAGCGGCGGCGCCCGCGGCCTCGACTCGCTTGGTGCGCAAGCGAAGGCTGAAGATGAGGAGAGAGAAATGATCACAGAAACCCGCGGCTCGCAAGCCGCCCTGCCCAGCAGGAATCCCAGACTTTGATTCGAGTGCTTTCTCTGGCCCGTGGCTTTATCCCAGGGCTCTGCCCGTGCTTTGCGCTGCGCCCCGTCGCTGCGGGGGCTGCCGCCTTTCTCCCTCGTGTACCAGACTGAATCTGGCCAATTAGATATTCCTGTTATTTTTGTCCAGCACTTTAAAGCTGCAAGCCCTGGATCATGTCTCCTTTTTCTCCTTCTCCCCTTGTGCTGAGTTTTTCTTTCTTGTATCTCCTTTTGTGAGTTCTGACTCATTTCACTCGCTTTGTGCGCTCTCGTTTGGCATCTCTCACGAAGTGCTCCTGCCAATTCCTTGCAATCCCGGTGTCGTCTTCTGCACTCACTATGTTTCTTGGCCGCCTGCCGATTCTCAGACTTTAAACTCCAGTATTTCTAGGATCTGTTCTCTCGAGATTTTTTTCTCTTTTTTATTTCCTCTCCCTTTTTAATATTCCTAATGATTTCTCCTCTGGCCCTGCGCTGCTCTCTCTCTAGGCACAAGGAAAAGAAGAACGTTCTTTTGCAACCTGATTTGGAGCAGATTGGCTTCAGAAGGGTGGTACGGAGATTTGTTTAAATATGCTCCCAGAGGCTTTATTCAAGGCACAAGGGCCTCTCAGCAGCCTCTTTGAAGAGCAAGGTTTGTGGATAAGCCAAAATTCAAAGTTTTAATAGACTCAGATGATCTATATCTGCTAAACGCTTTCATTTGCTGACAAATCAGGGGAAGGCGGAGATGACAGGCAGCGTTATTCTGCAATTTGATTTTGTTCTTCCTCTTTGCTATAAAGGGTGTTTCCCGCAGACAATCCTGTACAATTGAGTGAGAGAAGCTCACTGATTTACGGGGGAGAAGAAATCCTGGAATGTTTTTCTTTCCTCGCCAGCACTTTAAAAAGTACTGCAAGTTTGAAACAAGTACGTCAATTAAAATGTTCACATCTGTACCTTTTTGTTAACGGCTCTTCTCGTCTCTTTACAAACACATTGCTAAGCCTTCTTTTAAGCTCAAGTGCTGTTTGGAAATTCTGTTGCTGTTCTTGTGGTTCCAGCTTGTAACAAAGGGCAAAAACTGTGTATGTTGATAACATATAGGCCAAACTCCCACATTTTAACGGGAAATGGCCACAGTCACTCTCTCATACTCTTCCTTTGTCTCCAAAGCAGGGGCACAGAAAGAGGTGAAGTCTGTAGGTCTAGAAATACATCTGTGCTTGCAGAAGAACTTGCCACTCTATACATGAAGTGCTCCAGTCCACGGGAGAAGTCTGTATGAGACGGAATGGCTGGATGAACATTTGTTGCAGGCTTAATTTTTAACCTGTAATATTAGGCAGTAATTTTTCGTGTCATATTTGCCAATTACAAGTAACATCATAACCACATACAGACATTCACAAATAGAGAGGGAAATGGTCCTCTCATCCTTGGGCTGGAATGTTTCGTTAGTCATTAATCTATTTATGCATTTGTGTAACTAGGCCATATGGACACTCATTAATGAATCTTCTCTGCAAATTTAACCCCTTCTTTCTCCATGTAATAAGTCAGTCTTGATTTATGCAAAGTATTTGCACAATTGGAATATATTTATGAGCTGGACTAAAAGATTGTTGAAGTCAATGAGAAGCTGAAAGTCTTTCCACTAAGTTGAACTAAGTCGTATTCATCTACAATATAGTTATATTTATAGTCAGATCTTTCTGCCTATGGGCTTTTTGCATAATATTTTTGATCATATTGATCACTCACGATATGTGACTGATCCTGTAAATCAGAAACTACCCTTTTTTTCTACTTGACTAGACATTTATAACCTCTTCTGTATAATATTACCCTCATCAAATTTCCTGGGTACAGATGTCTACATACCTATACACGTGCCCATAGGTATGTGGATGTATACATTTAAAAACACAAATTCAGTTGTAAATACATGGTCTCAGTACAGGCAGAGGAAATCAGTTCACAGCCACGGCTGTGACTGCAGAGCTGTTGTTTCTGGAAGAGGCAGCCAGAGGCCGGTGGTTTGCTGTCCCACGCTGCGTTCCAACACCTAACGCACCCTGCGTTTTACCCCCCAGCCCCGCTGGCTGCCGCGGACACGCTCCACGCAGCAGCCGGTGTCCTTTGCCCAGCTGACACCTGCCCAGCAGCTCCAGTTCGTGCTGGGCAAGCGGCGGCCCCGCGAGCTCTGCCCGGAGCGCGAGCCCCCGGTGCTGC
>VWZK01010165.1:513-44626 GCA_013396935.1 Baryphthengus martii | reverse complement strand
AATACTGAGCCCTGTGGAACACCACTTGTAACTGGCTGCCAGCTAGATTTCACTCCATTCACCACCACTCTCTGGGCCAAGCCATCCAGCCAGTGTTTTACCCAGCAGAGCGTACGCCCACCCAAGCCATGAGCAGCCAGGTTTTTTATGAGAATGCTGTGAGAAACAGTGTCAAAGGCTTTACTGAAGTCCAGGTAAACAACATGCACAGCCCCTAGGCGAGTCATTCCTGGTAGTATATGGCCATCCGGCTACATATTGACCTGGTGAAACATTCAGAACTTGTGGAAATCCTGCACATCTTCTGGAAACTATAGCACGGTAGGTCTCAAACATGCACACTTCATTTTTAGTCACTACAAAGAATATTTGCAACCATAAGCAGGTGTTTGGGGACAGAAAACACCATCCAAAAAGGCTTAATATCCAACTATATCAGCACTCTCTCCTTCACATTTCACTGAAATGTTATAGCAGCACTTCACCAAATAGCTTGTATAACTGAACCAAGCACAAAGAGTTGCCTGTCATTTCCCTGGGTTTGCCACTGTAAGTGCAAGTTATCTTTAGAAATAGCTTTTTAGAAGTGATTCCCACTGCTTCATGAATCATATTAAGTTGTGCACATGAGTTTGATTTATCAATAACAGAGAATTAAAATGGGATGGTGTTATCAAAATTAGGGTTTACATCTAAGTGTGTATGAAAAATGAACAGGTTCTAAGCAAGGATGAGCTACTCATAATACATTTCAAATACTGGAATATTCAATATACTCAACATTTACAATGAAAACAAAACATTGTCACATGATGAGTAGTCACTACTGAAACCTTAAAGAAAAAAGTTTCAACTTCTAACTTCAAAATCCTGCTTATAAAGCTACCCTCAAGCATTCAAATGACACAGGGAAGAATTAACAGGTTTTTGCTATGAAAACATAACAGCTTACATCTGAACTAGCTATGTAAAATGAAGTACCTATAGAAGCGACTTGCAAGAAGTGATCAGTATTCCATGAAAGGATGATATGTACATATTGTCACCTTTTCTATTTTATCATAGAGCTTGAGGCAGCAACAAGTTCATAAAGTGTTTCATATGTAATTTGCCATCTGTCTTTCAAGGATAGTCTTCATTTACAAACAGTACTAAAAATATTTGAAATGGTGGATAGGAATTATTTTCAATTCCTACACAGGATTTATTAACTCTCCATACTTATCACCAGACAAATATAACACTTCCTTCCTCAAGGAGGTAAGTACAAAGCTTTCCCACTCAAATACCTTCCTCCATTTTTTTTTTCTGAACTATACACATATTTTTAAATCAAGGAGCCTTTGCCATCCCACACCATATCTCTGCATAACACATTTGGTCAAATATATAACGTCTGACTGATATTCTGAAAACTAAATTTCCTAGAAACAGTAAAATATTTGAATTGAATACATTTGTTCAAATACAGCAAAAGAGCTGCTATCACAGACAAATAATCTAATGATAAAGTATGACAACATTAACACAAAGGGATCATTTTCTATGAAAGATTCACCTCTATTTTTTCCTCTTCTTTTTTAACATGTTCTTTACATAATGGTCAGGTTCTGGCACTACAGTCTATTTCACTCATGAAGAGGTGTATTCTACCAGCCATACCTATAGTTCCAACAGAATTAAGAATTACTGTTACCTTCTCTAGAGTTACATCAATGTAAGCATCCTCAGAAATAAGTACCAGTCCTTCTTGAGCAACTAGTTGGGAAAACTAGGATCTCCCTACATCATAGATTCTCAAATTGGGGTCTGAACTTCAATAACATTTGCTCTTTTACTCTTTCTGTTCTCTTAAAACAAACAAACATACATCCATCGACGTGCTATATAATACCAAACTGGAACTCACATAAAACAAGATAAAATGCCTGGTTAAGTCCCTACACAACCCGATGTAATATTAGTTCTGCCTTAAGCAGCTCTCTGGACCACAAAACTCCAAAGTTGTAAGTCCACAACTCTATAGTTAGTAACTAAACTACTTTATGATTATCAGAGGAGTAAGGAAGCCAGATCCCTAAGAATGAGAGAGAGGACAATAGGAGTGCAGGAACTAAAGGCCACTAACAAGCCAAAGCTAGTGTTACATAGATGAATTGTAGGAAAGAAATCAGATAAATGACACCTGTATGGGAAAAGTTGAAATCCACCCCAACTAAAAAAAAAAAAAACATTTCCTTGATAAGTACTTTTTTCTGATGAACCTGTACCTACTGATGATTTAACCAGCTTCCAGAGATAGACTGAAAGCACAAGCTCTGAAGTGAAATTGCAATAGTACCAAAAACCCCAAAAGAGACACTTTGAAAGACTGCAAATGAAATGGCAAAAAGTGAAAGAATTCCTTAAAGAATCTTTTATTCATTTTAAACTAATAAGTCAGATTTATAATTAAGGCACTTGGCAGATTTCATTATAACAGATCAGATACTAATTCAGTTCAGAAAAAGCTGCAGGGTGGAGAGTGAGGGGCAAGGAACTAACAAAAGACATGATTTCACTCTTGGGAAAAAGTGGTATGTAATATGGCAGGTTGCAGAAATCACTCAGGACAAAGAGAAAATGCCCAAAAGAAAAAAAAAACAAAACCAACCACCACCACCACTAGAAAGCAAACAACAAATCAAAACCAAAACACAAATATATTTACTTTGCTTACAGAAGAATTTTTTTTTTTAAATGGAAGAACACAAAAAAACACTTGGGAGAACCCTCACAACAGAAATGCTGCTAGGAATAGCAGTAAGACCAGAGGCATATGGGTTGTAGCCACACATGGTATTTTCAGAACAATATACAACTGCAGGTGACGCAGCCAAGAGCTGCCAACTCAGAGTAAGGAGAGAAAAGTCACCTCAAGCAGCATCTCAGAAAAAGCAGATACAACACTGCAAACCTGCTTAGAGGTGATGCCTGCAAGATTCAACTTGGAAACAGATAATTCTTAGAACTATAAGAACGCTCTTCCCAATTTAGAGTTGAATTCACACAATCTGAGGTAAATATTATTTCTAGAAAGATAGTTTTTAAAGATAACTAGAAACAAAGCAATTATATAGAAGACAACTAAAATTGAGAGCTTAGGATAAAGAATTATTGTTAAGGATAACATGACTCCAAACTAAAGGCAGCTAAAACAGAACTAGGTAAGGTTTTTAGTGTTACCATCATGATGAACAGAGATACTACAATCTTCTAGAAATTCTAAAGCTTTAAATCTTGTTCAGTAAATACAAGCACAGAAAAATATAAAAGTAACAGACTGTGTTGATATATCAAGATTCTAGTGACTATTTCTAAAATAAGTTTTCCAAACTAGCATTATACACTCTACTACCACCACCTCTGGAAGAGAAGGGTAAATTGAGATGAAATGGATCAAGATGAGTTGAAGGGTATGAGAAGCTCCAGAAAAATTATTTCCAGCACAGCAATGTACTATTTCAACCAATATACAAAATGTAATTATATGTCTAGAGATTGCAACCTTTTCTTCCACCATCCATCTCATTAAATCTGGGTTGTGTTGGTTTGATGCGCGGCCTTGCTCTGGGAAATGGAGAGCTGAGAGCACAACAGCTGCACCAGACACAGTCCTTCCTTCTCCTTGCACATCAGGCTCACAGACTGGCACATAGAGCAGTCAGGATACAAGGTAGAAGGTGGTCAGGAAAGGAAGAGGAAAACACTTTAGGTAAGAAACTAGCAGAAATAAGAGGAAGGTTTTTTTCTCCTACACTTCAAGTGCCAGTGACAAAACTATTTATCCGTCCACAGTAACAGAGTACTGGCTGGGGCGGGGTGGGGGGGGATGGGAAGAGAGATAACTGGAAACCCCTGCTGAAAACAGAGGTATACAATTAGGAGAAGTTTAATTTTATGCAATGAGCCTTTCAGCACATGTCTCCGTTTAAGGCTCAGGGCAAGCCCCACTGAGCAGGATTCCTATCAGCCCTCTCTCCCCCTTCCCTCCCAGGGGAGGATAAAGAGAGGAATGAAGAAGAAAGTGCCCCACACAAAACTGGAAGTTAAGACCATGAACAAAACTTAGTAAGTAACAGAGATAAACAGGGAAAAGGAATATGCAGGGAAGAAGGATATACAAGTATATACAAAACCCGCTCTCGGATGGCGATGGATTGTGCAGAACATATGGAGCCAGGCCCGGCTGCGCTGAAGTGTGGTCGCAACAGCAGCAGAACCCGAATGAGGAAGAAAGGGAAGACCCCGACCTTCCCGTCCCTTTTTATAGGTTGCAGAGAAGGGGCAGGAATACCAGCTACCCTCTGATTCCTCAGGGTCCTAGAGTTATCACCTGTATGTCATCCCCCCAGAACCTGTTAACTCTTAAACCACAACAGCACACAAGTTTCAGGTGATAGGAAGCTTTAGCCATGCTACCAAATGGGGACATTCCCACGGAAGCTTTACTGATAGAAATTAAATACTAAGACAATGTATATATCACCAGGATTAGACAGATTTTCAGAAGATATACTCTGGACCTAAGTTCTACAACAGAAATAATCGAATCCATCAGCAGCTCTAGATAGCTCTATGTTAACTTGTCAACTCCAGCACCACTGTGTAATCATTCAATATGATACTGATTTCTCAACAAAGGAGTTTGTAAACCTTCCGATTCTACCAACTTAATTCAACTGCATATCATGCTTGATACTATGAACTTCTACACTTGCAATTGTTTCTCAAGTGAAATGCATTTTTTTTCCAGGTTTATCAAACCTTCCAATGGAGAATTATGGAACTTGAACCTTCCATCCTTCTCAAAACTAAATTCTTGGAGACACGCATAATTCTGGTTCACATAATGGTAGCAGACTTAATTTCAGTGCCATCATATAAAGGTGTCACATGATGAAAGAAATAATGGGGCTACATTTGCAGGTAGGGTTCCTTTGAATGTTGTGTTTAGAAGCATATTTAAGCCACTGCATAATGGTGTCTGTCCTCCTTTATAAATCCTCCTATCAACCACTGGTTGGTGGACCACAGTCAACTCATCCATCATTCACATAAAATTAGATAGCATGGCAAGAAAAACGCTCTAGAAAAGCTTAGAATGTTAGCACAGCAGTAGGAGAGTACGGAGAGGACCAGATGAGTACGTGCACAGTGACCAGTTAGACTGGACAGCTTTGTGTTACTTGAATATCTGAAGTATTAAGCGTACACGCCCAAATATATGCAGTTGTAGCCTGGTTATCACCCAGACAGAATTCTTCCATGAATTTGGTGACTTCTCAGGCACAAACCTTCTCTTTTGAATTTCTGTCAAATACTACATTTCTTACAGCAAGCTATGAAAAATTATGCCATTCTTAAAAAAAGTTTCTTTCTTCAACAGTTACTATGTATCTTCAAAAAAATTCACTACACACAAAAATACATATATCTGATAGCATCCTAAAAAATTGTTTAGTAGAGTTCTTGCAGCAACAAGTATCTCAATCTTAAAAACTACCGTGAAGGAGATTCTTCCCCAAGAACAGCTAATCCAAATTATTGTATGTATTTTTTAGCACTTGCTAGAAAAGCAATGGGCATGTAGCTTTAACCATGTAGCTAAAACACTGTAAGATCCCAACTGCTTCCTTTACTTCAGAGTAAATACACAAGTTCAGCTATATACGTATACAGTAACAAACTGATTAAATGAAAAATTCATATGGAAAATAAAAACTAGATGGATAGGGTGTTTCTTCTAGACAGAAACACAGTTTGACATGAAATCAGGCTACAATTGGGAAACAGTATTTACCGAAAATTGTTTCCTTTATCCTCAAGAAGGATAGACACTATTTCATGTCAACTGCAAAAACTTTATAGTAAATAGTTCTAAAGGAAAAACATGGCTTGAAATCCTCCAAAATAAATCTCTCTCTGTTGAGGAATGATCCAAGTTCATTAAACTTTACATAGCACATTCTTCACCGCAAAAAACAACACAGAGAAAGAGAGAAGAAAAAAAAAAAAAGAAAAAAAAAAAGGGAGAGAAAAGAGTGCACAGGGAGTGAGGGGGGAAGGGGAGACTGAGGCTTTTTAATTCTGAACCAGGATGTAATTCCACATATAAATTAAGTCTAACACAATAAAGTTTTCTTTATTCTGCCAGCAGAGGTACTATCTTTCCTCCTTTATTTAAGTATCATGAAAATGCCAAACAGCAGCGCTTTCCATGGGGTGGGTGTGAAATTAAGTAGACTTGCTTGGCAGCTTAACTGCTGATTAGAAAAAAAAACTACTGCAGTTCATAAAAACTTTTGCTCTGTATCTTGGTGAATCAGCCTTCTTCCAAATTTCATGAAGACCCTTGCTGGTACATAGCTGATAATCATCGCTTAATTTTTTATTATTTTTTTTTCTATGAAGAGTGTTTTTTGTTACGGTAGTTATGAACATATGAGACCGCTAACTCAAACAATATCCATCTCAGTATGTAACACAAGTTAAAAGCAAGCTAAAAGTATATTCTGATAGTATGGTGTGTTGTCAGAACAGAGATGCAGCCACAGCAGTCGAAGATGTTAGCAGAAATGTTTCTGCCAATCAAAATTCAAACGGTAAAAAGATTATATGCTGTTTTCATTCAGAAGGTGTCTTTCCATATCTATATGCAAATCTATAATTATAAAAAGTCTTTTTTGCTATATGCAATA
The DNA here is from genome assembly GCA_013396935.1 of Baryphthengus martii. Taxonomy (NCBI): domain Eukaryota; kingdom Metazoa; phylum Chordata; class Aves; order Coraciiformes; family Momotidae; genus Baryphthengus; species Baryphthengus martii. The sequence goes on along the minus strand of VWZK01010165.1, from coordinate 37,886 downwards.
TTTACAACATATATCTGCTTCATATGGAGACTCCAGTTTCCATTTATTATACTTTAAACCGAAACATGTCTAATTTAACAGGAAATCAATTCTCACCCTTAATTCTATCAGAGCATGAGTTGTCTGCCTAGAAAGCAATACATCAACTGTAAATTTATGGCTCAATATGGATACCAGCCCACAGCTAAAAATTTGCAGATCTATATAACCAAGCACATTGAACAGTCCTCCTGGGTAACGTATAACCAGAAGTAACTCTCATAATTCAGCACACACTATGGGAAGAGCTATTACGACCACGTCTGTTCACCTTGTTTTGGTCCAATCCATTTTCAAGAGAAGCTGTGCATATTGTCAACATAATGAATGAAATCACAAGACTCCTCATAAATTTTAAATGTCCTAAGGGGCTTCTTCACCTTCATGCGAGATACAAGTAGTGTATGCTTAAACTGGTGTGGGTTTTTTTTAAAAATTAAATTATGCATTTTGATGAATGTGCCCTTTTATTGGCTGCATCAGCATTCTGTAAAATGCCAGAAAGTGAAAACATTCAGCAAATACTATAGCTGTGTTTTCTTAGATTAGTTGTGTTTTACTGTACAATGCTTTCAAACTGCACTGGTTTTCGTTACAGCAGAAGCTCTTGCCATATATCTTCCATCATGCCTTAGAGACACATTTATTTTAGTACGAAGAACACTATAAAAAAGAAAGTATTTTTTAAAATGTACCATGAAATTCCTTAAGGAAGGAGGGTTTATATCATTCTAAGAAAATAATCTCTGAATTCTAGTAATAGAAAAAGAGCATCATTTCATTGTAAATACAGGATAAGAATACTGAATGTCTTCTGCTCTGTCAAATGTAGTAGCACAGAATATATTTTATTGTTTGTAAAAGTATGTTTCCTAGAATAACCCTTTTATAGAAGGAAGCTCTGCTGGGTTATTTTTATGGCTGAACTAGAAAGCAACCAAGTAAATATGTCAGCATCGGTCAGAGTTTGGTATATTTAGTAAAACAAAATCTTTGTTGCTATTCTATACCAAAGCCTTCAACATTGTCATGACATTCTTTCATGAGTAAAAGCAAAATATCTGAGAGGCTGTGAATTTCTAAACTTAAACCAGTAACTGTAAAAAATGGAATCCATTGTGCAATAAAAAAGCACAAAACCAGATTTACTTAAGTTTAAAGACTACCATTTTCTTCAACATATTCTTCTCTTCTCCCTGAACCATTTCTGTTTCTACTAATTTTAACACACAGCAGAAAGGTATCACAGCAGGATTCTGTGTACAACAAACAGAAGTATTAGATACATTATGATCACTAGCATGAGAAATTCAAAAAAGCAGCACAGGTGTGGAGTTCTCTGAGCTTTTTGATATGTCATTTGGGAAAAAAATGGGTTTTTTTATAGCATTCATAATAAACTTTCAAGTTTGATAACAGAATTTGAAATCATCACAAGAAAAAAACCTATGTAAAACCATTACATTTGGCTACAGAAACATTTGTCACTATAATGCAGCAGTGAAATTTAATTTTGAAAGTACAAGAACTTTCCTTCTGGTTTCTTATTTTGCATTGATTTCACAATGAGGGTCTTCACAGATGCAAGTTGCGAGTATAAAAAGAAAAAATTGCCTAAGTAACTAAAAATCAAATAAATACACCTCATTCTATGAGCACCATTACTACATAATCATGGATATGAAAAAAAAATTATCAAGGTCTTCATCATCCTCTTCCAGAACTACTTCAACTACATCTTGACTTCACAAAGATATAAAATTAATACTATAAATGTAATACAAACCACGTAGCTCAGAGCTAACGATAATGAAAGAGACATTGTTCAGAGAATCACAGAATGGCATGGGTTAGAAGGAACTTCTGGAGATCATCTAGTCCAACCCCCCTGCTAAAGCAGGTTTGCTTACAGCAGCTTGCACAGGATTGCATCCAGGTGGGTTTTGAAAGTCTCCAGATAAGGAGATTCCACAATCTCTCTGGGCAGCCTGTTCCAGGGCTCCATCACTCTCACACTAAAGTTTTCCCTCATGCTTAGGTGGAGCTTCCTGTGTTCTAGTTTGCACCCATTGTCTCTTGTCCTATCACTGGGAACCACTGGATGTTAATGTCAGAACTCAGCACCTGCTCTACAGATACCTTTCCACAGCACAAAGTACAGAAACTGGAGATAATCTTTGAGTATTTCTCATTTTGCTACAGTGTCTGTGCAAAAGAAGGTGAGTTTGAGCAAGAAATACACACTCGTAACTTCTTATGTTTGAGAAAAGTGATTCTGGAGAGATTCTTCAATTCCAACTGATGCTCTGAAGACACTGCTCAGACTCCCATACATCTCAATATGGATTTTATATAAAGACCTACTGAGATATGCAACACTGGCACAATTTTCGGCTAAATATGAAATCCAAATTTAAAGCCTAATACTCAGATGCATGAATTTGTGATATTCTCCGGATGAACAAAAAACATCTGATAATTTTTGCAGTTCGTTGCCACAGGAATTTGCCTAGAGAGGTAAAATTTAGCAGTTTATGGATAAGCTGCTCCTGAATTTGTTTATTTTTAAAACTATGCTGGACAGATTCAGGGACTGTATTAATGGAAAGAAGCATATCCAATGGCTGTCAATGATGAGGAACTACAAGGCAAACTGACCACAGATAGGGAAAGCAAACAGTGCTTGCCACCTTCTGCCAGTTTTACAAAGACGACGCTGGAGTAAATTTTTTCTTTGTCACAGATTTCCAGTAAGTAGTCTTAGATTTCATGGGACCTACAACCTCCATATCCCAATTTTTGACTGTCCATATTATTCTGGCAATAACTTAATTTATAAATCTGTGGTTTAAAAGATCTCTCACCTACCCTTCTACCAGAGCCCTCATCAATAGACTTCACTTCAAGAATTACTTTGGCTTGCAAAAGATTGAGGTAGAAGGTACTCTCTTTTTAAACCTTTCGCGCTTAATAAGAATCAAAACTATTCTGTGCTTTAAAAATGTTACGAATTTTTACTTTCATTTTATAGTCTCATTCTAGTGAAGAACAGAATGAAACACAAACATATTTCTATTTCTTGTGAATGTTGCTTTTTCGGGTAAAATCTCTGTCAGGTACTTTTAAGAGCCACCCAACACAATGTTCTTACAGCCATTTATCATATTTAATGGAACACAAGCTCTTATGTTACATTGACATCTCCATAAATTTGTATGAGTAATTTCATGAAGATTTTTCAAAATTCTTGCATCAATTTCTCATTCCTTATGCTCACTTCACACGCCTATACTGCACTTTCCAATACCCTACCTTATTTAAATGTCCAAAAGCTTTATCTTAAAAAAATCTCAGATTACTATTGGCTGTTATTTTCAGTAAAGCTCATCGAATAGGAAAGAGTTACAATATAGTGCTTAGTAGATTTGCAACCAGGCAGGTTATTAATGGGGACAGGTAGCCTGAGAAATGAAAGAAACAAGAAAAAAAGAAAACAGTAAAGAAGAAATTGAAAGGCATTATCTGCTCTGACAGATTCAGAGATAACTGATCATCCTATCCACTTCACTTATTTCAGAAGCTGTGCCATACACCATGTTAAACGTAAGTAACAGCAAAGGAACGAAGGATATGAAGTTCCCATTATAGTCAGCACCATCAATGAAGCCTGGATTTTGATGTCCTACTTCTAATGTGTCTATTTAAGTAGAATTGAATCTCTCTCTGTTACATCAATACAATCAGTGTTAATGCAGTATACTAATTGGGATTTGGGGATTTTTACAGTAGCCAGAGCCCCTGTAGAAGACACTGTATGCCATTTCAAAGTGCAAGAGATTAAACAATAAGTATTTGGCTAAATATACATGTATTCAAATGAAAAGATTTCTTTGAATTCATTACCTCTGTGAAAACTTCAGCATTCTCTTTTAAACCCTCGTCATAAAACACCGCTTGAAAATCCTCTTAGATCAATGTGGTGAGAATCTAATTAAATCAAGTTACTGAACTGTATCCACAAACAGTGAGTTTAATTCTGTCAACTTAGTATCACTAATGCCATCCATAAATTTTGTCATGTTTACAGAGAAACCATGAAAAAGTCACAGTTTCTCTACATAATGTGTTATGCTCTCTTGTGTGACTTTAACGGGCTCTGTTAGGATAACAGCAGCCAGCCAATTTAAAATTTTTCAGGCTTCATTTTGTCAGCATCTGTGATCCAAGGGGTCATTCATTAAATCATGACCTCTTTTCTTCTATGTGGTTTAAACAGACAGAGAGGAAGGAAGAGGAACACAGAAAATACTGATGTAAACACAAGAACAGCAAAGATCCTCAATATTATTTAACTACCTGCAAGTATAACTCATTAACAGGTGTTTTATCACAACGGGATTAAAATTTGACGGTAACATTGGGGAGCCCTTGTTGGTCAGCTGTTACAATCTTATAAAAGGAGGCTCCAAGATATGTTCAGTGAAGAGTGAGAGATATAACATGGAAAATATCTTCTTTGAGCTTAAGTAAATTGCATGTAAATAATCCTTAAAATTTTATGGTGAAACAAATCTAAATAATTTCATTACTATTTCATTATCTAGTTTGGGACAACAGTGGAAGATTCATACAGAAATATGCTTTGAATCAAAATTAAAATCCATGACATTTATTTGGCCCATGATTTAAAACAAAATGTCTAAGGATAATTGATAAAAACTCATTTCTGGAAGTGCTCATTTTTCTCCATTGACTAGAGAGAAATTTTGGTGAGTAGGTTTGATTTATGATATCTAACTATTAAAACAATAGAGATAATTGGAGTAAGTTTAATGCAGAAATTCCCCTTGAGGCAACAAAGATATTTATGTGAAATTTCTTGAACAATGATGGTCTTGTCCAAAAATCAGCATCCTTAGGCATGACAAAATATAAATAAGAATAAATAATAGCCTAGAGGCTTCATCCTTAAGGCTTCATTAGAGACTCTTCAAATGAAAAAAAAAAAAAAAACAAACCAAAGTCAAAATATGCTACAAAGAGAGGAAATAGATTTGCTTGCTGGCCAAACTTGAACAGATGAACTAGTCTGCTGCAAACACTGCAAAAGGTAAGTATTAACGTAACCTGCTTGTTTAAGGAAGTCTGCAATGATAAAATGAAACAAAACAGAACCAATTCATAAGTAAAATGAAGATGTCACAACCCCTTCTCTACAGAATAAAGACTCCACCAAAACGCAGCTGCGACTAATAACAAGTAATCTCAAAAAGTGTCGACCACCACAGGTCTGTTCTCAGCTTCCTTGTTTTCTCTCTAATGGTTCTGTATGTTTACTAAGACTGGTTTAAAGAGGTATGACTGACATACCAAGATTTACACACTCAGATGGACGTGGGATTAAAAAGCTGTTCATTGTCCAGTACCACACTGTCTGTGGCTTGTGTAGGATCTTGGATACAGATGCAATCTAAGCACCAAAAAAAAAAAAAATATTAATGGGAAAAAAACCCTAAATATGTGTTTCTTTAGTATTCCTCTATATAAAACTCATAATCACACTGGTACTACAAATTCCCTTCAGCTTATTGGCATTCTCCTGAATATAGCAATCCAAAGACAGTAAGAAAACAACTTTAGGAAGAGATCTCATTTTCCTGTAAATACACAAGTAAAACTGACCTTTTTTTTTAAAAAACAACAACAAAAAAAACCAACAACCACACACACACAAAACCGAGCCCTAAATTGAAAAAACCCTCATATATATTTTCTGTTCATTACTAAAACACTGAATAATTCCTATACACAACTAGAAGCTTACCATTCTGTGGAGAAGACCTTCAGCTGCTTTACGCACACTCTATACAATCCAATGCATAAGGATTTTGTTTTCAAATAGAACACTGTCATTCTAGGCTCTAAAAATTATATATACAATACAGATCATAAACACATCTATAAAGCAACACATTAAAAGAGCATAAAAAACATTTTTTATCTTTTTAACTTTAATAAACTGGAAAATAAATACATTTAACATTTTCCTTTTTGCTATTTTTGAAATCTTCCAATTTTCTGAACTGGTTTAAAATATATATTGGATTTGGACCCTAAGGAGAAAAAGTTTAGAGTAATCTTCTGGGCTGCAGGTTGGAAGAGGATTACAGTCTCTCTTCTCTCAGGCAATATGAACCTCATATGCTCTACGGAATTATGACAACAGGGATTCCTAATCCTTTCACAGTCTGGGACCTCAGCAGCACCAACCACTGCTTTTGCTCCAAGTCACTCAGCGAAAGAAGAAAATGACTGACTTTCATAAAAAACATACACATTTAAGAACTTCTGCCATGTGCGTGAGTGATATGTGGCAGTCATGCTACTACTGCATGCCAACCTCTATGTGTCCATAATTAGAATTTCCCAAATGGATTATGTAATCTGAACTTAGTCTACAAATATTACACACATATATTAAGCATTATTAAATTATTATGCAAGTCTCTTATTTGCCAGTAAATATATCATAGATACTTAAAAATCTCACCAATTTACATCCATTAATAATTTTGCTATTACAGTTCATGAATTCCAAGTGTAGCTAATTTTCTTCCCAAGTTAAAAATAATTTTGAATATCAGCTATTCATAAGAGTATTCGTATTTTGTACTTGGATCAAACTTCCACAGCAATCTCTAAAAACAGTTTATTCTTAGAAAACACCTTGGAGACCTATCAGGAGTATATGAATAAAGGAATCATAAACCTGTTGTGTTCAAAGGGAATGTTTAAAAAAAATGGTTCTTTAATGTTATCTCACAAAAATTGTACAATTTTTATCTTTGTGCAGATAAAGCTCATGACAAAAGCCATATTGACATGTCTTATACTTGCAGTTGAGAAAGTGAACTAATAAGACAAATAGAAAAATAGTAGAATCTTCCCTGAGCTCATTCCAGCATCATTCACAGTGTTATTAACATAGTATAATGCAGGAGTATAACTGGCAGTGATACTAAAAAGGATTATTTCTAGCCTGAAGTAATGCTTTGTGCTATTAAGACCAAAAGCTCTATACATGTTCTCTGAACACCATCTAGACAACATACTTGTTGCTGCTATGTAATACCTCATGAGTTTTAGCAAACAGTACACAGCTGAAATAAGCCACACGGTAGATCTAAATGTAGTTGCCAGCAGAAATTTCTAGAATAGCCCAGGAGGGCTTTTACATATCAGGACATGGAGAGTGTCCCTTCAAATTTAAATTTCCCTTGGTGGTTTTACCACTGCTGCTTTAGCAAATCTTGTGAATTGAAAAACTCTGCTGAGTTGCCTTGCACATAGTTAATACCACTGAAAGTCTAAACACAACTGTTGGAGTCTTTGCAAGCTCTAAGTATTTTCCAATGTGTCAATTCATTCCCATATTGACTAGAGATATATACTGTGTTACACATGTTCACTAATCACAGGCAAAAGCTGATTAAAACATAAATAAAAGCACACACATAAAAAAAGCCACCTCAAACTGTTAAGTGTTATACAGGAGAAAAGGGGAAACTATTTATAATTAGACAACTGAAAAAATGGTCACAGAAAAGTGGAAAACAGCTTCCAAGCTGTAGATGACAGTCCTCCAGTTTTAAGGTAACACAACTCAGAATCAACTATTACACTATAAATACTTACACAAACCTCTAACCCACTTTATGCATTCACAAACTCCATAATGACTTCAATATCAGAAATGGCCACAGGATTACAAGTGAGAACTGACCAGAAGAATAAAACTGAAGGACCAAGTACTCAGAAGTCTCTCAAAGATAACTACTGAAATAATGCCTCAAAAAGGATAGATAACAAGGGAAATAGAGGAGGAAATATTCTACATGAACATGCTCAATTATTTCAGTTATCAAAACTAAGAAGCATCTAGATAAAGCTTCAGATATTAAGATGCACTTCTGCTAAACTTGGGTTCAGACATTTAGAGGTCCTTTGTTTTGCCAAATTGGGTTTAACTTAATGATAGCTAACACATTCTCACATCATAAATTTCTCCCAGTAAAGACTCATCCCAGCATCATATTTTCCCATCACCATCAGTTTCAAAACAAGGAACAGGGTGCCCTTTGTCTCAATCAAGTGGCAGGACTGCAGTCCTGATACACAAAACCCACTGTCTGACCACTAGAAAGCGTAAGGTTTCATGCTGCAAGGGTGACAAGTGTTAACATTTTTTAAAAAACAATCTAACATTCAATATTACAGTCCAGATACCGTGGGATAGCTTAAAGGTCGAGCATTATCTTAGAGGGTCACAAGAGGCCCATGAAAGATTATTGTTCTTACAATTTCCTGGCTTTGCAAGGTATTTATAACATGTTACAATAAACATATATACCAACAGTCCCCTTCAATTCTCAAAGGTGTTGCACACTGTTCCTATGAAGTAGTGGTTATATTGACCTAGAACAATCTGTATTTTTGACAAGCTTTACAAAGGAATCACAGCTCACAGAGGAATGTGTAGTTAACAACAAAACCAGCATTTTAAGTTCTGTGGAAGCTATTCCTATTTTAATCAGAAATCCAAAGTTATCTCATTGTAAGCTGTTTGGAACAATGAAGTTAAGTCTCTAATTCTGTCTCATGGATTCAGGTAAGCTATTAACAATTACGGATACAGAAGATAATTTGTAATCAAGTTTTTCCCTTTAATGTTAAACAGGTAAGCCTTTGAACTTAAGGAAAAGTGCAAACTACTACAAATTTGCTGTAGAAAAAAATACTACTGCCAGTGTCCTGTAGGACTGAGGAACACACTGTGCGTGATCACGCATTTGAAAATCTTCCAACAGTATCTCTTTACTAAGGTCAAACTCAGCACCAGTTTAAAAATAGACTGTTCTGAGGGCGAAGAGGATCTTATGCAGATACAAACATCACAGCAGGCCTTCTGGGTGTACAGGATGCTATTATCTTTTGCTTGCTGACAGTAGACTTCCCTTTATATGGCAAGACCACACTTCTCATTACAGTTGCCCTAGTTCTTGAAACATCAAAGTTATTGTTCTGAGAATGCCACTAATTTGTCCCTTAAAGCAAACATATAAAACAATACATAAGACATGAAATATGCTCACTAGGTATCTCTTTTTTTTTTTTGCCTTAAGATATATACTATTAATTATCAAAGTTCTAAATGGCATTATGCTATGGATCGAGGTTTTAAATGAACTATAATTTTGAACTTTACCTCCACCTTTTTCCTATTCCAAATTTCTGTTTATATACTCCTTTTTTTTTTTTTTTTTTTTTACATTTGACAAAGGTAGCCATAAAAGAAGATACCTACACTACCAGGGAAAATCTGAGCTGAGTGGCTAGAGAGTAGCAGGCTTGATCATTCTGCTCCCAACTGGCAGAGGACACAGGTCAAGTTCAAATCAATTTCAGTTCTATTTATGAAATAAATGAAAAAGATTCTTGTAGATTCTTCCTACATAAAGTCATTAAATTACAGCCATGACACTAAAATGTGTAGGTAACCCCTTTCTTCGTTTTCAGTTTTCTATTTTTTTTTCCTCTTCATTTTAGGCATCTTTTATGCTGTTTTCCTGACACATTTCTCTGCGACTTAACTGTCAAAATGTTGATTCTGTCCCTTATGAATGAATATGGTCAGACTTAATTGAAATTTTAACAAGTGAGCAAACAATTACTTGTGTACTTTTCCAGGCTCCTCTTCTCACTTGGGAACTGTTCTCCATATACATTGCAAAGCAATTCCCTTTACTATAGTATGTTAAACATGCCCCAATGTTCAGCCGTCTGCATGCAGACTGCCACCCACTCCACCGATTGTTTCACCATATGCATCTGCCTGAAGCTACTCTCTGTTTCTCCTTTAGAGAATTTAGAATCTAGTTACAAAACCCAAATGCAATCTTACCACTCACTGTACATTCAGCTATTAGCACAACACAGTTCTAACATGACTGGATCTCTTAGAAGCCGCTATATGACAAATACCACAACCACACCTACAGAATAAGAGGTGTGCAGAAACTCCACTTCTGTGCTATAAAACAATTAGAAACATCATAATGCGTATTGTGAACACTAACTGATAATGGTGACTTCTAACTTTTAAAGGGTATAGCTATTATGTCCCATATCTTAAACGGTCCTTTACTGAAATTCCACTTGCTGTAGACAAACAGAATAATTGGAAAGGATCTCTGGGAGTCATCTACTTCAGCTGCTGGCCAAAATAGATGTAACTGTGAAGGTAGATCACGGTGCTCAAGTTTTAAATATCTCCAAGGACGTTTCATAGTCTTTCTGACAAATGAATTAGCCTTTCCAAATCTGCCTTCCCCCCCACCCCAATATCTGCTCAAAGCGCCCCTTGTTACAATTGTGACCACTGTGTCCCATCCCTTTGCTGTGCATCTCTGAAGAATTTGACTCCGTTTCTCTGTAACTAATCCACAGGCAGACAGTTGACAACAGCAGTAAGGTCCTCTCAGCTGAACAAATATATATGCATTTGTTTAAAGCTAAATTTTCTTCAATTGCACTTTCCAGGAGCAGCTGAATGCACATAAAAAAATAACGATACGTTCATGAATATAGCCTAATATAATTTCCCTAGAAAATACAGTGACTATAAGGTTAACTATCATTTTAAACCTCATCATTTGCCATTCCCTTGCTTTTGCCTTTGTTAACAGGCTGAAAAAAGACAGAAAACAAGGCCAAGACTCTGCTTATTACATGCAAAAATATTCATGTCCACAATATACTCAGTATATGTCAAGATCTATGGTTTTTCTCCCAACCTCACCAATCAGATTGGAAATAAATATTTTTATTGTGTAAGCAGAATTCACTTTGTCAGCATATGTACAGTTCATTGAAAGATTCCTAGAAGTAATGTTCTGCAGTTAATATTTATGGTTGCTCATAATACAACTGACTAAATTGGCTTAGGCGAAATTACTACTAAAAGATAGGAAGTCAGCTGTGGTGATACTTAAACTATAATTTGTCCAAGAACACACCGTACAAAATACCCCACATGAAGTATCATGTCAGTAATTCCCAGATTGTATACAAAATAAAAGCAGCTTAACTGCACAAAAGGCTAAGATGTAGTTATATAACTTTTTGCATACTTAAAAACTACAGAACAAATTTCATTTGTTTAATAGTTATGTCCAAGACTAAGAAAAATAAATTATCAAGCTTCATTGGTTAAGAAAAATTACTGCATGATAGGTTTCAAGCATTGATGAACCCTATTACAACATCCTATGCACAATTTTTTGTTACAGCTTTCATACTACGGCAGGTAACAGAACTTGGAATATTCAAGCTTTCACATTAAGGAATAGGATATATTTGAAAGAGAATGGCTTTATGCGAAGAAGAAAGGGTAAACTGATTTCCAAAGCTGTTCTACAAAAAAAAGATTTTTTTTTTTATTACTCCTTCTCTTTCTAAGTACAAAACAACTTCTTTATAACAGAAGTTGATACAGCATCTTTAGACCCAAACTGTTTACCATGCACAATTCAAGCAAAGCAATATGAAAGGTAAGATCTTAATCTAGTGAGAAGTTTATCTTAAACCAAATCTAGTATTTCATCAATTCGGCACTCAGCATTTCGTCAGTTTAGTGGAACTTAAGTACTTGATAGGTTATCTTCTTTCAGCATCATAGTTGGTGCATCAGCTTCCTCAAATCCTTTACCTTCAATGGAAGGAAATTGCTTTCCTTTCAACAAAATTACCAGTTTACTTTCAGTTTAACAGTCCTCTAAAGCTTCAAGTTATCCATTCAGTAGATTGAGTACCCATTGAAAAATCATGATTATAAGTATAGATCGACCAAAAATACACTTGATACTGTTGTGCAAGGGTAACTATATGAATACTCAAGACTTTTTTTACCCTATACCATCACAGATGCTCAGTCTAAATTTAATTACAAAGAAGGTGTCTAATCTGAATACCCCATAGAGAACAAGCATTAAAATTCTCCATTAGTTGCTAAAAAAAAAATCGTATTTCCTAGCATGTCCAGCAATGAGATTGTGCGGACTATTTCACTGACTTGTAAAAGCTTTCCTAGCTCTTGTTACCTACAAGCAATGCCAGTCATAAATAGCCAGTAATTACTTCTCAGTAGCTGGAAATGTACTAAGAAAAAAATACATCAAATATTTCCCTATCAGAATTGTCAAATTTTCTTAAGGTTAAAGGAGAAGTTTAGGAAAAATATACTGTTACCTTTCTGTACATACATCACAGCAGGCATTTATTTCACCAGATTCTGCTGAAAGCGAAGCAAGTTCCTAGCATCTAAATTATAAATATTCCAAAAGGTAAAAGTGACATTTATCTAAACCAAGGTAGGTTTCAAGCTCCTTTTTCTCAACGTGACCTTCACAGGGCAGTCAGCCATCACGGCGTAAAGGCAGAGAGTTACAGGATCAGAGACAGCTTTCCAGCCAATCAAATTTTGGCTGTAATTTCTGCACCATTTCAAGCAGCTGTCCACTTAGACCCAGGTTCTCCAACATATGTCTGCCCATCATCAGGAACAGTAGAAAAAAACCTATTCTATGTTGTTACCTTTTCTATTGAAGAGAGGCACGGAAAAGTTATTTCATTTGTGAGAATAGGTTTCTTTCCCTGCTTCTCTTCTTCATATGCCTGATCATTAAAAAGTGAAGTAAAAATAATTGAATCAAATGAATAAATAATTTTGGTTTGAGATTGAAAATTGCTGCTAACAGTCCTTCTGCAGCAGAACATAGGTCCTCCTTATGTATTACTTAGCTGCTAACATTTTATCTCATCATCTTACAATTAATTTAAAGATCACAACAGAACCAGGTGTCCTCCCACCTTTCTTGCTTTCCAAAGAATAACACACACACGTGTATATATATGCATGTATTCAGATGAAACTTCAAATGTAATTTGTTTTTATTATTCACATCCTAATCTGACAGAGTTGCAATATAACCATAACTTGCAGTTATTCCAGTGTCAATACAGATAGGTCAAGAAACAAAATACTTAAAACAACGGGTACAGATCTGTAGAAGATCCTGCTTTAATCTTGATGCTATTGAATTGGTATTGAGGCTGGCAAGACCATCATTTCCCTTCACTCTCATTAGAATATGTCTTAGTGAAATTTTATAGTTATCTGAGAAGTATAGTCAACCAAGTATCGCAGACTGTGCATCCGATTTTCATTATTTTTGTCAAGTTCCTCAATGCTGCATTGTACATGAAAAGCAAAGACTATATGCAGAAAACCAAACAAAACCAAACCAAAACCGATAGCAAAAGACACAGTAACAGTGATTTATAGTTTTTCCAAGTTGTACCCTTCAGCCACCATAAGAGCAATATCGCAGATAAAAACCGATGGAGTTATCTGATTAATAGTCATTAAGATGAAACTATTTTCTAAGCAATAGGAATTCACATTTTAAATAGAATTTCTGACAACCACACTGATGTTCATAAATTTATTCAAGGGACGCTAACTAGAATTTAAAAAAAAAAAAGATTCAGGTAACAGTCTCCTGTTATTAAATCTCAGTATCCACTTTTAGAGCCAAAATTACTGATCTTATAGCAAGGTTCTAGCTCTACTTATATCCTACCAAGTACATGATGCAGATTTAGTAATTTTATCTGACATATGTTGCTGTGATAGAATGACAATTTCTTTTTTTTTAATTACCAACTAGCCACATTCTGGTTTATGTTAGCTTAATGTACATGTAAACGTAATGTTCGCTTCTGTCTGATCAATTTAACTCTGTAATCAATGAGATGGTTTTTAGAATACTACACTGCAAGTTTACTAACGGATACTCTAACAAATAATCAAGGAGCAACAATTTGTTTCTTAATTCAATAGCAAAGTACTCAATTAATAGTAAGGCCAATAAAACACAAAATCAACCAGAAAACGAAATTCTCACCAGCACCATTTTACAACTACAGATCAACTAACACCTCTTTCACAAATGGCCCAGGATATCTAACTGACTTCCACATCATTAACTTTTAGTAATAAACTATGTTTATTTTGTATTCTCCAAATGCCATTTTGACCACTAAAGAATCTGTTAAGCTCTAACACCCATCTTTTTGGCCTAAAGGTTCTCTCCAGCAATGATTCTTGTAATCAAATTCTGTAAACTTCCTGCTCCTAACCATTGACTTTAAATTAAATAACCGTAACTTTAACTCCAACAACTTCTCTCTTCCACAACTGCTCAGTTTTCACAATATTACGGAATTTGCTACTTAAACTCATCCTGAGCACTTCATAATAAAACTAGGTATCATGTACACTATCTGAAATCTTCCTTTAGAAAATGAATTTTACTTACTTTATAAATACAAGATGCAAGACCAATAGTATTAACACACTCATATATAGCATCGTATCTACTCTAAGAATAGATTGCAATATAGATAATAAAAGTAGAACTATATATTTGATTTTTATCAGGAAAAGACATATGAATTTTTCTTCCCCAGCTAGAAGAACAGGCTAGGAAAAGATTTTTGGAAGTTACTGAGGCACAGAAAGTGATTATTTAGCTTCTATGTCAGCACAACCTCCTTCGCAGTGTCCTACCTGCCAGAAGACAGATGACTTGGTACAGGGACCTAAGTACAAACAAAAATAGAATAGAAATTGGAAGACTTAAGAAGGTCAAGCAGAGGTACTCGTAAAAGGTTTTTCAGAATTTTAGTCAGAAAGAAGCTTTCTTAAAAATAATGCAAGAAGCATGAAATATCTATTCATGTTACATCTATCAAAATTTAGGAGAAAGTCTTTTCATAATTACAACTAGTGATTCAAGCTCAAGGCAGCCCCTTCAATAAGCACCTTTTTACTGATTTTTATTTTACTAGGCTGGGCTTATTAATGAAATTCCAATTAGTGATATTTTATTAGTAGTATGTATTCACTTTGTACCATTTGAGAACTCTTGTTTCCATCAACCAAACAGGACCACATTCCTTTGAAATTCAGATTATTCAGGTTTGTGTGAATAGGCTGAAACTTGTTAAATCATCACATAAAATCATCACAGCAACTATCTTTTCCAATTCTCACTTCTGAACAGATGTCAGTGAAGGACACAGTTGCAGAGACAATCTCACGTGCAGTACTTTGTTTCTTCCTCCAGAATGCTGATTTGCACTGGATTTTTCAGAGCTCAAAACACAGAGCCTTACACAAGAATACTTTGCAGTTACTAAAAGTAAGGAAGTTTGCCCAAAGGCCTGAATATAATCTTACAGTCAGAGGAAGCAGTGACAGAAGCCACTTAATATCCTTCATCAAGATAGGAGATAGGAAGTAGGCTTTTTTTCCAAAAAGTCAAGGGATTTCTTCTATGTTAAAAAGTTGGTTTTGTACTTAAATCAATTATGCTGCTATACAAGAACTCAAAATAAGCTGACAAAACATACATTTATTTCCATATTATTATAGCTGACCTTTAAAACATATTTTAAATATACTGCCTATTTTCACATAGCTATTAGAGTTCTAAACTTTAGAAGCATGTTATCATTCAGAACAAACAGCACTGGTTCTCAATCTTTTTCCAGATTAAATTAGCATAGCTATTTTTATTTAACACATAAACACACATTCTAAATTAGAAATGAAGGGACACCTGGCAACCTACCCAGCAAGTAGGTTATCACTCTCAGTCACACCTTGGAGGTGTTCTCTCTATAACAGCAGTAACACAACTTCCAAAAGCTAAAATTAGTATCTGTGAATATTTACAACCTTGAAATCTCATAATTCAAAATCTAACAATCCTATTTAGACTGCAGACATTGTTAACTACTTTGTTAAAAATCTATTAACCAAGTAAAGAACAAGACAATGTCCAAACTTTCATTTATCAAAAAAAAACAAAACAAAAAACCAAGATTAAATGTCTGAATTAATAGTGCTGTGTCTTCATTTCAAAATTACGTAAATTTTGCCATATAAAATAACTACCCTACATATACAGGTCAATTTTGCAGTCTTCTACATGTTGCAACAATTTTTTTCTCAATTAACACAGGAACGTGAGAATAAAGAGAGGGTACAATTTTACAATCAGGATATAAGATTTTCAATAGAGACAAGTAAAATGAATTCTAGAGCTATAAATCACTATTTGGCAACACCTTGTTATAACAATGCCTGCATAGTAGAAACCAAATTAAATACAGGTAAGTTGGCAAAAATGTCCATTAGTAGGCAATAGAAGAGCGGCATCTTCACTGGTACCAGAGGTGCTGTTGCAGAGTATGTTCCCAAGGGCTTGCAGGAGCTGTACAGCCCACACTGACAAACACTGCTACAGCTACAATGCTGTTGGCACTCAAGTTTTTATAGTGTAAACCCAGCTGGGAGAGAACTCCTTCTACAACACCCAATAAAATTCTACATAACTGTTGGGATCTACACAAGCACAGCTCTTATAAAACAAAACGCCTGTTTCATCACAAAAGTCATTAAAAGATCAAGGTCTGCCTAGCAAAAATAGGTGTTTATTTATCTTTTAAACATGACCCTATGTGCCACATGACTATTTTGTCTTTGAAGGAAAATAAATGCACTTCAAAAATCAAAGAAAATAACACTTTTCTTTTTTTCATCTAAATTAAGCACTCAAGCAAATGACCAAATTAAGGACAATATTAATTTCCCTTAGTTCTGAATCAACTTAAAACTGTGAATTCAAAAGTTACAACATGCAACGCTGAGCTCTCTTAGTTCTGGTATCAATAAAAACGAATTCAAGCTAAAAGGAAAAGTGTTAAAATATCTTCTAAAAAGCTGAGGTAAAACACTAAACTGCAAGTAAACAAATCATTCTTTGCTGCCAAGTTACTGTCTCTGCTGGTTTCATCTGAGTCTAATTTTATACTTTTAAGGCCTAATGCCATTCTAAGTATTACATCTGAAACCAGGTATATACACGTGTGCACACACATTTGGCTAATGACACTGCGGTGGTGCATAATTACATCATATACAGAGCCAGAGATTACAGTGACACACAACACATTTCCGTAAACATGCAGTCTTCATTTAATACCTTCACCAGGCATAGAAACCACCAAGGGCTTGGGGATAGGGCGCTCATTTGTAATGAAAGTTAGCAAATAACAAAAACATGTATGTTCCTCAAGAACTACATTGGATCAGAGAGGAAAAACTTTGGGATCTGCAAGCAGTGTCACAAGCAAAATCTCTGCCTGATTGATCCTCTCCTGGGGCTTCCGGGTCCACCAAGACTAACTCATCTCTTTGCTCCAAGGTTTGGCCATTGGCCATCTACTTCCACTGGACTTTGTTAGTTAGGATCTCAACAATCCCTTTTAAGAGTTGTGACCAGAGACAGTATCCGTCCAGAATGACACAGTATTTCTGGAGGTATGAAGAAAGCAAATAGCTTGAATGGTCCCGGACAGTTTGCCATGAAGGAATGCTTAACCTCAGCCCTTTTTCTGCAAAAGGCCACTCTCTCATAACTTCATAGCTATTTACTGCTATGATTTGGCAAAGAGGGGACAGTCACGTTGTATATGAAAGAAGGCTTACACATCCATCTGCCTGTCGCAGTCACACTAACACTTTCTCATATGAATTTCTGACAAGGAACAGAAAAAGCCGCAGCTGATGGGAAACTGGCCTTCCCTGCTTGTGTCTTGCCTGAAACAACTGAATCCTCTGAGGACCACCAAGTAAAATTTATGTATATACATAGGATATCAATTCATCTAGTGAGTTATAGAAACCATAGGTAAACAACCAAAATGTAAAGGATAAAAATATTAACCAGTTTACACAATAAAAGCCTCATGTGCCAGAAATCTCAAGTAACTCATATGCGTACAAAATCACATCCAGATACTACAGTCTGCAAGTCTGTATAGCACAATTAAAAACTTTACATTACAACAAGCTAGCAACCCAAAGCTGCTTCTAACAAACCCAAAGCATGAAATACTTAAAAGCTGTTATTGATACATAAAATATTCTTCAATATTTTCCTATTAAAACTATTCAACAGAGTATTTTTATATTGTTTAATTTCTTCTGTATTTTTCTTAAAGTGTTTTTTGTGAATTCTCTAGTCTGATTATTTGCTGTACTACCCTAAAGATTAAGAAAAACATCAGTACAGTGCATAAATAGAAGGTGACTTCTTCCATGTAGGAAGCTCCACCAATAGGCAATATTTTCAAAACATATAAATAACCCACAGCATCTAAAACACTAGTTATCATGCTCAAACATACAGCAAAGTGAAAGCAATCAATGCAGATCACTCAGATGGTACCACAAACCTTCAAGAAGTATAAGAAGAATGAAACTATTCATTCTGTTTTCTGATCAGATTACATGCTCATCTTCTGTTCAGTCTATTAACTGCTAACCAGCTACATTCACTGTTTCAATCACCAGAGCATGACTTGGGCAGAGGGATGCACACATAGGCACAAGCAAAATTTACAAGCAGTCATTAAATGACCTGAAATTGCAGTCTTTTTGCAATTATTCATGTGTTGAGAGCATGAATAAATTCATATTTGTAGCTAGACCATTTACAAAAAAAATCTTACATACCAGACAGTAAGACAGACCATAAAGTAAATTTTAAGTTTCTAACAAAAGATGTCTGCATGAGTTTGCTTTAAGAGCTGGTAGTGAAAATTGTCATACAAATTACCACTATAGTGAAGAGGTAGGCAAAAAGATAAGACAATTAGAAGAGATACGTGTCAAAAAGGAAGCCACATAATACAGCTTCTGAAGACAGATCTGTTATAATCTACATACTGCAAATTTTACATACGAAACTAAAACCTTAAGCTTAAACTATCCAAGTATGTAATATGAGTATGTATTATATCATTGTGTCAATTATGCAGACTTTGACATTCCATTTTTATATTACATTAAGGCTGAAATGGTGTCTCTGTCCTGCTAGTTTTGAGTATTTTCAACAGCAAAACACTGCCACCTTTTGGCTGGCTACATCGACCTCTCCAGTATAATCCTAACACTATTTTTCCCCCGCCCTACATTTGTCCTTTATGGAGATGCTTGAATTCTTGTGATCTTATTTAAAATTTTATTCAGTAGTCAGATTTTTCCAGAAAAAAAATAAAAATAGTTTTATTGCTAAAGAAACACAAAGAAACACTATTTTTCTCACAATTATGAGTGCATAGCCAAACAACTTCAGAAGTATACTCCATTAAGCCACATAATGTTTCATCTATTTTTCCTCTATCTCACAGCTCTTTTTTCTTGACAGTTTTGGCACACGTACATACTGTATAATGCATCTCTTACACAGCATTCCTTTCAAGAAAAAAATTTGATAATGCATTCTTTGAACATCAGAGTTTTGAAATATGATTACCTGAATAACAATAATGTATTATTAAAACTTTTATGGTTTTGATTCATGCTTACAGTATTCTAGATCAAACATTAAATACTGATGACTCAACATTTATATAAGCACGTATTGAAAAGGTATGCAAAATTACTTACACCAATGACACAATGTCCCCACGTTGTACATCGTAATTTCGAATGCTCCAGTGGTTTAAGAGCACTACATCAGATGCTTGTCTTCCCCCAGGATTCAAAGAAGGCTGAGAGAAGGGAAAAAAATAAAATAAAACCAAACAGCTTTAGATCTACATATCCTCAATGAATCTTTCAACTAAGTCTCACTCCATCAACTACTGAAATCTATTAAAATTAATAAAAAAGTACCCACTTGCTATAAGAGGACAAAGAACCTGTTGCGTTCTGGGAAATACATTTCTCTATTAAGTGCCATGTTAAATGTCATTAATTTATGACAAACTGTAGTTCACATCTTTCAATGCACTACTACAAGCAAATTAAATTACACAGGATACACATTCATGACAAGTGTGATGAAAGTAAGTAATTATTTTTACCATTTAATATTAAAAACAAAGAATCACTATGGACGCTAATTCCCAGAAAAAGAAAATTTTCTGCAGGCATCTTACTGCTTATACAAGCATAATGCACTATAAGTAAAATATGTACTTGTAGCAATACTAATCTCAGAACCTTTTGCAAAGGGCAAAAACAAGCCCCTCCACCTACAGCATAAACTGACACTGCCAGAAAATATGGGCCTTCCGTAACAGGATACAACAGCGTGAACTCTCACAGAACCATACAGCGAAATGAGACCGTTCATTAACCTCAACATTAAAATAACCAATTGTAGAGAGCATTAGGAGGTACACAGAAGCACACATAATTATTTTGGGTGACGTAGTACAAAATCAGGGCACGTGGTCACTGCTGGCTCTGAGTTAACGGATCAGAATTGGCAGAGGAAGGAAGCGGTCCATCACAGTACTGTCTTCAATGATTTGTGCAACAGTTCTTTCAATACAAGCACTCCTTTTACTAGACAGAAATTATTTAAGAGTAATCCAGACTAAACTATTTTGGTAGCTTATTGAAAAATAAGATTTTTCAGACTTTTCAAATACTATTACAGAATACCCAAGTTGGCCAGCAGATGACCTTTAATTTAGATTCTAGAGTAAGGTGATCTATGTACTAAATCAAGAGTATTGAGATTAGGCAGTACCTCATTTATCGGTATGAAAGCTGCAATATTTGCTAAAATTTTACCTTTTTTTTTTGTAGAAGATGTTTTTGGGGTTCACCTTACAATATAAATTGGCCCTCCACATGTGCCACCAGAATTTCACTGCTGAGATTCCCCATCCCAGACTGATTGTACCTTTGATAAGCAAACTGATCGCTGTATAGGACTGAAATTAACTATTCTCAAGTAATTACACAGTGTTAAATTTCATTGTATTTTTTTTCAGTAAAACTACGCTCCCAAACCAAGATGGATATTTAGTATTTAACTTCAAAAACAATTTACAAGTGTTGATTTCTCTTTACTACAGTTTCCTCATTCACCTATTCTTTACCGACCACACTGGTTGATGAAGACCTATTTCAAATGGAACTTGTGAAAAACTTGCTTTCCAACGTTGAAGTAGTAGTAATGTTTTGGGATCCTGCATAGTTGTAATTCGCATGAACAGTGAGGAATATGACAGATCAAAAGAATAAATATGTCAGAGTAGGGGGGAGGGAATGACACAATATGTTTAGCTAAACAGAAAACGAGGCTAGTTACATTTTAAACTGTGGACTATAGGGCAAATTTCTAGTCAGATAGGGCTGTGGATCAAAGCAGATCACCTTAATATATGTAGAAATATGGTCCAAGTCTAAGCTCTAAATACATTAACACTCATCACTGTTCTATCTACCATAGTCTATGCATTGCAAGAGCCAGATAAATTAAGCTAATTTGCAGATATTTCATTATTTTTATATTCATTATTATGTTTTCATATTATTCTTTTTTTTTAAATCAGAATTTTCCAGAATGATTTTCCACCTTCAGAACATCTTCCACTAAAGGACAGTATCTTTACATACAAAATCACAAACAATTCACAATTATACTCATTTTACCAGATGCAGGCACATAAGGGCTAGAAGCCAACGGTGATACTGAATACAGGGCAAAGGGGCCAGTCTTACAAAGCAGGAATCATATATATGGTATACTCTCACAAAGTAAGCTGCTTGGTACTCAAAAGTATCGACCCTAAAGGGCCAAAAGAAAAAGTCAAAAAAAATTGAAACTTTGAACCCCCTGATTCAAAAGATAATGTATTTCAGAGTTGACACTCAGAAAATATTTACGAGACTGTTCATAAACCTCTTCTCTCAGCAAAACCTGTACCAACTTCATCTTACAGAAAAATACACATTAGTTACACTGTTGCCCTAGTTGCATTACCCCAGTTGACTCTTACTGTTTTCTGTACTTAAACAAAGGAAATTATTTAGTGCAAATACATTTAGATATTGCATAATCTTTTTAACTTAAAGTACTCTAAATGTAATATCATATTCGTTGCTACTTTTAGAAATACGTTGCTCATGTGGCTTTGGCATGTAGAGTGAATATCCAACTCATTACATATTACCATGATGTCCAAGAGAAATACAACCATGTAGAGTATTTTTCTTCCTTCCCACAAAGCAACACATTCAAAACGCACAGAGAAAACCACTGTTTCAGCAGAAGAAATTTAAAGAAAACTAGAAGGAGACAATTTTCATTTTACATCAACAGTTAACACTTTTTCATTAAAAAAAACTAATCTAAACCCTTCAGTAAGTCTTTTTCTAATGTAAATAACAGAAATGGTGATTCCACAACAAAAAGCATAGAAAGAATTTAATGCAGTGTGTTCAGAGACAATGTATTTCCCCTGACATTTTTACCAATAGTAAGGTCTCAGGTCTAGCAAAAGAAAAATACAGCCTCTGAGAAAGCAATCAACAAATAGGCTCACAAGGGCTCTTTATTTTTATAAGAAACAAAATAATACAGGAGCTTCTTCCTTCCTTTATCTTGAAGCATTATAACTTGTTTGCCTGAGTTCTTGGTATAACAGGCTCCTACAAACGAGACACATAGGTCTTAATTTAGAACTGTGGTGCAGAAGTCATAAAACATTCACTCTTTCCAATTACTAACTAATCTAATGCTAAAAGCATGCAAATTGAGATCCCCAGCCATATGATGAAGCCTCACAGGACATGAGGTTCCATAAGTAGCGGGGTAAAAGCACGTCCTTTTACTATAAATAACTATTAACTTGATAGTTGTTACGCTGCTAGTGAATACTACAAGGTCACAACTTATTTGCTTATAGCTTGGGGAACAGAAAAGAGTATTCACAAGAGCTCACAGGCTTAGGTACAGTAATCCTAATAATAAAGCTAGGAGAAACTGCCACAGAATAATTACAACTGCTATTATGCATAATGGAATAGAACATTCAATAATGTTTGCTCCCGAAACCAGTGTGCTTCGTCAGAGATCGCTGGTCGGGCTACTTGCTATAATCCTCAGTACTGAACTACACAGCAGAAATTGCATATAAAGCTGCACATACGCTGTTATCTTCATCTCACTTGAAAACAGCCCATCCGATTTAATGAATTTATAAACGGATATATCCATGGGAGGTTCCCTTTTCCACACTGTTATGTATGAAGAGTTTGTAAGCCCAGACAAGTCATGAAACTCAACAGAAAAAGAGACATGGTTATCAAGACATCCATAGGATAATAAACATTTTAAAGTCTAGGGCCAGCATTATGACAGGAGTCACGAAAACTCACAGGAGCCAATTAAGAAATTATATTACCAACTATATGTGTCACTTACATTTAATGTTGTGAACAGATTAAAACTCACTTAAAATCCACTACAAACAAAATGCTAGATGAGCACATCAATCTGAAATCCTAAGCAACAAATCCACCCCATGTAAGAATTAAAAAAAATAAAGCACAATTTTGCAAAAGAAAAAAGGTAATGAACCAATTTTTAAAAATGTTAAAATCATAAACTGCAATAGTTCACTGTTATTCCCTACAGGTTAGAGTTAATACTCATATACACTGAAGTCAGTAGAAGTGAAAGAATTATGACAGGTGGCTGAAAGCACTGTAGAAACACAAAATCAGCCTGAGATAATGAAATGCAAAAAGTCTCTCTTAATTGATTGGAAATAAATCACAAAACTTGTATTTTCATTAGAACCTTTATTCAGCATGCTTGCCAGGGCATAAAAAATGTTTACCATTGTCAGTAACTAGGAAGCAGCAGTAAGGCTGGTCCAAAACAAAAACAGAAAGTGAGAGGGGAGAGCAAGTGCACAACAGAGAACAAGAGTAGGAGAGCAAGCGTGACACAAATGTATTCCTTGCTTCTTGTCAGAACTTTTAATTTCAGGCTCAGCAGGAGCCACGATGACGAGTACACAAAGCCAGCTAGACATCTCAGAGGTCTGAAACAAACAAATTCTTGGGAATCAAACCACGATACCTTCAAATTGAGACAATCAGATATCACTGGAAGCATGTGATTGATGGCTGTATGACTACATGCTGACTGAACTTCACTCTCCCTCATACCCATAGCTATCAGATGCATTCCACCTAGATTACTCTTCAGAGAGCACAGTGAATAGATGGAATTGCAACACAATGACCACTACTCCTTCAAGCTACTCTGCAAGAGATGGATATATATTCCTTGTAATTATGTCCCTGACAGACTTACTTAGATGCATAATAAATCTTGGCAAGGAAATTAGTATCTTACTAAAAGCATTACAAAGTGGTTTTTTTGTAGTCTGAAAAGCATCTGTATGCATAGAAGTTTAAACCAAATTTCTCTTTCAGTGCTACAGTCCAGAATAAAACCAGAGACAGCATTTTATAGACACTGAGATGTCAGTAAAATTAGGAATGGCAGCTTTCAAACCACCCATACTTCAATTTACAGAGGGAATGTTTAGTCAGACACGTCAAGGGAAAAGCTTAGATTTTAAACATCTAGTGAATAGACATTGCCTTCCTAGCCACAACGAAGATGGCATATTCTTCTTCGTCAGGTTGCATAAATCTGAAGAAATAACTGTAGTGTTTTTCAACTGTGCCGTGGATAAACCACAGCTAACTATATACCATTCAAGTGAGTACAGAAGCAACACTCCAGAACAGTATCAGAGCGCTTCCTAACACCTGAGACTGACTTCAAAGGAAACATAAAATTGAGGTCTTCACCAGAGGGGCTCAACAGATTTCTCAAGTAGGAAAATCTAGAAAATTTCTATCCAACTACTGAGCTAAAACTAACCAAATAAAAACGGATGTCAAATAGAACATTATGTCATATTGCAAAGATCAAACAATAAAAGGCAATGTGGTATGCTAAAAAAACAACTCTTCAAAAATTAAATGCTCAGGTCATGCTCACTAGTAGAATAAACAAACAAACAAACAACTCCAAAGCCATAAAATCCAAGATGCATATACATCTTGAATTTTGCACATAGCTCTAGATCCCAACAGCAGAAAAAAATAGGGAGATGGAAAATGGAGGAGTTATATTTGTCTCGCTCATTTTTACTTAGCTAGATGCTGCATTATATATTTTAATTTCTCCTGTCTGGAGGCAGTAAAAAGAGTGAAACTGGTTTTCCCAGTTGCCCACTCCTTCTTTCCTAGAACAAATTTCTGGCTCTGCAACCATAAGCTGTGAGATTCTCCTACTTCTGATTGGTTGTCACAATGCCACCTCGCCATTCCCTCCTCTCCACCACATGCTTTTTACAGCATTAAACACAGATCAGCTAATCCCAGGTTCTAAGCCTGTCTGTTTTGCCTACATGAATGCTGCACAATTCAAATTCCAGCAGCTGGTCTTGACTTCTGCGAAACCTCTCTTCAAGGATCTGGGCTTACTCAGTTAGTGAGAAAGAGGGCTTGGCATCCAAGAATCGAATCCTTAGTCTGTTCTAATTGGAACATTGCAACATTGGAACAAAATACAGTTATCAGTGGTAATGCACAGCAATATGTAGTGCATATGATTTAAAATGCAAAATAGCAATACAAAAATTGACTAACTACAGTACAACACGTATTTTTCAACTCCCAGTAACAGTGGAAACAAAGTAGCTGTTCACTATCATGAGTGTTTATCTTCTAAATGTTACACAGTCTATTTATATTTATTTGTTTATACTGTATAAACATTTAGTATAAGCAAAGTAAAAACATTTGATACTTGTATCCTGATAAGCATAGGTATTAATATTAGGTTCATGCCATTTTCAATATTCATCACTGAAATGGTGCCATGCTTGTTCATTAGTCAGAGCAAGTATAGTAAGAACCATTTTTGCCTTACAATTACTGTAATATAGCTACTAAAATTAATAAAGCTTCTTTGTCAGTCATCAATTCAATCCTAAGAAACAAAAGGTAGTGCTCAAAAAATAAATCTTTATTTATAAGTGACTAGGAAGATATGAAGATATTATATATACATATATATATGCACACACATACCTCTTTATCACTACTTATCTATATATTCTCCTTTTACTAATACAGAAGTCTGGCAAGTTTTGTTCTCAAAAGCTTTTCTTTTCACATTGCAAAAGTATTTGTTTAACAAAGTCAAAATTAAACTATTCCATACTATAATGTGGTCATTTAACAACAACTGAGGAAAAAAAAAAATATTTTTCCACCTTGCTCTTGTCAGTGGATAGTCACTTTTTAATTTCTGATAGACAGCATACCTGCATTGATGCTCCTTCCACCCTTGCTACACAAGCAACTCTATCCAGGAAAGTTACCGTTACTGGAACAGCAACAAAGAAACCTTTAAAAAAGGCTTTCACGTATCTCTTCCCCAAGCCTTGAGCCTGCGCCATAATCTGAAAAATATAAAGAAAATAGGAAAAAAAAAAAAGTTGTTATAAAACAAATTTTAAGTAAAAACAACATTGCAGAAACCCAACAAGAAGTAATTATGAATAAATTAATTATATTTTATTAGGGTTTCCCCAACATCCCCAGTCGAAAATAAAAAGCAACAAACATGAATATGCACATAAGAATGAAAAAGAGGAGAAATCTTCATCAGAATTTAGAAGTCTACCCTATAGAAGTGAGCTTGATACTTGATATTTATCCTTTTAGCTAATCTGACCATTTACTGTGATCCTATGCTAGCAGAAATACTCAAAAAAAAAAAAAAAAATGACTCAATGATAACAGTTCAGCTAAGCAAGTGTTTCTGAAAAAAAAAAAATCCTATACAAGAGATTGAAATAGTCAATTACAGAGCACTCAGTTCAACTTTACAACCAAAATTCTGTAAGTATTTTTATCTCCATACACCAGTAATTATTAATTTGTGACCCCAAAGACAGTGTTATGTAAGGAGAAAGCTGTTAGCAACATATTACCATTTCTTGATCAAATATTTTCACACAGAAAAATGCAAAAATGCATCACTTCCACACAGTGGTAACTGCAAACATGTAAAATCAATTCAAGTTGTCACCTATATCATCGGGACAGACGGTAACGCAACGACTCCCTGTTCACTGCTACATCAGAAGTTGAAAGCATATTGGCAGACTGGGAAGCTAAGTAATGATACATGGGACTATTCCACTCCAACTCACCATTTATTATGTCATCCCCATCTATTTATTTAGCCCTGAACCACTGAACATTCTTGAAAAAATACCTACAAAGTACCGTGAAACACAAGTTGTTTGATCATATGCGTTATACCTCTGAAAAGCAAGTTGAATATTTCGCTACTGCTGTAAAAATTCCGTCAGACAATAATAGGAGAAATCAGACTGTGCCCTGAACTTTTGAGTCTTTCAAAGTGTTTATATTCAAGAACATAGAAGTATTTTTCATCCAAAACAATGAAAAACATAAATACGTGCACTTTCATTCTATCATCTTACAAACTGAACATTTAGAATTTCACGATCATTTTTTCTTGTTACATTTTCAGAAATACAAAAGTGATGACCTATTTTTATGCAATATACAAATTCAAATCACCCTGATGAAACAGTACTGAAAGCAGTATTTCTGTCACAGATAGGACTTCTTTATTCCAGAAAGCATTATACTTAAGAGAGGAAACCCAGTTCTACAAAGTAGGACATCAGCATATTCTTCACTAAATTTCTTTATAGATATTAATAGCTTCGCAATGACAATCTGTCTTCTAAAAGACAGGAACATTTTTACTATTACTCTGACATTCACCTTCATGAGGTTTTAAATCTCTTTTCCTTTTATTATTTTTTTTAAGTGGAAATACTTTACCATCATCTACAACTCCTGCTCACAGGTTTAACTAGCAAGTATAAATGTACTTAATGCTAGTAATTCAATTATATTTTCTTTCTGCACATTTCATGAAAAACCTTTCAATTTGAATCAACTTCTTTTACAAGGAATTTGAAATACGTTGTGAAACAGAACAAAACCCTCATCAGTTCAAGACAAACGTTAAAATGCTTTACTTTCAGCTTACCATTTAACAACTCGTCATTTTGGATGGATTGATTTAACTAACTATAGCCTCAATCAGCGCAGACTTACCTTTAGAATTATTGCATGTAAAAATAGAATCTCTAAAAATCAGCTTTTTGTCTACTGTTTAACAAACTATACCATTTCATACACATTAACACTTACTAGTTCTAACTTCACCCCTCGAGCTTTATGGCTGGAATTCTACTTCTCTGCTATGAGGATCAGCATATCTCAGAGCTCCTCCACTCTAACAGCAATGTCAGCCTCAAAACACAATTTTGACACCTTCCCCACAAACATATCCACCATGTTCTCTATAGTCACTCTTTGACAGACATTGACTGACAGATGTATCACAATGAGACTGATTTAGGAATTTTTTTTAAAAGCTTTAGGAAATAAGATGAATTTACTTACTCTTTAAACTCCTCATAGTCAAACCTATTTTTCATTAATAATGAGGCATAAACATTCATCCCATCCCTTCTATTAAATCCACTGACTTCTTGCTACAAACTTCTTGCAAAAGCCCTGTGCTCTTATCTATAGGAAAATCCAGGATCTGAAGAAAAGCAATTGATCAGATAATTCATGGGAGACCGACCATATGCTCCTGGAACTATGAGCTAATTAACAGTGACACAGAATCTAGCATCTAGGCTAAAACAGTTAAGACAAAATGCTACATTCTCAGTGCATTACTTGGCCAAGGCCACACCAGGAGTACTAAGCAGCTGTGGACAAAGCTGGGAGCTCAGGCCCTTTTGTGGTTTTGAACACCTGCAGCACTACAAGACACAGTATGAACAAAGTTGAGGTGAAAAACACCAGCAGCACCCCTACAAGCAACCAATTTGCAAAGCCACCAAAGGCAACAACAGCTGTTGTGTCAAAGAACTTTTCTATTTGCCCTGAAATTAAGCAGAAATACTCCTTTCTCTTTCTTTCCCTTCTTTTCTTTCCTCCCTCCCTTTCTTCCTCTACTAGGCAACTGCTCAAACCACTGTTTTTCTCTTCCACCCACTCCCAGGGGAATCTTTACTTCCAATCACATGCTACATTATCATAGAATCAAACAATTGTATGGGTTGGAAGGGACCTTTAAAGGTCATCTGGCCCAAGCCCCCCCTGCCCTGCAGTGAGGAGGGTCATCCTCAGCTAGATCAGGTTGCTCAGAGCCTTGTCAAGCCTCACCTTGAATATCTCCAGGGATGGGGCCTCAACTACCTTCCTGGGCAACCTTTACCTTCATGGTAAAGAACTTGTTCCTAACATCCAATCCAAAACTACTCTAATTTAAAACCATTGCCCCTCGTCCTATCACTATAGGCCTTTGTAAACAGTCCCTTTCTAGCCTTCTTCTGGGCCCCCTTCAGATACTGGAAGGTCGCTATTAGGTCTCCCCAGAGCCTTCTCTTCTCCAGGCTGAACAATCCCAGCTCCCTCAGTCTGTCTTCGTGGGACAGGTGTTCCAGCCTTCTGATTGTTTTGTGGCCCTCCTCTGGAACCGCTCTATCAGGTCGATGTCCTTCCTGTTCCAGAGCTGGATGCAGTATTCCAAGTGAGAAAGTTTCCTGGTTTCTCACCTCCCGCAGCAAGGACAGCTTTCCCCCAGAACTCAAACTGAGCAAGCCTGTAGATTACTTCATTGTAGAAGCCCTTCTTCCCAAAAGAGATTAAACATACACACACACATTTTAAACAGTTGAGAAGAACTGCTTAAGAACAAATCCATCTTTAACCTTACGTCTTTCCCTATAACAAAACATTTTTAACACAAGGGTAAGAAACTACTCCATGTCAGTATCTCGTTGAACAGCGTGCACGTTCTTCCTAGTTGTATTTCACAAAGCACAGCCAAGCATTTTCCATTGGGTAAGTATTTGCACATGTAGTGTGACCACGCATCTGCTGACGCAATAGTTCAGCATCCATCTGCCAGCAAATGGAAGGTTACCCGTCACTCTTTCAGTAAGAGGGGCTTTGAGTTGTCCTGTTTTGCCACAGGGGAAGGAAGAGTTTGAATGAAGGCAGCAGAATAAGCAGCCTGCAGCACTATCTTCTACCAGTAACTGTATTTACATGAATGGGTAATCCTTAACCGTTAACTACTGTTTGATTAAAGTGTGTTTTCCTTTCTGATACTTACATGGTCTCAGAAGAAAAGAAGCGACAAAAAGTAATGATAAGCATTTACTGAGGTCGCAAGAAAAAAATTATGGTAGTAAAGGGTAAACACAACAGAGATTCTTACAATTTGTTATGTAAAACTGCATAATTTTCTGTTTGGAGTATTTGTCTAAAAATAAAGAGAACATTAGATAACTTCCACTCCTGGAGACAATATTCTGCTCTTAGAGATAATGTCTTATAAACCTCGATGTGCTCTAACGCTGTTTTCTTGTAAAATATATTCAATTTTACAACATCTGCTAAAAAAAACAAAAATAAAGAGGCAGTATTTCCTGCCATAGGAAAAAAAAATCCTTTCTATGGCAGGAAGTACTGCCATAACTTCTAATATTTCAATTTAATACCATTTTCTCTGCGTAATATAAAAATTTTATATTTTAAATATTGAAATTTTATAGTTAATACTTTACATTAATTTTAAATTTATACTACAGAAATATTAACTATTTCATATGTATAAAATGTTTTTCTATACCAAATATATAGGTTGATAAAAAAATGCATGTCATGTGTGCCTCTCATTTATACATAAAAATATTGATGTCCAACGTTCCAAGAGAATTACAAATTTTAGCAAGTTTGAAATTACAATTTCAAAGCCTCTAATCTACCTTATTTTTAGAACCTGAGGTTGCAGAGTTACATCTAATGCTCCTTTAACTAAGATTTTAATTATTTTTTTAAAGAAGACTATCTCCTAGAATGGATTGTCAACTTTCTTAACAGCATTAAATCTAAACATAGAATCTGAGGACATGCTGGACAGTAACACTGCATAAAAATGATAAGAGCAAGAAGCTAATTATTTCATAGGTACATAAAGATACACTAAAAAATTTGAAAGACATAACATGATTTCCTAATAAATAAATATGAAAAGATGATATTCATATATACTTTTTTTTTAATTGCTAATCCATTCAAGTAATCATAGAATTGAAATTTGGAAGGGACCTTAAAGATCATCTAGTTCCAACCCTCCTGCCATGGGTAGAGACACCTCCCACTAGATCAGATTGCTCAGAGCCCCATCTAACCTGGTCTTGAAAACTTCCAGGGATGGGGCTCCCACCACCACGCTGGGCAACCTGCCTGAGTGTCTCACCACTCTCATGGTGAAGAACTTCTTCCTAACATCCAATCTAAATCTACCCTCCTCCAGTTTGGATCCATTCCCCCTTGTCCTATCACTACCTGACATCCTAAAAAGTCCCTCCCCAGCTTTCCTGTAGGCCCCCTTCAGATACTGGAAGGCCACAAGAAGGTCTCCTCACAGCCTTCTCTTCTCCAGACTGAATAACCCCAACTCTCTCAGCCTTTAACAAATCAGTGAGTAACAGTTTGTTTGAATACTTTCTAAAAATAAGATCTCTGAATTACCAATGTTTAATGATATTGTGTGGAACTCTCTGGTATGTAAAAGTCAAAAGATTTCTAAAATATTTGTAGATTTTAAGAGCATCATGTTTCCAGAGTGAAATTCTGAAATCCACTGTAGTGTTTGGTTCACGCTGATGGCAAGTTTAAATGTATGACAGTGAAACAAGTGAAGATTCTTTGGTGAAAAAAAAAAATAAAAATCCCACTATCATTTCACCAACACGTTTTTGGATCTCTGCCCAATTAGTGACACTTTGAACAATATCAACAAATCACAACACTTAAAAGATAATGCAACAAAATCAAAGACATAAAACACAGAAAAAAAATAATTGAGTCGCATATACTTTTCAGCATTTGTAAATCACACTTGGTTTAGAAAAAAAACAAAACAAACAACAGAATAATTTAGTAAGACTGACAAACTTGAAAGCAGTAACCTTGAAAACTTGTTTGAAATGGTAACATGGACAAGAAAAATCCAAGATCAAAAATGTTACATATATCAGGTCAAAGCATTAAGAATTTCACATTGTGCAGCTCCGAGATTAAGGCAGATGGAGCACAGCATTATCTGGACTGAAGTATTCGGTGCACAAAAGGTCCAGGGATTATAATGAGCCTCTTGTGGGTACTACAACATATGGAGCAGAGATGCTATTTAGATAGCTCTCTATGTATAAAATGTTTATTTTTTCTTAGCCTTGCCTGCACATTAGAAGACACTGTTTATCAAACAGCCTGCAGAAAATCATCAAGTAACATTAAGAAAGCCCCAGGTTACGATATATTTGCAAATCTAGGTACTTAAAAATTACCCACAGAAGTATGATAGGAAAAATAGCTGTAAAAACAAGGCATTAGCAGTCATCCATAAAGGAAATAAAATGGCCCCTGATGTGCTCCTACAAGAAGGCATATGAGGGAACGGGAAGGAGGGAATTACAGTCTATATATGCAAAATAACTATCCAACCAAGTTAGTCTGAAATGATCTATTTGATCTAATACAGAAATTAGTACCTATACTATATACAGCTTCATGATCCATTGAAACAACCTACTTCTGTCAACTGCAATATGCATTTTTCTATAAGTCAATCACACTAGAATTCAGGCATATATGGTCTGAAAACAAGAAACCCTTTCATAATAGAAAATACCACAACACATGAATGAGCTCAATTCTACTGCATCTTATATAAAATTGAGCACAAGTTTTTAAGTAAGACTGGAAGGACCCGAAGACAAGGTTATACCTGGTCTAACAATTGTGATCAGCAAGATGCTGCTCAGTATCAGAATTTGTGTGATCTTTTTAACATGGGCCTTTTCCACAATCTTTCATGATACAAGGCCAGACCAAACTACTGCCATTCAGCCTCACTCGTTTCCCACTTTAGCTGTACATTTCAATAACTTTTACATTACTGTCATTTTTATAAGGGTACAAGTGCACAGATTTTTTAGTAAGTTAATTTAATTCATATAAATGATGCAGACAGATATGATGGTGATGAATGCTATAGAAAAATCGAAACAGATTAGACCATGTAAGTTTTTAGTTAAAAAAATAACCAAAATATATCAGTCCTTATGAGTTTTCATTTAAGACTACTGTCCATTTCCAGAAGGAGCTCTCATTTACCCTTCAATAAAGACAACTCCATTCTGGTATTATTCCACCATAGGAGTGACATATCTATTCCATTCACGTATACGCTACACATGGGTTTTCCTCAACATTCCTCCATCATATTAATCTCCTTGAATCCCCCTGGCACAGAGTCATTAAAGAATACCACTCTACTGCAAGTCTGAAAAATGTCACAGATCGCAGAAATGACACTTTTATTACTGAAGCATCAAATCCTATCCTAAATAGCAGTTTCAATAACTACATGTGTATGCTCTGTAATGCTCTGCTGTTCTGATTCTCCTAGGTTAGTCACTTTGTCCTGATACCTACATGTTTTCCTTGTTCCAAAGCCACAGATTTTGTCAGCCTCAACTCCCTTAGATACCATTTTCTTATGCCTTGAATTAAAGGCATCAAAGGTTTGAATTAAAGCACTTATGATTTCCATGTAATAGTTCACAACACTGAAATATGTAGATTTTTTTCCCCAGTATACCACAAGACAGAAAACCAACAATAAAAATCCAGTTTTGTAATCTTCTTGAAGCTATAACATACATAGAAGTTCCAAGAAGCAGACAAAAATAGATCAATACAATGAACTTTCAGCTTACAAACCACATGAAAACAAAAAAAGCTGAAACCACAACAATCAGCAACGTAATCTGCCACAGAACTATTACTTAGGAAAAAAAATCAGTTTAATGTGGAATTGGTTCTTTCTTAATCTTACTATATCCCATCACTGGGATCTTTCCCATGTACAAAGGCTTAGTCCACATGTTGACTGTAACAAAATGAAATTCATATTGCTTATTCTTACAAACTAATTTTGTGTCTCATGGACACAAATTTTCCCTTCATGGACACTCCTGTATTTCCAAAGAAAACATTTCAATTATAAAGCAAAAGTAGAAGAAAATGCAACTGTAGATGAAAGTTAGTCTCAGCAATTAAAGTAATAACTAGTGCAGAAAGGAGAGTTATCAGCCACCCCTCAGTTCTAGCAAGTTATTCAGAATTCCATTTTACACATGTAAGCAACCAAGAAAAGCCTCAGCAATACAATCACTTTTCTGTGGGTATTGTAATACAAAAAAGAAAAAGGGTCAGTATTTGTTATAATTCAGATCTTTTCAGAGCATCTCAATTTGAGATGCAACGCAAAATCTTGAAGTACTATCAGTTGTTCTACCATAAAAATATAGTAATTGGTCTTACTCACACTTCTGAATCTTCAAAGAAATTGATAATCATTAACAATCATCCTGCATCCAAAAGGTCTCTGTTGCCTGTTAGCTTAAAGATTCAATGCATATCGAGTAAGTTGATTTTATAAATTGATTTGAAATGCCCTTTATAAACAACAATTAGCTACTTTTGATCTTGAGTAGACGGCATAAGTAAGGTGTTGCTTTTCAAACTCACTAAATTTGTGAATTCTATTCATAGTAAACAATATCGCAACTTGTCCTTTTAAATTTATTTGTGCATTTATATAGTCAACTCTCTGGATTCTTTCAAGTACCATGAAACTGTCATGTCAGTTAGAATCATAGAATCATTTAGGTTGAAAAAGACCTTTAAAATCATTGAGTTCAACCTCTTGTGGTTATCCAGAAGCAAACTTAAGGAAACAACAACAAAAAAAAAAAGAGAAGAAAAAGGAATATTCAATTTTAAACAAAATATATAATGTTTATTATTTATATAACATTCAGTAAGCAGCCTAAGAGTAACAGGATTCAACTCAAAACATAAATGTTATCAGAAACAGACTCTTCCATAAGTTTTTGCATTTGGATTAAGAACAAGTAAGTTTAGTACAAAACAGGGAAGTTTCTTCTAACTTAACTGAAAATCAATGAGTACACACAAGAAACGAGCTCTCCGTTGTGAATCTTTCAAGTACGCCAGTATGCATTGAGTATATAAGGACAGAAAAATAACTGACAATTATATTTATCATGTCACAAATGATTTCAAAAGAAATAGAGAGGATGTATTTAATATTTGACAGGTTTTTTCCATTTTCAGTCTGCTTTACAAAAATAACTAGGTCTCCCACAATTACTGTAAAGAAGGCTTTATGCCTACTTGCTCAAAACAGGGGAAAGTTAGAACTGACTCCTCAACATACCATTCCCACGAAACCCAGCAGTAAGACCTGATGAACCAACTGCTTACTGTCTGCTGCCTGCGGCATATCAATAAGCTAAATGTACAAACGAATACACAAAATTGGGCCTTTGACAAATAAATTCCTTTATTTTAACAACTTGGCTTTCATCCTTGAACATTAGAGGTCACTGTGGGACTTTCTAAGAGCATGTCTAGTGTACTCTCGAATAACTATTCACCACCATATTGATTCTGAGTGTAGGATTTGTGACAACTTCAACTGCCATACAAATTTCTACAGCCATATAAATTTCTCAGGTCTGAAGAACAAAAAGAACAACTGAACAATAAGCATAAGGATCTAGGTATTCCAGAAATAACTGGAATCCGTGTCACACTGGTCAACTTACAAAGATCTCAAAACAAAATTCCAGCTGTGACCGTGAAATCATTTGAATCATAAAATTATTGTTCAGCATGATTCAGATTTTATTTTCATATATCTAGATACCACCCACTACTATACCATGTTTGTATTTATTTCCCATAAACTTCAGAAGCAAATTTATTTCAGTAACAAAACACAAGTTAAAGAGAAGGATCTGTAATTTTAAAAGAAATTAAAGACTGCTACAAATCTCCCAATCATAGCAGTTTAAAATGTTACATTTTTTACATAATGCCTATGGATGCTACAAAGCTACATACTGGAAAAATCAAGTCTAATTATAAAGTCTTCTAGATGAATTATTTCATTCAACCTGAAAAATCCTGAGAGATTTTGTCTTCCAAGTATATTCTGTTGAAAATGTCTATTTTCTTCTTACCTGAACAATGAACAAGTATGTGTTTGGGGAGAAATGACCTATGCTTTTTGGGGAGAAAAAGAAGATGAAAATGTGCTGGTACAAGAAAGTTATCTAGAGAGACATGAAGTAGCTTTCCTAGATCATCTCTCTCCTTCTTTGGCTTCTCAAATGTACTCAATTAATTTCAGTTCAATGGAACAGCAATATGATACCAAAAAAAAAAAAAATCCCTATGGAATACTGACTAATTAAAAGATATTACAAGGTTAGAGTCTACTTGCTGTTCAGCTGCAGTTTTTCTATCAAAGCTTTTCACTGACTTAAAAAAAAAAAAAGTAAGTAATTTTCCTTTAAAAAGGTAAGAACACCAGAGAAACACGTCTAGGAACTGGCTGAATCTCTTCAGCTTCAAGCATCTAGGCCTTTATACAGAGAAGCATTAAACTAAGAACAGATTGCAGGACAAGTACCAGATGTGGAAAACCAGCTACTTTAAGTTATATCATTACAAAACAAAATAATAATTTCTCTCTCATATGTCCAGGATGTAGGGCAACAGGAAAGCTGCTCCATTAGGGTACTAAAGAAATGCTACTAACCGCGGTCCTCACAGGACAAATAATAGATCTGATACAAGTTTAATAAAGCAGAAAAATGATAAAGAGGAATTGCAGCCAGTCCAGGAACAGCGCATAGGGTAAGTCAGACAAAAGCGCAAGTGCACCGAGGAGCAGAAACACAAAGTTATTTTCAAGTTCTTGTTCTCCCTTACACAACCAAGCACTGTTCATACTGCTTCACTTCTACCTTGCAGTGTGGCCACGAATTTCTCCCCTTAATCACCACTAAAAGTCAGAATATACAGAGAAGAACGGTGCTTCACACTATTAGCTTTATCCCTTCTTTTTAATCCAACCCGTTCCTACTGGGAACTACTATCTCGACAACTTAAAGGAAGACAGCACACCACACAAGCGGCACCGAGCCGGCGGCACAGCAGAGCCTTATGAACGGCCGCGGCACACACCGGCAGGCGCGGCCGCCGCCAGGCCGCGGGAGCAGCGCCC